>JAVIAB010000041.1:51965365-52320365 GCA_032433765.1 Megaustenia siamemsis | reverse complement strand
AAACAGCAGGTAAGAGGAAAAGAGGAAGACCCAGAGAGACACTGAGAAGAACATTGATGAGAGAGGCAAGAGCAGCAGGAATTAGCTCCCTCAATGAGATAGAGCTGCTTGCACAGAACAGAGACAAATGGCGAGATTTGATAAAATATCTTTAAAAGAATTGAAAACTGCTAGAACAAAAATTTAGATAAGAGGAGTATCTTGGTCTACGCCCTATGGGCCGGCTACGGCTCGAAAGGTCAATAGATAGATAGAGGTCTTCAACACAATCTTCATGCCAACATCATGCTACTAACTTGTTTGTCTATGCCAGCTTCTGAGTTGTCACTAAATTTTTCATTTAATGTCACTTTTTCCGATTTTTCAGACCTGCAGCTATGTGCTCAGGTGTCCCTCCTCATACATTTTGATACATTATGACCACGAGTAGTATATTGATGGAGGTGATGGCAGTGACCAGGGGATTCATCTGGTTAGAGTCACAAGACTACACCCACATCTGCATACTAAGCGATTCGATGAGCATGATAAAAAAGGTGGAGGCGGGCTCTGTATGCAGGCAATGGGTAGAATCATTGCAGAAGTAAAAAATATGTAAGATCACCTTTGGCTACGTCCGTAGATATGTGGGAGTACAGGAAATAAACAAGTGGATAGGTGTATCTGTAGTTTTCCTATTAAGACAAGTTAGGAAGCTTCAGAAGTTTCCCTCTATAATAATATTAATTAATTATTATTTGTCTCCAGTCTAAACTACTTTCATGCTGTTTCGTCCTAAATGTTTGTCTGCAACGCAAATATTTAGCCCTACCCTATCCGGGAGATACTTGTCTTAATAGGAAAAATACAGATACACAATTTATTCCCAAGCTGTGATCACAGCCTTATGCTATAGTCATGAGAACACCTGCGTGAAAGATATCGCCAATGATAGCTAATTTTTTAGTTAGCTGAGTTGGCTGTGTTCCCTAGCGTTTGGCTTCTCGTGGCAAGCCACTGTGCTACTAAGTACGGGCTCGATCCTGCTTATGACCATATATTGTTCTTTGTTTTTTTTTTTCTGTTGGTGATTATTTGGCATTTTTTCCCAGTGCTGTAAACATACCTCTTCCTCTGAAATGATTAGCTGATTATCGCATCAGAAGTTTCCCTCAATAATTATTCAATTATTATTATTTGTCTCCTGACAGAACACAGCCTTGTCTGACTCCTTGTTTTATATATTGGAACTGTCCTCTTTGGTTGCTAATTTTTATGGCTGCTGTTGCCAGTGCATGTTTTTTTATGATTTTCAGATCCTTGCCATCAATGAATAATTTCTCCAGCGTATTGATTATTTCCACATACTTTACTTTGTCAAATGCTTTTGCGTAGTCTATAAAGCACATATATAGATCTTTCTTTACCTCTAGTTCTTTCTATCAATGTTCACAGGATGTATATTGCGTTATTAGTGCTTTTTCCTTCAACAAATCCAAATTGTTCCTCACTTATTTCTGATTTTACTTTGCTCCTTACATGCCTAATCATGATTCGTAGTAATATTTTGGTCATTTGGCTAATGAGACCAATAGTGCGATAGTCTTCACAATCAGTGGTACCTGACTTTTTCAAGATGGCTGCAAAGATAGATTTTAGTAGATCTTCAGGTATGTGTCCACTGTTTTATATGTCATTCAGTAGTTTTTTTATAAATTGTACTCTCAGCTCTCCTAATGCATCTCTATCTCTTCGATTGTTATATTGTCGGGACCTGGAGCTTTGCCTCTTTTCATGTGGTTGAATTGCTTCACTTCCTCCACTTCACTCTGCATTATTGGTGGTCCTGTATCTTTGTTTGAATTGTGTAACTCTGGTCTTTCATCATCATGGAGTTGACTTATATATTCTGTCCTTTCTATTATCATCCTATTATATTTCCTTCCTTTGATTTCACACATCCTTAAACTTTTATTTATTTTTTTTCCTGTTAATTCATTTAACTGATTGTACAAAATTTAATGTCTTTCTTTTGTTTTTCTATTTTTTCACATTTCTGCTTTAACCATTCCTCCTTTGCTTCTCTGCATTTGTTTTGAATCTTTTTGTGCCTTATTTTGTAAGTCTGTTCTTCTTTCTTATATTTTCCTGTTTTGTCCATTAATTCTAGTATTTCTTCTGTCATCCATATCTTTTTATTTATTCTTTCAGTCACTGATATTGCTTCTTCTACTGCTCATCGATGTTCTGTATTTTCTCATTAGCATTATATCTATTTTGTACTATTGTGCTGTACTTATCACTCATCTGTCTATCTACTCTAGGCATATGCAGTTATAATTTCATATTTCTTGGTGATTTGTGTATCTTCCGCAGTTTTATTCTTGTCTTCCCAACTACTGCTACATGGTCACTATTGCAGTCTGTTCCTGGTCTTGTTTTAACAGATATTAGACCATTCCTGAATCTTCTCTGTACCTGTCTAAAATTGATTTGATTGTGTACTTATATAGTATACTCATATAGAGTGTTGCTTGAACCAGTTGCTATCTATAATCATTTCATGTGTCTTTGCTCGATCTATCAATCCATCCTCTCTGTCGTTTGTCTCTCTTAGGCCATGTCCTCCAGTCACATTTTGCGCTTTAGCTGTTCCTACCTTTGCTTTTAAACGTAGGCAGCAAAGATCTAAGAATAATAAAGTGCATGTACTGGTAACAAACAGCGACCATAAGAGCTGGAAATCAGTTGGGAATGTTTCAACAAATAAAACAAGATGTTAGGCAAGGTTGTGTGCTGTCACCAGATTTGTTTAATATGTATAGTGAGATTATTTTAAGATCCATAAGGGGCATGCCTGGAATAACAATCGGAGGTCATAATATAAATAATCTAAGGTATGCTGATGATAGTCTTAATCGCTAAGAGTGAAAATGCGTTACAAGAAGTGTTAGGCATTATAGTGAAGAAAGCAAAAATAAAGGACTCAGCTTTAACAGCAATAAGACAGAAGTAATGGTAACAACAAAGAAAAAACATCACCTCAGTGCGAAATAAAGACAAGCGGGACAATATTAAAACAGGTAAATTAATTTAAATATCTGGGCATATTGTTAACCTCAGATTATAGATGTACAACAGAGGTGAGATGCAGCTTTCCAAAAATGAGGAAGATACTATGCAATCCATTTTTGACAGTAGAAACAAGAAAGAGTTCTTAGATGTTATGTAAACCCGTTTTAACATATGGATGTGAATTATGGACAATAGGACAGCAGACAAGAAAATCACTGGAGTCTGTAGAAATGTGGTTTTACAGAAGAATGTTGAGAATACCATGGACAGCTAAGAAGAGTAATGAAAAATGTTCTGAAAGAGGCCAAAGCAAAAAGAGAGCTAGTATCCAATATTAGGAAGAAACAATCATCATTTTTTGGCCATGTAATGAGAAGAGAACAGCAGGAATATATTGTAACAACTGGGAAAATTGAGGGGCAAAGAGAAAAAATACTAGACAGCTTAAGAGAATGGCTTGGCAGAAAGTCAATAACAGAAATGATAAATAACTGTCGAGATCGAACATTGTGGAGAGGTATGATCACCTCCGCCAGCAGGCACTGTCCCTAATGATGATGATGATGACCTTTGCTTTGAAATCCCCTAATATAATAATTTCTAGGAATTACACTGTTCCATGGTCACCTCTAGCTCATTGCAAAAAGTGTCAATGTCATCTTCTTCACTGTTACTTGTTGGTGCATAACTGTTATGGGGGAAAAGTGTAAATGTCATGATCTAATTATATTGACATGGCTTCTGGGTTCACTCCATCATAAGAAAATGGTACCAGAACATCACTCTGGGAAAATTTGGTGACCCATTGTGATATTTACCACACCACACATACAGGTGCCGGTGTTCATGGGAAAACATGAACATTAACATATTTCCCCATATGCCACAAGTCACGATGGGTAACCTTTGAATTTTATTACAGTGGTTTCTTTTATTTTTTAGTGAAATTTAAAAAAATGTATTTTTTTTATATTTGCAATGTAATTTTTAAATATTTGCAATGTAATTTTTGTATATAATATTTTTTCTGTTATCTGATGTTTATATTTTGTTCAAATTATTTTTAAATTATTTATTTTTCTTTTCTACTGAAACAGGAATGAATGCAGCCGTCAGGGCTGTTGTACGTATGGGCTTTTATCTAGGATGTAAGGTCTATTTCATTAAAGAGGTAATCTCGTTATTTAATTATTTACTTTAATTAGTGTTTACCAGATAAGCTATGTTTACTTTATGTCACTAAATGTGACTATTATTTGTCTAAGATGTGATAAAATAGCGCACACTAAATTGCTTTTTAGTTTACTAATCTGCCTATATGTTCTTTGATGTGGGTTTTTTTGTTTGTTTATTTCAACTGTCTTTTTGGTCAAATCAATATATTTTAGGCTGTTATGTTCGTGTGGTCTTGATATGTTTTGTGTTTTGAACATTATCGTTGTGTTTCTTTATTATTATTGGAAAGAAGGGTATAATTAAACAATGGCTGGAATCCATCCAAATTATTTTTATGATGGAGTAGGTGTAAATAGTAAAGAAGTTCTGAATAGCCATTCAGTGCAGGTTGATGTAGTGGATACTATAGATAATATCAAAAGAAGACCACAGGATCATATATAACTTTAGTAGAGACTGTATATATACGATCATAGACAAAGATAATACTCAAAACCTACAAGTGGATATCAAAGTTGAAGGAATAGACCTGGAGACAGTTCAGAGCTACAACTACCTTGGGCATACTATAACCAGTGATGGAAAATGTGAAACTGAAATAAGCAAAAAAATAGGAATAGCAAAAAGTAATTTTAATGTAATGAAAAATATATTAACATTAAAACAAATAACACCAGGGCTAAAACTATCTATGTATTGACCTTTCAAGCTTTCTTTCTCTTATCTAAATTTTTATTCTAGCAGTTTTTAATCCTTCTAAAGATATTTTATCAAATCCTGCCATTTGTCTCTGTTCTGTGCAAGAAACTCTATCTCATTGAGGGAGCCGATTCCTGCTGCTCTTGCCTCTCTGATTAATATTCTTCTCAGTATCTCTTTGGGTCTTCCTCTTACTTGTTGCTTCCCACATGAGGGCTTGGTTTGTTATTCGGTTATTATCTCTCCTCATCATATGACCAACAAATGACCATCGTCTTTTCTTGATTACTGAAGATATTAGTGGTTGATTGGAGATTTCTCTAATGTCTTCATTTGTTTGAATTTGTTCCATGCTATACCCAAGTATTTTCCTTTGACATTTATTTTCAAATGCTTTCAACTTTGTTTCTATGTCTCTTGTTGCTTTCCAGCTCTCACATGCATATGCAAGGGTATATAGTACGTTTGATTTGAATAGTCTAAGTTTTGTGTTTATGCTGATGAGCTGGGCTAAAACTAAGAATAGCAAAATGTTATATCTTCTCAACATTCTTGTCTGGTGCAGAAACATGGACATTAGACAAGAAAACAGAACAGAAAATTAAAGCCTTCACATATGGATTTATAGAAGAAAAGTGGCATTGGATGGAAAGAAAAGAAAATAAACAATGAAGTCTTAAAACAACTAAAAATTTGAAAGAGACCTACTGAATACATTTCAAACAAGACAAATAAGATTTTGGGCCATGTTAAAAGACACAACAGCCTACTAGAAGTAATCGTTGAAGGGAAAATACAAGGTAAAAGAGGCAAACCAAGACTAACATGGATGAGTAACCATCAAAAGATGGACAAGTCAGTCTATCACAACCTGCACCATCAAAGCAAGAGACAGTGGTATGGTGCTCCATGGTAGCCAACCTTTGATACAGAGATGGCACTCAATGAATGAATAAATATAGTAGGCACTGAGATACTGAATTTGTTAATATTTTTTTTTTTTTATAACAGTCATAAATATCATCATTATCATAATATAGTGTACACGCTCACATCCCGCCACATATTTTTGTTAATTTACTTCAAAAGTTCTCCTTTTATCCACTTAATCTCTTCAAGATTTCTTCATTGGTTTTCTCAACATTCTTTTGTTGTGCCATATTTCTCAGATAAAACCAATTTGACAAATAACACCAGGCCTAGCTATAACTAAGAAAAGCAAAATGATGTATCTTTTTAACATTCCTGCATGGCGCAGAAACATGGCCATTAGACCATAAAACATAACAGAAAATTGAAGACTTTGACAATTTTGAAATGTTGATTTATAGAAGAATGGATTTAGGGAAAAAAAAAGAAATCATAAAGTCTTAAAACAACTAAAAATGAAAAGAGATCTCCTAAACACAATTCAAACAAGACAAATTAAATATTTGGGGCATGGTAAAAGATGCAGACCAAGACAAACATGGGCGAGTGACATCAAAAGATGGACTTATCAGCCTATGACAACCTGCACTATCAAAGCAAGAGCGGAATGGTACTCCATGGTAGCCAATCTTCTATGTGGAGATGGCACTCAAAGATGATGGTGAAGTAATTATGCACAGATGGGTCTGCTGCATGGCACAGGTAGAGACTTCAATACTTGAGTCCAGGGAAAAATTGTCAAGTAGAGACAGCAGTGTGTTTGTCTTCACTACATAGACCTTTACCCATGTCTGCTTTCTTAGTGGCTCAATGAGTATGCTCATGAATATTGACATGAGCTATGCTCGAATGTAGTGGTCTGAGTCTTTGAAGAGGTCAAGACTGGGTAAAATCTGCAACATTCTGTATCCAGGACATTCTGATATCATCATCAAGTGCCATGCCTGCTGGCGCAAGTGATCATGTCTCTCCACAACTTTCGATTTCGACAGTTATTTATCATCTCTGTTGTTGACCTTCTACCAAGCCATTCTCTTAAGCTGTCTGGTATCTTTGGGGTATTTATGGGCCAAGGCCCCCCCCCCCCCCCCAAAAAAAAAAAAAAAACAATGTTTTAAGAACAACTGTTGCATTAATCTTATTGTCAGCTTGAAGGAAACAGGAAGATACAAAATTAATACAAGAAAAGGTAACCCCATATCTTATTGGTTATGGAAGGCCTCGGTATCACTGCAAACGAATTAAAATCCATAATTGCTCAACGCCCGTGCCAGTGGAATCATCCGAATTACTAACACATCTCCCAAACAAAGAAAGGTAACTGTAGTCCCCATCGTAGCAGTCTCAGCACACGCCAAAAGACATAAGGCGAAACCGCGCAGAAAGTGAACACAGCCAACTGTTCCCTGTCATACGATATCATCATTCATCGTAAACAAGCGGGATATATCGAAACAGGATCAAAATGGATGAGACACACAGCTCATGGTGTGCACAAAGCACTGAACTCAGTAGCTCCTGCAACAAGCCGGACTTGGAATATGAAGAAACTGCAAGAAGGAACACTTTTCAGACATAACCTTCAATGGTTCCTGCCGCCTATCCACCATATACCATGGAAATTCGCGTCCTCCCGAAAATGATGATCGTCGTAGCATTTGATGATGTTAGGCCATCGTTGATGACTCCAATTCCAAACATATAGACACACAGTGGTGGTAAGTTATCATTTCCAATCCAACAGAAGCCACACGACCTGTAGTTAGTAAACCACAGAGAGAATATGATTTTGTGACCTTCACTGATTCACTCTTGGATGTGAATGTGTAGTTTACACAAGAGGAGATGTTTTCAACTACAGTGATCTCATTTAAGGCAATTCTGTGATAGCAAGGCAAGTCTCCTTTATAGCAGCAGAACTTGATGTTCTCTGCTACCTTCTTGTAGCTGCTGCCACATGATTCTGATGTCTCATTAACTTGGACATCATTCAAGAACAATGGCAGATTTACATTCCATAGATCTGGCTCTGCCGATGAAGTGCTTGGTGCAACAGTTGTATCAATCATACAGGAGGCTCCTGGTTTGTGGTCATTAATATCACAGACGGCATATGATGTTGTTATATTCAATATTTCTTTCTGGGGTGTAAATATGTGGCACACACATGGAGAGTGGTTTGTGGTCACAGTAATCCCATTAAAGGCAATTCTAGGGTAGCATGGCATAGCTGTTACAGAACAGCACAATCCTATGATGTTTTCTGTGTTTGCTATAAAGCTGCTGCTGCTACACAATCCTGACCAAATTATAGGTGTGGACATTATTCACTTGCAATGACAAAACTGCTTTGTTTACATCATAAACCTCTGGAAGCGAATCATTTATGGGACTAATAATACAACCTATTCTTCCATCGGGGATATCTTCCTTGACACACCCCCCCTCCCCCCCCCCCCCAAAGTCTTTGGTTAAAAAGCACAAATGCTTTTGAGTTAAACACAAAATGAGCCCACTTCATAGATTCAAAATGATCCTTGCCAATGCCATCCGTTTGCACAAGTTAGGTCCTTAGCTACCAAGGTCACAAACGAAGCCATCAAATTCAAGACTTTAACTACAGCGAAGGTTAACGAACTGTGAACAAACATTTATGTTCAAACCCTTGAATACATTTTCAAAAATCTGCCAACTCGCTGCAATAACAGATATCGTGGTGTTCAAAGTAAACATTGCTTAGTCCATGGCTATCTTATTGGTATGAAGCGTATATGTATGCGTGTGTGTGATTCTGGTATAAGAGGGAACAAACATGAAGATATTGCTGTTGTGAATGAGCAATGGGCTGGGCTGATATTTAAATGCTCTTTAGTAGGCAGGGCAAGTAAGTGACTTGGCAAAGAATATGAATCTACAAGCTTGAATAAGCTAAGAGAACATGGCATTAAATGTGGTGATGCAGGAGCCAAAAGAGACTGATAAATCAACACAGAATGTTATATTTTGAAAGATACATACTGAGAAGGAAATATGTCCGATGTGGAGTGGTGATAATCTGATGACTAATTGCTAACATATTTATTTATTAATTTTTTTTTTCATGACTGCTTTCTTTTTCCATAGTTTATGATTGCCAGGTTGTCTGTTCATGTTCATTTTCCTGATTATCACGAAGATTTTTTTTATTAGTGCTGCTGTCTACCTTGGTTTCTTGCAACTAGGAGAAAAAAAATGTAATCAGTGGAGCACGTCTTTAATAATATTTGTCTTGGGTTTTGTTTATATACTTATTGGTATATGGTTTGTCGTTCTTCTTTTTCTTTGGCACTCAGTGCAGTATGTTTAGTATATCATTTGTCTTTACAATCAACACAGTGAAAGTATTGTCCTCGCCAACTTCTCCTTTAAGCTATGGGTTTTGGTGCACATTAAAATACTGCAGCTTATTTTAATTTATAAAAGTTTACTGTTTTGGTCACCATTTGCTTTGAATTTAAAAAAATATATTTTTCTTCACCAAAAGTGCGGAATGTAGGAAAAATTAGAGGGAAATATGTGAATTTTCGGAAATCAATTTTCAAATTGATGACAAAGAGATATGAAGTGATAGACATAGCTTGAAAGAGAAACTGTAGTATTTAGTGCTTTATATCATGAAACAAGTTACTAAATCACTGCAACTTCAGTGGCCACATGTGTAATAAACTGGTGCACCCATTTTGTAAAGAAAAAAAAAAAATGAATGGTACTTCTTATGCAGAGTTGGGGAAGGAAATAATAACAGGGTTGTTGGTCGACCGCCTCACCTATCAGTTCTAATGTTTTGAGATTTATGCTTCATACCAATAAGATATAATATGCTATGGGATTACCTTTTCTTTGATTAATTTTGCTTGTTCCTTTTTCCTGCAAGTGGAGAATAATATTAATGCAACAGTTGTTCTTAAAACGTAATGTACTCTTTTTTTTTTTTTTAATATTTATTTATTATTTTTTTTTTTGCTCTGTTCATAAAACTCAAAATTTCTACCATAAATATGATATTTTTAGTTTTTCTAGTTCTAGAAAAGACTATTAGAGGCCACAGAGATGGGATTTCTCAAAAGAGATGGGATTTCTGAGAAGAATGTTGAAAGTTCCCTAGACAGCTAAAAAGACAAATGAGGAAATTCTCAAAGAGGCCAAAAAGGGAGCTCTTAAAAAACATAAGAAAGAAACAATCAACATTTTTCTGGCAGATTATGAGAAGAGGAAAGTTGGAATACTTGGTTACAACTGTCAAAATAAAAGGAAAGAGAGATCATGGACGACAAAGAGAGAAAATACTGGATAGCTTGGTGTCATGGCATGGAAAACAGCCAACAACAGAACTGATAAGGACATGATTGCCAATGCCAACCAGTATGGCAAATGATGATGATATATATATATATATATATACAGTCGAACCTGGTCTTAGGACCACCTGTTTAAACCGTTTCCCTGGTTATAGGACCGGGTCTACAATTTCCCCGAGTTTTTTACTATATGCTAACACTGATTACGGCGCTCACCGTATGACGCGACCAGAGACCAGGCTAATTAACCGCTGCCAATGTTATTTATCCCGTTTACGACACGCGGGTAATAGACCGAGATAACGATACACTGACCAGCCAGTCCTCCTCCGTCTCGCTGGGAGCCATAAACGATCGACACAGGTGTCTACAGGTGTCGAAGTTTTCCCGTATTTAGTGAGTCCCAGATTACAGTGGGACGTGTTACGTTTATCAGTCAATACTGGTGTGAGAAACACGGCAGACGCAGATCTATGATTCGTGAAGTGACATCACTTCGCGGTTCCGTCTAGACCAGAGTAGACCATTGCGCGGCCCGTATAAATTACAGGAATTAACTAAAGAATTAGTCATTGCCCGCTTAGAGTGTATTCACGTACATGTACAGTATCTCAGTGAATTATTTTTGTGGATTTTAAAAGTGTTACACACAATATAGGAAATGGCCAGTGTCAAAAGTGTAAAACCAAAAGCATTAACGCTGGAAGAACGAATATCAGTGATTCGACAAAATATTTTTGTGTGTTTAACTATCGTGTTTTATGAAAAGTGTCCAACCAGTGGCTATTGTAGACCGACATGTGCACTATGTTCTACTCATGGATTACGCTGATTTGCAGGTTAGTTTTCATAGTGCTTAGGATAAAATTTTTTTTATCGCTCTATTTATTATGTGAAACCTGTGAGGCAGGACCACCTGTCCTATGGGACCAGTTTTTGAAAGTCCCGTGAATGGTCGCCTTAGACAGGTTCGACTGTATATATATATATATATATATATATATATATATATACATATACATACACATATACATCATCCACTGCACCTTATTTCATTTCCTTCCAAACGCATGGACCTCATTCCTCCTTTTGAAAATTCTTGAAATGAAGTCAATAGTGTGATATTGGGACAGAGTAAAGCACTATCTCCATATTCTGTGCCCAGGCAGCAGTGGGCTTGACTTATTCATTCTGTGGCTGAATGTATTTATCAAACATTGGTAGAGTCAGCCATGAGAGAAGCTGTTCAGCAAAAACATAACCAAAAAAATACACAACAGCCTCCACTAAACTGTCTGACAAGATGAAAAGGGCCTTATGACTATATGTCACAAGGTCCACAGTGGAGACGTCTGTTAGTGATGGTCTTTAGCTTTAACATGACACTCACGAGTGCATGCTATTTTTTAGGGCCGTAGTGTATAATAGGTCTCATTTTTGTTTGTTAGACAGCTTAACGTCCTTACTTATACATTTCCAGTAAAGTAAAACTTTCAGAACAAAGAGCGATGTAAACATAACAGTAAACATGCAACACATTCACTCCACATGAAGATTTGAACAAACATGCGGCTTTGTTCAATCAATATAAATAAGACACTGTAAAATATTAATAGAAGCTTGAAATAGACCATGCATTTTATGAAGGAAGGTTAAATATGTATATTCTTCTTTGTTGACCACAATTTTGGCATTTTTATTTAAATTTATTTTTGTGCTTGTAACTTTCTTACTGTAAATGAGTAATTATGATAAAAATGATAGTATTGTCAGATTTAGCTCCCATTATGAAACAGAATGATCAATTTCTTTAAACACAGTTATCTATAACATTGAAACATAAATTATTCTGCATTCATAGTTCCTCTCTGGACAACATCCACACATAGGGTAGAAATGATAAATTTCCATGTGTGATAATTTCCTGCTAGGTTTTGTAGGCCTTATTTTGTTCTTAATCCAATAGTTGAGCCCATTCTATTAATTGTTCTATTGGGAGTTACTTTTGATCTCCCTTACTTTCTTTTGCCATTGCGCACACACATGAAGGGTTGGTGTTGGATACTCTTGTGTCCATTATTAGCACATGACTGATGTAATTCAATCTTTTATTATTCTACAGCAGGATGTTCATGGTTGATTTCTTCTCTTACACTTTCATTTGGTGGAAAGTCACTCTGATATGTGTTTAAGGTTCTTCAGAGATATTTGTATTCTGAAGGCAATAGAGAGCTTGCTGAATTTTGTGTGCTAGCTGAGTATTTTTGATCCCCAAACACTTGTAAGTTTGTTAAAGGCATGGTGACCATGACAGAAAAATATAGTTATTTTTAATGAAAATTATAAACATGGCAAGATAATAAAAAGGAAACATGAAATAGTTGTTTAGAAAGAGAAAGCTCTGGAATAATGCTGGTTTTTATATAGATCAAAAGACAACAAATTAAATTTTTTTTTAGCAATGTGATATGTAAAAAAAAAAAAGAACAACAGTCACCTACAAATGCTATGAGAACAAACACTATAATGTGGGTCGACTATGAAAACGAAGGATTGATAGAATATTAAAGATGCTAAGAAACATAATAGCAGAAGGGGCCAACAGATGAGCAAAAGACTGCAAGCTTTTGTCCCAGCTGACCCTGAAAGACAAATAAGGAAGGACAGAAGTAACTGCTCTTAACTACTAACTCTTGTCTAAGAATGAAAATGTAGATGATTTGGCCACATATCTTGATCAACAGGTCTACAAAAAATAACTCTTCATGGTGCAGATAATGGACAGAGTAAGAGACAGACCAAAAAGAGATAAGAAGGCAGCTTGAAAGCATGAACTGACCTGGACTTTGTAAGTGCAGAAAAATCTGTCAGAAATGAAGAAAGTGGTAGACAACATCAACAATTCCATCCAAGTCCACCAAAAAAATATCTTCTGTTTCCATAAAATTCCCGAAGACCAGGAGTAAGCAAAAGCAGACAACACTCAACAAATAGTCATTTATCAAAATCTTTGTTTTCTATTTCACAACACATATTTTTCCTTATAGCTCATCTGTAGAAAAGGATGACCTGGCGTAATCCATTTCAATGTGAGATGGTTGCCCTTTACAGGCTATTTCTCTGGAACAAATGAGCATGTCATTTTCAATTGCACTGCTAGTGAGAAAAGGGAGTTGTCTCAGTAGTTGGATGTGTTGGAAGACACTGGCACTGCAGGTCTGTTAGGTGTGGGGAAGTGTAGTTGATTCTCTGTTTTTCCATGCTGGTTGCTGTGACTGCAACTTGGTTTGGGTTTGTGCAAATGGTTTAGTCGTGAGATGCTGATTTACAGAGAAATGTCATATTTTCAGCTGGAATGTTAGACATTTTGCTCTCTTCTTTTAAGTTGTTTGATTGGGTCATGTGGGTCTGTCTTTATTTGACATTTGAGTAGTGAGCGGTCAGTTATAGCTCTCGCCCACTGGTTCAGCAGTCGGCCTGAAGGGCATCAGCTCACAGGCCACTGGATCCATAACAACAACAATGGTCTGTTTACATGGATTGAAACAAGTGTTTCTTGATGTCTGAAGTGCTGATATCCTATTTCCAGAATGCCCAGGGATCCATTGCAGAGTAACCTCCACCCCATAATAAGTGGACAGCCGGTTTGTTAGATTGATAAAAGTGAAGATTAAAAAAGTAAAGTACCCCGTCAAGCCAAGTGGTGTATAGGAATATGGTGTTAGTGACCATAAATTTTACAGACCTTTGGCACATGATTTTTGGGGTAATGTGGTCGGTATTATGCCCGTGCCGCTTTACTTTCCCAGAAAAAAAGTCAGGTACCCATTAAAGGTTGGGTGAACTGGAAAGCCGTCGGTTGGGATCGAACCCTACCTCTTGTCCTACAATTTGTAGTACAGTTCACTAGCCACTGAGCTATCATCATCATGTGCCATACCGGTTGGCGTAGGTGATCATGTCCCTCCACAATCTTCTATCTACAGTGCATCGTATCAGTTCTGTTGTTGACTGTTTTCCATGTCATGACACCAAGCTATCCAGTATTTTCTCTCTTTGTCGTCCGCGATCTCTCTTTCCTTTTATTTTGCCAGTTGTAACCAAGTATTCCAACTGTCCTCTTCTCATGATGTGCCCGAAAAATGTTGATTGCTTCTTTCTGATGTTTTTTAAGAGCTCCCTTTTTGTGTTGGCCTCTTTGAGAACTTCCTCATTGGTCTTTTTAGCTGTCCATGGAACTTTAAACATTCTTCTGAGAAATCCCATCTCTGTAGCCTCTAAGCGTCTTTTCATTTGTTTGTACATGACAAATCACATATCACTGAGCTATCATGGCTTCTAAAAGTGAAGATATCTGATGACAATCTTTGTTGTATAATTTGAAGGGCTGATGTTGAGTTACAGAAGACAAAGATATTATTATGTTGGACAGTACCACTTATCAAAGATATTATTATGTTGGACAATACCACTTATCAAAGATATTATTATGTTGGACAGTACCACTTATCAAAGATATTATTATGTTGGACAATACCACTTATCAAAGATATTATTATGTTGGACAGTACCACTTATCAAAGATATTATTATGTTGGACAGTACCACTTATCAAAAATATTATTATGTTGGACAGTACCACTTATCAAAGATATTATTATGTTGGACAGTACCACTTATCAAAGATATTATTATGTTGGACAGTACCACTTATCAAAGATATTATTATGTTGGACAATACCACTTATCAAAGATATTATTATGTTGGACAGTACCACTTATCAAAGATATTATTATGTTGGACAGTACCACTTATCAAAGATATTATTATGTTGGACAGTACCACTTATCAAAAAGCAATGCATTCTACAAAGTCTCTTATCTATTTCTGTCAAGGGTAGACAATGTTAAATATATAATTACTTGGCTGCTTGCATTATAGTTACTGATTTGTAACTATTAAATGAAATGGTATCATTTTTAAAAGGGTGTTATTTTTAGCTCCCTTGGCTTAATGAATTGGCTGTAATGCCACAAAATCAATAACCTGTTCCCATATATATATATATATATATATATATATATATATATATATATATATATATATCTAGGTCAGTGGTTCACTGCCATTTTTATTTGAGTGCTGTGTTTAGGTTTTGTTTATGTGTGTGGCCTTCACAACCAACAGTCTGCATTAGTTGTAAAGTAGAAGATAATTGCATGAAGATGTCTAACTATTATAATAAAACTCACATTGTAATACAAACATAGAGATGAGAATAGGTCGGCTAGGGTGAAGGTTTCATGTTTGGTTCTCAAAATAAATAGCAACATTAAATTTTAAATATTTTTTATTAATAGTTTATTGGTGGGGGTAACATTCAACAGGATGATGTACATCCTTTGGTTTTGGGCTTGAGATCAATTATAAAAAGACTTGAAAAAGTCATGAAAAGCTTAATTCCAACAGATGACAAAATATACACGGGAAAACAAACCAGTGGAAGAGATTGATCACTTTGTGTATCTTGGAAGTCACATTGATCAAGAAGGGGATACAAGTAAAGAAATTAGAATCAGAATAGCTAAAGCAGCAATGTCCTTCAAAAGCCTTGAGAAGATGTGGAAATCAAAACTCAGCAGCACAAAAACAAAACTTAGACTATTCAAATCAAATGTACTATCAACTCTTACGTATGTATGGAAAACAACAAGAGACAGAAACAAAGTTGAATGCATTTAAAAATAAATGTCTATGGAAAATACTTGGTAGAGCATGGAACAAATTCAAAACAAATGAGGAAATTAGAGAAATCGCCAATCAACCACTAATATCATCAGTAATCAAGAAAAGATGATGGTCATATGTTGGACAAAGAAGCAACGACAGCAGGAATTGGCTCCCTCAATGACATTGAGATGCTTGGACAGAATAGAGATAAAAATGGTGAGGTTTGATAACTGTTTTTTGCAAGGATTGAGACTGCTAGAAAGAAAATTAAGAGAAAGAGTATATGGGTCTATGCCTTATGGGCTGGCCATGGTTCAAAAGGTCAATAAATAGACATCCTTTGGTGCCAAAGTTGTCTGCAGTATAAAACATCTATATAACAGATGGATGGGCCTTAGGGAAAACAGGGCGAGAGCTTTTTAAATATATGGCGAGACCAAACTACTATCTTCAGACTACGAACAGAACATGTTATGCTGAATAACCACATTAATAGAATACAACGAAACCATACCCCAGTATGTCCACTCTGTGACCACCCACTAGAAACTGTAGAGCACCACCTGTTTCAATGTCCAAAGCTCACTGACATCAGAACAACACTATTTCCTCAAAGACCCTCCAAATGGAACACTCTGTACGGAACCACAGCAGAACTTAGAAATACCTGCAGATACTACTACATGGCATTGGGCTGAAGGGAATCAGCTCAAAGGTCGCTGGATCCATAACAACAACAGCAACAATAGAAAATGGAGTTGAATTGGGCATACACTAAGAAAACCTGGTCCCAGCATAGAAAGACAGGCACTGTCGTGGAAACCACAGGAAAGAGAAGTCACAAGGCACAGGAACTCAAGGAGGAAAGAATTGATAGAAATCCTCAAGAATATTAGCCTACACTGGAAGGAAGCATTAGCCTACACTGGAAGGAAGCATTAGCCTACACTGGAAGGAAGCATTAGCCTACACTGGAAGGAAGCATTAGCCTACACTGGAAGGAAGCATTAGCCTACACTGGAAGGAAGCATTAGCCTACACTGGAAGGAAGCATTAGCCTACACTGGAAGGAAACATTAGCCTACACAGGAAGGAAACATTAGCCTACACTGGAAGGAAGCATTAGCCTACACTGGAAGGAAGCATTAGCCTACACTGGAAGGAAGCATTAGCCTACACTGGAAGGAAGCATTAGCCTACACTGGAAGGAAGCATTAGCCTACACTGGAAGGAAGCATTAGCCTACACTGGAAGGAAGCATTAGCCTACACTGGAAGGAAGCATTAGCCTACACTGGAAGGAAGCATTAGCCTACACTGGAAGGAAGCATTAGCCTACACTGGAAGGAAGCATTAGCCTACACTGGAAGGAAGCATTAGCCTACACTGGAAGGAAGCATTAGTTTACACTGGAAGGTAGCATTAGCCTACACTGGAAGGAAGCATTAGCCTACACTGGAAGGAAGCATTAGCCTACACTGGAAGGAAGCATTAGCCTACACTGGAAGGAAGCAGAGAAAGTGTTCAAGCATCAGGATGGATGGAGAAATCTTGTCTGTGTCCCATGCTCCAGAAATGGCTCTAAAGTGCTTTGATTAATTTGAAGAAAATCACTCTTGGCTCTAAAGTGCTTTGATTAATTTGAAGAAAATCACTCTTGGCTCTAAAGTGCTTTGATTAATTTGAAGAAAATCACTCTTGGCTCTAAAGTGCTTTTATTAATTTGAAGAAAATCACTCTTGGCTCTAAAGTGCTTTGATTAATTTGAAGAAAATCACTCTTGGCTCTAAAGTGCTTTGATTAATTTGAAGAAAATCACTCTTGGCTCTAAAGTGCTTTGATTAATTTGAAGAAAATCACTCTTGGCTCTAAAATCAGGCTGATGAGCACTCTTTTTATATACATTTGTCAACATGCTTGTGAAACATGAACCCTTATGAAAGAACTACAGAATAAATACAACTTGTGGAGATGAAATCTTATTGAAAGTTTTTGAGCATCTTGTTTTGAGTATCTAATTTTGATTGTATAAAGAATGAAAAAGTTTGATAAATGATGCAACAAGATCATCAGAGTACATGATGGTCTTTTCACTGTTGTGAAGAAATGTGAAATATGGTTTTCCACATATCATTATCTGGCCAGGTAATGACCAAATGTTTAAGCATTAAAAAAAACTTGTCACCATAGAGATGTGATGTCTGAGAAAAGCGCTTAGAGTAAACAGAAAAGACCGAATCAGATATTATATTATAAGAGAAAGAATAAACATTGAGCCAATCCTAAGCTATAGAAACAACAAACTAGTTTGCCCACTTAGAAAAAATGCAGCATGCTTCGTTACAATACAAAGCATATATTAAAATAGGAGGAAGAAGAGCAAGAAGCAGGCCCAGAGTAAGATGGATAGACAACATGAAAGAAACGCTACAACAAAATCAACAACAAGGAGTGAGAGCACCAAAAGGGCGAGAACCAGAACTTTGTATCTCCCTCTCACTCAAACAGGTACAATAGGAAGTGAAGACAGAAGAAAGAAAGACCATTCTGCAGGGAGCTGTGAAAGGAGCAAATAGGCGAGGTAGAGAAAAAGATGGGAAGATAACATTGAAAAATGGGCTGGCCTTGACTTTATAGAGTCCTTAAGACTGAACCAAGGTAGAGAGAGATCTATGGAGTATACCCAACAATCTCCAGGGTTACAACGTGAGGAAGGAAAGAACTTTAAACACATTCCACGAGGATATTAGGAGCTTTGGTGGCAGAGTATTTGTTCCACTTGATCCTGATCAGAAGGGCCTGGGTTCTTTCCCCACAAGTGGCAGATTTTTTTTTATTACTGACAAGGCACTGGGGTTCACCCAGCCACTAAAAATTGGCACTGTAAATTTGTCTGATCTGAGAAATATAGGCAGCTTGACATTTACCAACCACAAGACTTGGAAATGTGTCATTGGTCGGGGAAAAATATATATGCTTTTTTTCCTTACAAGCTTTAAATTTTTTGGTGGTCTTGATATGGCAGTTTTGATATCTTTCAACATACATGAGGTACAGAAAAAAAGGGATAGAATTTTGTGTGCACAAGCAGAGAGTAGTTATAATAGTATTTTTATCATGACCCAGTTGTATGAATTAACAGTGTGATAAAAATGAGCATTTTGTGTTTAACACTTTCTAAACATTTCGATTCACCGTGCAGCCATGCTGATTTCTGTCGCATACATTTAGCTGCATAGTGCATGACTCTCAATTTAATTAATGTAAACTGTCATGAAACCTAATTCTTTTTACATGTATCATTTTTTTTATTGGTGAAGTCTAAGTATGAACAATTTTTTCTCAGAAATTTCTTCGTTGCGGTGTTAAAACCTTCCATACACTGAAAGAGTTAATAGAAGTGATGCAGACATGTTTTTTTTCAACATTTGTTACTGTTCTAGTGATTTGAAACATGGTGTATTTCCATAACATATGCATTAAATTTTGTTAGGTAAAGTATTAATTTTATGAAATGATGAAGACATCTTTTAGGGAACAGATCATGAGCCTTTTCCAAGACATTTGGAAAGTGTAAGTAGTGGAAGAGTTTTCCTATTCTTTTGTCACTTTCCAAGACTTTTGGAAAGTGTAAGTAGTGGAAGAGTTACCTATTCCTGTTCTATTTAACAAGTGCTTTAGGTTCACAAAATTGGCAGTGAATAACCAACATTCTTGCTAAAGTAGTAGAGAGAAAGGTTGGTATGATAAATGAGCTAATGCAGGTAGGAAAATAACCAACAAAAAAATAAGCAGGGGGTAAATGCTGATATGTGTTTTGTTTATATTTATTCTTCCACTCCATGTCTAATTAATCCTACCTGTGCCGTGTCTTTATGTATGGTGCCAGCATTCACTCTCATCACTCACACTGTGTATTCAGAGAAAGGGGGGGGGGCTGTCTGAACCACATAAGGAGAGAATCACCAGGAGAATGTCTCCAGAATTTGTGCAGCATGGGTGCTTTGTGTTGCTGTCAGAATGTTTTTTTTACATGTGTTCATAAGCTAGGGAGAGAGAGAGAGAAAGAGCTATAAATAGCTCATATATTTATAATATATAACATCAGTATCAAATTTCTTGCTCTGTCTGATGATTTCTGAGGAAGAAATGATAGAAGTATACCCAGTGCTGTCACCTTGCAGTGTGCAGATTAAAGTTTTTTTTACTTTACCCCCAATAGAACTTTATTAGGAAGGGAACTGACAGTCAGCTGACTGACATATAAATGATTTATGCTACAGGACCAATTGTTCTCTCTACCCAATATGTGTGTGTGTATATATATATATATATATATATATATACACATACACACACACACACTGGGAATAGCAACACAGGTAGAATTGGATGGAAAGAAACGAGAACAAACGATGAAGTTTTAAAACAACTGAAAATAAAAAGAGAACTACTAAATACAATTAAGACAAGACATGAAATTTTTGGGGCATGTTAAAAGACACAACAGCCTACTAAAAGTAATATTGGAAGGGAAAATACAAGGTAAAAGAGGCAGACCAAGACTAACATGGACGAGTAACATTAAAAGATGGACAAGTCAATCTATGACAGCCTGCACCATCAAAGCAAGAAACAGAGTAGAATGGTGATCTATGGTAGCCAACCTTTGTTGCGGAGAAGGCACTCGATGATTATGGATATGTATGTGCGTGTGTATGTTAATGTATGTATAAGGATATATATATATGTGTGTGTGTCTCTCTCTCATTTTGGTTACATATGCTATAATATAGGAGTGCAGACATAGAACTGAGCAGTCTTTGCCACTCTTATAAGTGTTCTTCTTAGTGTCTCTTGAGATAAGGCTCTTTGTCTTGTTTCTTATGTTTATCATTTGTGTGTTTCAGGATTCTCTGGTTATTTCTTCTGTTGTCCGAACATCGGTAGCCCAGTCGGGTTGTTTTCCCAACTAGGCTATTGGGGCCCCCCTCCCCCTAACTTATTGATGTATAGTTCCAAGTATTCAACTTATGTATAAATAAATAGAATTTTATAAACACCCGCAAACATCTAATATAACAATTTCAAACAATTTATCTTAATTTAAAGAAATTAAGTAATAAGTTATTTTTATAAATTAATATTACTTTCTATTATATACCTTTTCTACTTTTTCTTTCACTTTCCTGAGCTCAAGAAATTGTGCCGAGAGATGAATGACCTCCAACTATTTTGAAATGTGATTTGTATAAAAATGATGAAGCGTGCATGAATTGTAGGATAAATGCAACACTTTTAGCCTTGAATGTTGCCACCTTTTCAGGTAGACTGCTGCGTAAAAAATGTATGTAGGCAAACTCAAGATATAGTCAGCAAAATTGTTATGTTTATGAAAAGAGGGGTTAATTTGGAGAGAGGCCAAACTTTTGAGGAACTGAAGCTGGGTTGTGAGCATGCAACCTTAGCACACTCCCCAGTGAATGTGATCATATTTCATTTATTGTGTCATTTTAAGCTACACAAAAATGTTGCCCTTTTCCCCCTTACTAATAGTTGTCCTCTCATGCAAACATATCACTGTTTAAATCTGTATATATTCATAAAAAAAAAGACTTCATTTGTCAACATTGATTACAATCAACAATAATATTAATATGCATTGATTGTATGCAATCTAACTAACATTAATATTGCCCCATCTCTTTCAGATTTATAAATTTTTGCAGTTGATTTTTATTTGATGGCTGTTTTATAGATTATGTTGTGCCATAGTTTAATATTGGGCTGTTGTGATATTGTTACCTTCAATTTTTCTTTCTGCTACTACATTCATCCTATGATTACTCCTCTTCATTAAAGAAAAAACAACCACATCCAATTTGTTGGGAAAGGGGGGGGGGGCTATTATAGGACTGGAGAATAAAGGTCACTTGTCCAGTGCAGTTGCTATGAATGTGTTTGTGTCTGAGCTTTTATTTCACCAGCGATCAAAAAAAAAAAACTTGTGATCTCCCCTTCATTGTTTGCCTAAAAAAGGGATTATAATTTAGCATAGATGTGACACCATGTTGACAGCAAGAAGCGATGTAAGCGTCTATTGATCCAACACCTCAACTTTGGTAAGGCATTTTTGGATACCCATTGCTTTTTCTCTTGATGCTAGTTCACTTGGTGAGATTTGTTAGTCCATTACTGGTTCCACATTGGGAGGGTGGGAATGGATCCTGATCATTACTAGCTCACTGATCCTAAAACAAACAATCAGCTACGTGTCCAACTCAGCTGGTGTCTTGGCCATGCATCTTTCAAACCAGTGTACCCCAATTATGATTTTGACTTTACAGTTTGTTTAACAAGATGAGGATACCAGTTCTATTGCAGCCATTTTTAAGTGACTTTTTATTACAAACTGTGGATGCAATTGGTCAATTCATACTGTGGATTTACTAGGGGTATCATTATCTCATCTTTTCCATTCCTCTCCTTTTTATTTCACTGGTTGTATTTTTTTCATCCCCACCCTTTATTTATTTTCTTCATATTTCATTTCTTGTTTCCTTCACTTTTTTTTCATTTCACTAATTTTTGTTGTTGTTCAAGTAATTTAGTTCTCCAATTTCTTTAATTCCAATAATTTCACCTGTTTTTTTTTTTCCCCACTCATACATTTCATCATCATTCCTCCAATTTCTTTAATTCCAATAATTTCACCTGTTTTTTTTTTCCCCACTCATACATTTCATCATCATTCCTCCAATTTCTTTAATTCCAATAATTTCACCTGTTTTTTTTCCCCACTCATACATTTCATCATCATTCCTCCAATTTCTCTTCACATGCAGGGTTATCAAGGAATGGTAGATGGTGGAGACAACATTGTAGAGGCGACCTGGTCAAAGGTCTCAGGAATAATTCAGATGGTAAGTGTTCCTAATTACACATAATGACTTCATCAAAATAAGAAGAGGGAAAAAAAAACTAAAGGCTGATGCAGCAAACATGCTTGTACTGCATTTTAGGTAAACAAGCACAACAGACAAAGCAAAAAATGTTACATAGAGGCCTAGCTAGGCACACGCCAAATAGTTCATACTGTTGATGGTCAGTGCAGCGGGCATTCTATCTATCTATCTTTCGTTCGCCTGAAGTATTGTCTATATCTGCAATGTCGTTTCCTGTATAAATTTTACTGTCTTTTGTAATTCTTGCAGTGGCCCATATAGTTTTGTCTGTAGTGTTGTATCTATGGGCCAATGGATTTTCCTCAGTCTACTATATTCAGTGCAGTCTTGAAGTATGTGTTCAGCAGTCTGGGGTGCCTGTCCACATGTACAAGTAGTTGATGTGCCGATCTTGAATTTTGTATACATGTGACTATGGAGTCGATTGTGTCCTGTTCTTAGGCGTATAATGATAACTTGTTCATATCTATTCATATTATGAAAGGCATCCTGATTTGGGGCTTGTGGTCCTCTGATTGATTTGATTATCTGTTTCTTATGATGGTATGTAACTGGTGTATCTAGTTGTGTGCCTGTTGAACCTTCCTTTGCCAACTGATCTGCTTTCTCATTTCCTGGTATTCCACAGTGAGACGGGATCCACTGCAGGGCAACCCTGTGGTGCTTGCAGAGTTCAGTCAATAAGGTCTGCAGATGTGGTAATTTTCTGGATTGTAGTGCCTGGAGTACTGATCTTGCATCTGTCAAAAACACTACAGGCTGTGGGCTAAGATTACTGTTCAGCAGTTTTTCTATTGCCAACTTTATTGCTTGTATTTCTGCATCATAATTGTGACAATATTTCCCTGTTGCTATTTTATCCATATCCCTAGTGTTATTTGGGTACTCTATATATGCACCTGCTCCCCCATTCTTTACTGCATTCTGTGCTGATCCATCTGTGTACACACGAATCCATAGGTCTTGTGGGTATTCTTCATCCAGGAAACTGAGAGCTATTCTTTTTCGCTGTAGACTATTTTGTTCCTCTTTGTCAACTATTCCTTTCACTTCTGTCCGTATTTGAACTGATAATCCTGATTCATCTGTCCAGGGAGTCTGTTCTGGTATGGGCAGAAGGGGTTTAACAACTCTTGGCATGTCTGGTGTTTGTCTACTAATACGCTTGGCTTGGTGGATAAAGCTGCTTCTCTTAAGTCGTCCCAATGCAAGATTTTGGAATCTGTCCTTCATTGGATGTCTCGGCATGCATACAAATTTTTCTGCCTGTATCAGCACCTTTGTGTCTCTCCGTTCTCTCAGTGCTGGTATCCTCCACAATTTCTCCATCTCCAATATTGGTGTTGATTTCATTGCTCCTGTGATGACCCTAAGTGCCTGGTTTTGTACTTTATCCAGTTCTTGCAATGTGGTGTTTGATGCTGAGCACCATGCGGATGATCCATATTCTAAATGTGGGCGTATACTCTGTTGGTAAACTTTACTGAGTATTTTCCCACTCGCACCCCATGTGGTTCCACACAACTTTCTTAGAATAGCCAATTTTCTCCTTGCTTTTTGGGTTGCCTTATTTATCTGCTGTTTCCAAGATAGTTTGTTATCAAATGTAACTCCGAGATATGTAGCTTGTATGTCTTCTTTCACATGCTCATTGTTTATGTAGATGGCTCCTGCTTTTTGTTTTGGGGAGAGTGTGAAAAGTGTAGTACTGCATTTGTCTGTATTGATGCTGATACACCATCTATTTGTCCATGAATTCAGTGCATTCATAGCTCTTTGTAGCAATTTGGAGGCCACTGTTGCATACTCCTCTGTGCACCACATTACCAAGTCATCTGCATACATTGCCACTTTGATGCCATGTGGTAGTTCAGTAACTAGGTCATTGATGTAGATCAGAAAAAGTGTTGGAGATAGTACCCCTCCTTGTGGAACGCCCTGGCGCAATAAGACCTTCTTACTCTTAAGACCATCCAGTTGCACTCTGGCTCTCCTATTATGCAGGTATGCTTTGACCCATTTGTACATCCTGCCATTTACTCCATAATTTCTCAGTTTCTTCAAAAGCCCTTCCTTCCATACCTTATCAAATGCTTTCTTTAGGTCTATCCATGCTGCTAGTACCAGTTTCTTTTCTTGAAACGCATCTTCAATTTCCTGGGAAAGATAGGTTGCTTGATCTTCGGTAGAGTAACACTGTCTAAAGCCTGCTTGTTGTGGGACAAGGAGATTTTCACTTTCCAGGTACCACTGCAGTCTGAGATTGATTATACGTTCCATTGTTTTACACAAACAGCTTGTAAGGCTGATTGGTCTATAGCTGGATGTCATTGAACTATCTTTTCCTGGCTTTAGTAATGGTATCATAATTGCTTCTCTCCATGCCTGTGGCACTCTACCTGTGATCCAGCAAATGTTGTAGATCTGCAGTAGTTTTGCTTTAGCTGCAGTTCCCAAGTTCTTAATCATTTCATTGGACACTCCATCATTGCCTGGTGACTTTTTCATTTTTAATTTGGATATTGCCAGCTCTAGCTCTCTTTGTGTAATGGGTGTTTCCATGACTTCATGTGTGGTCTCTTCTTGTCTTGCATTTTGTTGTTTTAGACGGGTCTCTTGTCGTTTTTCTAGGCTAATTTCAATATTATTGTCATTTGCAAAGGAGTCTGCAAAGTAATTTGCTGCTTGTTTACCTGTTAGAATGTTTCCATCCTTCTTCAGTGTAATTTTGGTGTTCCTTTCTGTACCCTCATCATTCAGCTGTTTTACAAGCTTCCACACTTTTCTTGTGTCTCGTTCAAGATTCAAGGACTCTGTTTTCTCTTTCCAGCTTCTCCGTCTGGCTTGTAGTTTAGCCCGTTGAAATTTGGCTTTAGCATGCTGGTAGTTGTTGTGGTGTTCTTGGCAAGGGTTATTTTCTGCTTGCTTTCGAGATGTTTCCATGTCATTGTGCAGTTGCTCTAGTTCACTACTCCAGTATGGTTTGTAGTGTTTCCGTGCCCCTCTAGGTATTGTTTCACTGGCAGCTTGTATTATTAGTCTACTGAATTCATCAACTATTTTGTTGATGTCTCTATCTGTATTTATATCTTTAGTCAGTACACTGGTGTAGTGTTGATACATTTTCCAGTCTGCCTTTTGTAATTCCATCTGGAGAGAGTGCTGCTCTCCCTGATGGCCTCATTTTGCACCACTAAAAAGACTGGTCGGTGGTCGCTGCCTCCAAGTTGTTTCCCAACAATTCGTGTGATATTCCAATCCAGGTCTGGTGAATGGAAAGCAAGGTCTGGTGTAGATGTGGTATGCCATGATCTGGAGTAGAATGTTGGTGGATCTGTTGCCTGGTTTAATAGTATAAGCCCATTGTCATCCTGCCAATTTTCAAGCTCTTCACCTCTCTTGTCCATATGTTCATAGCCCCAGCTCTGTGAGTGGCTGTTAAAGTCTCCACATACAATTATTCTTTCTTTTAATGTAATTCAGCGGGCATTCATATTCACATCAGATTTAAGTAAGGAAAGATGTAAGGTGAAGCTGGAGTTATTTCATGATTAACATGTAAAAAAAGTAAAGGTAGTCCCATTGCTTCTGGGTGATAAAGCATTATCATTGTACTGTGTCTCAGCTTCATGAGGTGGTCAGTTCCCTTCCTCTCTGCCTTTCCTTCCCATAGAACATCTTTGGATCCCAAATGGGTAAGAGGCTGGGTGGACCCCGAGAGACTTTTTGGTTGGACAATGTTTGCTTTAACTAGCATTTGAACCTCAAACCATCATATTGGCAAGCGAGTGCACTAACCACAATGTCACCAGGGCTCTCAATCAATTCTGCACCATAATTCCATAATTGTTCTTTTATTCCATTTTGGACACCTCCGCTCAAGCAGGTGTAAAATATTATGTATACCTGGCTCATAGAGGTTGGAAAGGTGATAAGAACAAGACAGAATATCAGAATTCTCATTTCCTGTTGTTACAGTTTAGTACTGAGGAGTTAAAATACTTCACATCCTAATAAAATTGTATGTCAAAGGATAACCTTTATCTTTAATGTACTTGACATAACAAAAAGCAATTTTAGCAAGATAAGCACACATTTAAACAGTCAATGATAGAAATTGTCTGTGTAAATAAAATCACAAATACATGTATGCAAATACACCCACTCTCTCTTTCTCTTTCCCTACCTCCCTCTCAGTCTGTGAAGTAAAAGTATTGATATACCTTTATATGAACAAAGCATCATTCCCATTCAATGCAATTCCCATTCAATTATGATGAAGAGTGAAGAGTTGCCAGACGAAACACAAAAGTTTATTTTAAAAATATTTGCCCCACTGGGGGGAGTGGCTAGTCCTAGAAGTAAGATTGTGGCCTCTGGAGAGGAAGATTCTGGGCTCAAATCCCGTCATATGTGGTGAAATTTTCAAAATAAATCCATTGTTTCTTTGTGGCTGTACCCTCCCATTGGTCTCAGTATAGTGAGATCTGATGTCTAACCCGCTCAGATAAATGGCAGAATAACAGGAGGACCTAGTGCACTCACACTTGTTAAAGAAATATTGGCTGTTCAAGTTAACAAAAAGATAGACCAACAATGGCTGCTCTGGAAAAATTTGTTAAGCAAATTTACTCATGCAGAGAACGGATGTGTTGGACTGAAAGATGCAGATACCACAGCTTCACAATACCCACATGGCCGCTCAGTGGGTGAACACTAAGAATAAAAACTTGCCCAAGGAGTTCATTTTGTTAAATTGTTTTTAGTTGACAGATCTCAAGTTTGTTTTGAATATATATGTATAATCTCTTATTTTTAGTATTAAAAAATAGCAATGATAATTATTGTGTTCAGGGTGGAACCATCATTGGAAGTGCAAGATGCAAAGCTTTCCGTGAGCATGAAGGTCGGCTGACTGCAGCATGTAATCTAATCCAGCGGAGTATCACCAATTTGGTTGTGATTGGTGGTGATGGTAGCTTGACTGGTGCTGATCTATTCAGACAGGAATGGTCAGGCTTATTAGATGAGCTTCTAGAGAGTGGTAAGAATAGTGTCAGTGACAATAATATAATGCAGCTTGTCTTGTGCTTAGCAAATAAATTGCACAGCACTTTATATGTTCTTCACAATACAAACAGTACATCTCAATTACTTCCACAATTTCAATTTACTGACAGTTCATCTAGAAATACAATCTCAACTGTTGTAATCTAAAATAGTGGATTGTAACTCAGTGGCTTGGCATCACTACATCACCTGATGTAGTTTGTCACCTCCAAGGTCTCCAATTTTTCACTGTATACTTCTTGATTTAGCAAATACTTGTAAATCTGATCTGTAGACCACTTTAGTCACCAAGTGATATATTTGTTTCATCACACATTATGCTACTTATATAATCTAATCCTTCTATGACTAAAATCTCCATCTCTAACAGAGTCTGTCATAGTTAATCTACCAACTGTGTTCATGGAAAAGTCTAAATCCCAGATGAAAGTTAAAAGTTCCCCATAAACTTAAAAGTCATCCCAATCCATTTTGAAGCTTTATTATACACATTTTCCGACCAACTCATCTGGTTATTTCAGTTTATTTGGATGGTGTCTAGAAAAGCTTATGTTAAATGCCAAGAGGTAATCATAAGCCTATTGGTATGACATATGAATATATGACAGGAAAATGCAGAAGTCGTCTGTGGGCTGCCGAGGTTCGAAATGGGAGTAAAGAATAGTGACGTTGTTCCCTATCAGGCATGTTTGTACGAGGCAACTAAGGAGTGTTGGTCATGGGACTGGCTATCCCATACTGTAATAAAATAAGCTGAAAAAACTTCACAAACATGGACAAGTTAAAGAAAATAGAAAGGATGGAAATAGCAGGACAAAATCACTAACATAGAATTATGGAAATGTACCAGTCAAATACCAGTGGATAATAAGATGCAGCGAAGATGATGGAGCTGGATAGGACACACACTGTGGAAGTCAACTAAGAGTTTTACACAACAGGCCTTCTTTTGGAATCCCCAGGGAAAAAAAACAAAGAGGAAGACCAAGATATTCTTGGAGAAGGCAGAGATGAAGATGATGGAGGAGACATGGAATGATCTTAAAAGAATGACAAGAAACAGAATGGCCTGGAAAGTGTTAGCTGAAGACCTATGCTTCACAGGGAGCTGAAATGTAGAAGAGAAGAATAAATGCAGTAGTGTGACAACAAACGTTTGGGTTTGAGAAATAGCATATTCTACATGCAATTAGGGCCCATCATCAAACCCTATCATATTTCTGTTGTTTTGTTCTTGTTGGTGTCTTGTGAATTTTGCCTTCTTCCTCAGGGATTGTTCACTTAAATTCAAACTTGATGTGTGTTTTGGCTATGTTCTGAGGGAAAAAACTGAGTGACAGCTGATGTATGTATTGGTGATGTCTGTGAAAATATAGAGTGAGTGAAGATGCGTGTCTTTGTGATGGTAGAAAAAATATTGAGTGAAGATGCATGTCTTGGTGATGGTAGAAAAAATATTGAGTGAAGATGTGTGTCTTGGTGATGGTAGAAAAAATATTGAGTGAAGATGTGTGTCTTGGTGATAGTAGAAAAAATATTGAGTGAAGATGTGTGTATTGGTGATGGTAGAAAAAATATTGAGTGAAGATGTGTGTATTTTGGTAATGTTAGAGGAAATATTGAGTGAAGATGTGTTTTGGTAATGTTAGAGGAAATATTGAATGACATGTGTTTTGGTAATGTTAGAGGAAATATTGAATGACATGTGTTTTGGTAATGTTAGAGGAAATATTGAATGACATGTGTTTTGGTAATGTTAGAGGAAATATTGAACGACATGTGTTTTGGTAATGTTAGAGAAAAAGTGTTGAATGACATGTGTTTTGGTAATGTTAGAGAAAATATTGAATGACGTGTGTTTTGGTAATGTTAGAGAAAAAGTGTTGAATGACATGTGTTTTGGTAATGTTAGAGAAAATATTGAATGACGTGTGTTTTGGTAATATTAGAGAAAAAAAGTTTAATGACATGTGTTTTAGTAATGTTAGAGAAAATATTGAATGACATGTGTTTTGGTAATGTTAGAGAAAATATTGAGTGAATGAAGATGTGTGTTTCGGTAATGTTTGAGAAAATATTTGATAGAAGATGTGTGTTAAGGTGATGTGAAAGAAAGTATTAATATATTGGCAGCAGTAATTTTTTTTTTAACAGGAAAGGTATTTGTAGAGATTATTTTGTGGTTGTTGTTTTATTTACATATAATTGAAATAACATTTTTTAAAAACAAATATTGGAGTTTTTATATCTTTTTCGCAATGTAATTTAAAATAAAAGAAACAAAACTCAAATAAGTGTTGAATCAGGGCTGTAGGTGTGAAGTTCTCATCTTGTGAAGCAATCTCCTGACTGGATATTCAAGCACAGGTTGGTAGGTGTGAAGGATCCTGGAAGGGGCTGTCTGAAGGCGTAGAAAGGATTGACCAATAAAACTGATCACCATGAGTATGGGCAGTACCAGAACAAAATAATCAACAAACAAATTTGATGGAAGTTGTCAGATGATCCTTAAATTAGTCTCCAAGCACACAGTTTTCTGTTTGAAACTTGAAAAAGGAAAAAATTTGAGTTAGGAGTCAACAGATTAAAAAAAATTTAGCTTGAAAGTTCATAGACCGTTTTAAAGTTCAGAGCTGAAGGAGTTTAGGAGCACAGTGAGTTATTCTTTGATGTTCTCATTTTTTATTAATTAAACATTTTACTACCTACTGGGACCTACCTATATGCTTGTCTTTATCTGTACACATTAATATATATATATATATATATATATGTCATGGTCCGTTACCCCTTGCAGGCCATGTTTCTTCCTTGATGACGTCATGGGACGCACCAAAATGGCAGCCTATTTATATTCGAGCTATGGACTAAGCAATGTTTACATTGAACAACACGATATATGTTATTGCAGCGAGTTGGCAGATTTTTGAAAATGTTTTCAAGGGTTTGAACATAAATGTTTGTTCACAGTTCGTTAACCTTCGCTGTAGATAAAGTCGTTAATTCGTTTCGGACGTTTGTGACCTTGGTAGCTAAGGACCTAACTTGTGCAAACGGATGGCATTGGCAAGGATCATTTTGAATCTATGAAGTGGGCTCATTTTGTGTTTAACTCAAAAGCATATGTGCTTTTTAACCAAAGACTTTTTTGGGGGGGGACTCAATGAAGATATCCCCGATGGAAGAATAAATTGTACTATTAGTCCCACAAATGATTCGCTTCCAGAGGTTTATGATGTAAACAAAGCAGTTTTGTCATTGCAAGTGAATAATGTCCACACCTATAATTGGTCAGGATTGTGTAGCACCAGCAGCTTTATAGCGAACACAGAAAACATCACAGGATTGTGCTGTTCTGAAACAGCTATACCATGCTACCCTAGAATTGCCTTTAATGGGATTACTGTGAGCACAAACCACTCTCCATGTGTGGGCCACATATTTACACCCCAGAAAGAAATACTGAATATAACAACATCATGTGCCGTCTGTGATATTAATGACCTCAGACCAGGAGCCTCCAGTATGATTGATACAACTGTTGCACCAAGCATTTCATCAGCAGAGCCATATATATGGAATGTTAATCTGACATTGTTCTTGAATGATGTCCAAGTTAATGAGACATCAGAATCGTGTGGCGGCAGCTACAAGAAAGGAGCGGAGAACATCAAGTTCTGCTGCTATAAAGGAGACTTGCCTTGCTATCCCAGAATTGCCTTAAATGGGATCACTGTAGTTGAAAACTTCTCCTCTTGTGTAAACTACACATTCACATCTAAGAGTGAATCAGTGAAGGTCACAAAATCATATTCTCTCTGTGGTTTTACTAACTACAGGTCATGTGGCTTCTGTTGGATTGGAAATGATAACTTACCACCACTGTGTGTCTATATGTTTGGAATTGGAGTCATCAATGATGGCATAACATCATCAAGTGCTATGACGATCATCATTTTCGGGAGCACGTGAACTCCCATGGTATATGGTGGATAGGCGGCAGGAACCATTGAAGGCTATGTCTGAAAAGTGTTCCTTCTTGCAGTTTCCTCATATTCCAAGACCGGCTTGTTGCAGGAGCTACTGAGTTAAGTGCTCTGTGCACACCGTGAGCTGTGTGTCTCATCCGTTTTGATCCTGCTTCGATATCCCGCTTGTTTACGATGAATGATGATATCGTATGACAGGGAACAGTTGGCTGTGTTCACTTTCTGCGCGGTTTCGCCTTATGTCTTTTGGCGTGTGCTGAGACTGCTACGATGGGGAACTACAGTTACCTTTCTTTGTTTGGGAGATGAGTTAGTAATTCGGATGATTCCACTGGCACGGGCGGTTGAGCAATTATGGATTTTAATTCGTTTGCTGTGATACCGAGGCCTTCCATAACCAATAACCAATAGGTTGGACCACACTGCTTTGTATATTCACTGTTCTGTGCAAGATGACATTTGCATGGCCAGACAAGTGAGATATATGACAGAAATAATAACTATGTCTGGTGAATTGCTGCTGGGTTTGTTTTGATATTAAGCTTATATCTGAGCCCTTGCTATTGATTATTCTTTGAGTTTCTTTTCACTATTCCATGTTGTTTTTTTTTTCACCCAGTGTCCACATTAGGGTCTGACAGAAGAATCTTCTTTTAACCATTCTGAGCACATGACCAATGTTTTTCCAGTCTCTTCTTATATAAGTGAACCTTAGATTATAATACCTTCATAAAAATGATGCTCTCAAATTAAAAAATTCTTAGAATTTGACAGTTTTCCTCATGCAAAACCATTTTCCCTCCTTATACCTTCCTTATTATTCCCACTGGTGACCCCTGATAAATTACTGCTGGCAGATTTTTCTTTTCAAACATTAGTGCATTAAGTAAAAAATACTAATGTATAGTAAAAGTGCAGCTTTTTACAAATTAAATTTGGCCATACGTTTTTTGACTGCGAAATTCTCTTCGGTTATCAGAAAGACATCAAACATCTTTGTAAACATGGAATAGGCAGCAAATGACTGCAAAGATAAAAACAAACATATTAAATGGACAGATGGCCAAAGTGTCAATAAACAAAGCACTGTTCGATAGCCATTGCACTATGTGTTCAAATTCCGGGCCATAATTTAGGCCTAAACATGCAAATGCTTCATAATAAAGTCTCTTATTGACTGTGACTATTTCTGATGCTAGTGAGAACACTCACAATAATACAAAAGTCTTTGCTCTTATGCTTGTGAGAACACTCACAAATAATACAAAAGTCTTTGCTGTTATGCTAATGATAACACTCACAAATAATACAAAAGTCTTTGCTCTTATGCTTGTGAGAACACTCACAAATAATACAAAAGTCTTTGCTCTTATGCTTGTGAGAACACTCACAAATGATACAAAAGTCTTTGCTCTTATGCTTGTGATAACACTCACAAATAATACAAAAGTCTTTGCTCTTATGCTTGTGAGAACACTCACAAATAATACAAAAGTCTTTGCTCTTATGCTAGTGAGAACACTCACAAATAATACAAAAGTCTTTGCTCTTATGCTAGTGAGAACACTCACAATAATACAAAAGTCTTTGCTCTTATGCTAGTGAGAACACTCACAAATAATACAAAAGTCTTTGCTCTTATGCTAGTGATAACACTCACAATAATACAAAAGTCTTTGCTCTTATGCTAGTGAGAACACTCACAAATAATACAAAAGTCTTTGCTCTTATGCTAGCGAGAACACTCACAAATAATACTAACGTCTCTGCACTGTTAGAAGCTACCAGCTTCATAATAAAGTCTCTTCTTGACTGTTACTAATCTGACACTTCTCCAGGAATTTACTTCAACCTAGCTAACTACCACATCGTCAAACCAACCAAATATACGATTATGCAGCTCTACATAGGTATAGGCCAAGATTTGTAGCAAATGTTCAGTGAAAATATTATTTCTCCAATTAAAAAAAGTGTTTGGCAAGTTTCACGAACGTATCGTTCAAATGTAATTCACAGTTAGGTATCGTACTCTAGGGTTAATATGTATTTTTTGCATGGTTTCTTCTTCATAGTTTCTTTAGGATTAAAGTCTCTCCAATTTACAGGTATGTGGCAATTAATTTCAAAGACAATTATTCTCTTTTCTAGAGCTTGAGTGGATTTCCAGTTCTCATATCCATAAGCTGGCACAGAAGAGTTGAACAGTCTGAGTTTTGTTTTGGATTAATTATCATAATTTAGAAGTCAGCAATTCAGTTTCAGTGACAATGGATGCTTTATGATGTGGCTTTGTTAATCCTCCAATCAACCATCCATAACAAGCATGAAGGAAACAGCAACCTCCACTTTGGACTGGAGTCAAAACCAGATATTAGGTGCAAATAAGTTTCCTATATTATCTGGTTTCTATACCTGTATTTTTCTCTGTACTGATGCTGTTTGTGTTCATCTCTCACAAGCATACAGAATAATAAATGTGTCAGAGGAGCACATCAATCTAAATTTTGTGTAGATAACATTGTCTTATTTGGATTCTATATTGGATTTAGTTTATTGCAAGATCACAGGCTTCCTGACATTGTCTTATTTGGATTCTATATTGGATTTAGTTTATTGCAAGATCACAGGCTTCCTGACATTGTCTTATTTGGATTCTATATTGGATTTAGTTTATTGCAAGATGACAGGCTTCCTGACATTGTCTTATTTGGATTCTATATTGGATTTAGTTTATTACAAGATCACAGGCTTCCTGATTTTTATTTCAGGGAGAATCACGAAAGAGCAACGTGAAGACAACAAACACTTAAACATCGCTGGGCTGGTAGGATCCATTGATAATGATTTCTGTGGCACTGACATGACAATTGGGACAGACTCTGCCCTTCATCGAATTATTGAAGCTGTGGATGCTATTGCCACTACTGCTCTCAGGTAATTTTAATTGATTCTGACAGTATTTTTTGGAATGGGTAACTATCTCCTTAAAAACAAAGTTTAGATTGTTATGAACAATAGTAGTCTGGAATGGTAGGTAGATTGCTACTAGTAAAATGCAGCTAAACAACAACCTGTGTGACTTAACAGTATACAAAACAGTGCACTATGGCTCATCAGTGGTGCAATGATGGCCACACCGAAAGCATCATATGAAATACACTGTAATGTGGAACTTTTAAGGATGAGATGGGATAAGGTCACTACTATGGTGCTATATGAAAAACAAAAAAGGAATGAGAATGACCATCCTAACAGAAAGTTAGCGAATATACATGCTCCTATCCAAAGAATCAAGCAGATCTCAAATTTGCATCATGTCAGGAACATACAAGAAAAATATCACCTACCTGAGAAATGTCAACAAATATCAAGTCATCAAAGAACTGTCACCAAATTCAAATTACATAAACCCATACATTTGTATAGAAATATATGACAGGAAGATAAAAATGCTGACCTGGTATCAATAACAACTGCTTCAAAGTACACCATTGATACTTATCCAGATGACTGGATACATGCATATACTGATGGTGCAGCTACAATGACAAATGTCAAAACTGGATATAGGATTTTGATACATTGTCCAGATGGAACAGCAGAAGAATTGTGTGGCTCATGTGGTGAAGTCTGCAATAATTATGAAGTGGAAATAACAGCCTTCGCAAACTGTATCTGAATACTGTTTCTGATCATCAAAGAAAAAAATGGTAGTCATGTTTACTGATTCCACATCAGCCCTGCATGTGCTAGGAAATAACACAAACAAACCAGAACTAACATGGCTCACCATCTCAGGACACTCCATCACACCAGGAAAAGGCAGATGCATTAGTTAAGAGAGGATCCTGGCAAACTCAATTTTACACCGACATCTCATTAAACACAACCAAACAAATCATAAAACACTAATAGTAGTGAAGTAAAGTAATTCAAACAAATCATAAAACACTAATAGTAGTGAAGTAAAGTAATTCAAACAAATCATAAAACACTATTAGTAGTGAAGTAAAGTAATTCAAACAAATCATAAAACACTAATAGTAGTGAAGTAAAGTAATTCAAACAAATCATAAAACACTAATAGTAGCGAAGTAAAGTAATTCAAACAAGACAGATGCAATTTTTGGGCCATGTTAAAAGACACAACAGCCTACTACAAGTAATCTTGGGGGAAAAATACAAGGTAAATGAGGCAGAGGCGGACCAAGACTAACATGGATGGGTAACATCAAAAGATGGACAAGTCAACCCTATGACAACTTGCACCATCAAAGCAAGAGACAGAGCAGAATGGCGCTCCATGGTAGCCAACCTTCTTTGCGGAGATGGCACTCGATGATGATGATGAGGGGTAGGGAAGATTGGCTCAATGGATGGGCCATAGGAAAAAAACAGGGAAAGATCTTTTTAAAAAGAATGTCAAGGCCAAACAACCTAAAAGGAAGAGACCAAGCTACTATCTTCAGTCTGAGAACGGTCATGTACTGTTGAACAACCACATCAATAATATAGAACCAAAGTCCAGCATGTCCACTCTGTGAACACCCACATGAAAAACTGTTGAACATATTCTTTTTAACTGTTCTAAGCTCAATGACATCAGAGCAACTCTACTTTTTGAGTGACGAGATAAATGGAACACCTTGTATGGAACTCAGAAATATCTGTAGATATCTTTACATGGCATTGGGCCGAAGGGCGCCAGCTCAGACTTCTTTATCCATTACAACAACATGAACAATTGTAGCAACTTTGTTCCAACATGCCTGCGAAACATGGATATTCATGATGATCATGAAAGAAAAATACAGGTTTTAAAGTTGAGATTGTTGAAAAAAAAAGATCTTGCATGTATCATATAATACATTGTATCATCAATGGAGAAGTGCACAACAAAGTTCAGTGGGACCAGTTAACTTGTATTGTCTGACTCACCACATTTTAAACATGAATTGCATTCAAATCAAAAGTCTGGCTGATCTGTTGTCATGCTTTTATGAATGAGTCTTTCATATTTAATTTTACAGTTTAGCTAAAATTCTTGTATACTTCATCCAATCCATTATTTTGAGAGTCATTTCTAGATATTCACTTTTGTAAACATGTTTTGTTTGGCTGTGATATGTCAAAGATTTATTTAGTTTTAACTGTCAACCAAACATGCCCTGGTGCGATGGCTTGCTTCTCTCATGACAGTGTTGTAGGCAGTGATTTTCGGTAGAAAGGGCTTACAAATTAATTAATTTGTTGATCACCGATGACAGTAGACTTGATGCCTTATTGAGCATTGGGAAAATATTTAGATATTTTTTGTTCAGTGGTGTTTTTTTTAATCATTACAACAAAGATATTGTAGATAAGGGAGCATTGCCCATTCTTCTTACTCACTCTAGTAAACAATAAATAACAGCTGTGTTATGCAAGTTATGAAATGGTTAATAAAAAATCAAGTTGATAAAAATAAGGATGATCTTCTCTTCAATGTATACTCAATTGCTCTGCTAATGTTAATAAGCCCAGATGATGCTAAAGTTGATAACTGGCAACTCAAAATTATTGTGTGACAAACAATTTCAAACATTACAGAAATTTTATTTGTGAGTAGAAACCTTCTAAACTGTACCATGATTTGTAAATATGGTTATATTTTACCATTATGTGTAAATATTGTTATATTTAGCGCAAGAAATGAAATTTCTGTAGTTAATGACATGCATAAAACTAATAATCATTGATCAAGAAGATACAAAAAAATGTTAAGACATCATATTGTGCATTCATGCCCTCATTTTTTTAGGGTTAGTAAGGCTGCATAATGACATTGTTCTTTTATTTCATAAACATTATGAGTTTAAAACTTTCTATCCGTGGTAAAAGAATGAAAAAGTGTGTCACCTCAAGAGGGCAGGATCATTCTGCAAAGTTCAAGTCGTAAAGACTTTATTATTTGTTTGTTAGGATCATCACTGCCAACCGGACAAATCAATCAGGAGCTCCGATATCCCCCTGGGAGTCTAAACAGAAATCAGAGGAGAATCCTTGTCCATGTGCATAAACTGCGTAGCACAGTGTGGGTGGGTTTCTGCTGATATTGCCTGGGCAACAGCCATATTTATGGCCTACTCTTTTCGATTTTAACTGCCAGGGGTTCTTTAATGTGCACACATCATCACCTGTTTATTGCTGTTATCCAAGAGGGCTAGACATCAGATCACACTACCCAAGAGATCAAGGGAGAGTAATGCCCTAAAGAAACCATGGATTAATTTTTTTCTATTTTTGAAAAGAAAAACCACTACCACTTCTGGTGGGCTTTGAACCCGAGTTCTTCTTGTCCTGAAGCCAACGTTGTACGTCTAAACACTATACGGGGCAACTGAATCACTTAAACAGACAGCTGCCTTCATAAGTGAGTCCAGAATCCTAGTCTGAATGAGCCATGATCACAGAAGAAGAAGAAGAAGTACGTCTAAACACTATATGGGGTAACTGAATCACTTAAACAGACAGCTGCCTTCATAAGTGAGTCCAGAATCCTAGTCTGAATGAGCCATGATCACAGAAGAAGAAGAAGAAGTACGTCTAAACACTATATGGGGTAACTGAATCACTTAAACAGACAGCTGCCTTCATAAGTGAGTCCAGAATCCTAGTCTGAATGAGCCATGATCACAGAAGAAGAAGAAGAAGTACATCTAAACACTATATGGGGCAACTGAATCACTTAAACAGACAGCTGCCTTCATAAGTGTGTCCAGAATCCTAGTCTGAGTGAGCCATGATCACAGCAGAAGAAGAAGAAGTACGTCTAAACTGCCCGGCCCACAAAGGCTTTATTATTTGCTTATTTAATGCCTAATTGATTATTACCTACACGTTTCCCATTGGCTCAATCGATTTCTATTCTGAGTAACATTCATGGAATAAAAAATCCTTGTTTCACTTCAGTTACTGGGGGACTGGTTGGTCTCAAGGCAAGATGCCGGTCTCGAGACAGAGAGCTTGTGAGTTCAAATCCTGGCTGCACCAGTTGGGATTTTTATTTGTGATTTCTCTCTGTGGCAACAACCCTTGCTCTCAGCAGCGAGACCCGGCTTGAAACGTCAATTACTCATCGACAGAATGAATATGATCACCTCTGAAGATGGAATTATCTGCCTGTGACACGAGGGACCCTTGTGCACACAGCTGCCAGGGAAAAACGGATTAACACACAAAATTCAGTTCCTAGTCTCTTGGGCCTTCAATTACTAATGGAAACCAGATGAGGTGCCAGTCTTGACACAACTAATATGATCTAGAATGATCATTAGTATGAGGGTGGGGGGAAAAAAAGCAATAATACATCTTTACTTTCACAGCTAAAATGTGGCTTTATTTATGAATTGAGCTGTAAAGCAAATTAGTATAATGTAAAATGTTACCATTTTACACTGAACAAGATAAGGCATGTAGATCTAACAGTATTGCTTGATTGTATTAAATAAGACATGAACAGGAAATGTCCCAAGAAAACTATAGAATATTATGTGTATTTAACAGGATTTTTGTGTGATTAGTGTTGAAGTTAGTGGATGAAGAAAAAACATTGCAAAAATTAGTTTAGAATGTTGTCAAGAATGGTGACTGACTTGATAATTATGTTCCATATTGACCAAAAAAAAAAATCGTGAAAGGTACTGATTGAAAGTGGTTTATGTTTCCACAGCCATCAACGAGCTTTTGTACTGGAGGTCATGGGAAGACATTGCGGGTGAGGATAATTTAGTTGTTGATGTTAATGTTTGCTTGCTATTAATCCATCAGCATGTGGCCTTTTTTGCCCAGTGTGTTTTTTTTTTATTAACTGTCTATAAATTTTGTCTTATGTTATATTTTCAATTTTTAACTTTTTTTTTAAGGTGTTAATATTTACATAGTACTTTAGAGTGTATTATCTCAACTCCAATATCATCATCATCGAGTGCCATCTCCACAACGAATGTTGGCTTCCAGGGAGTGCCATTCTGCTCTGTCTCTTGCTTTGATGGTGCAGGTTGTCATGGACTGGTTTGTCCATCTTTTGATGTTACTCATCCATGTTAGTCTTGGACCGCCTCTGCCTCTTCTACCTTGTATTTTCCCCTCCAGGATTACTTTTAGTGGGCTGTTGTGTCTTTTAACATGGCCCAAAAATCACATTTGTCTTGTTTGAATTGTGTTTAGTAGTTCTCTTTTCATTTTTAGTTGTTTTAAGACTTCAATTTCTTTCTTTCTTTCTGTAGACTACTGCTCTTTATCACTATTATGGTTTATGACAAGTTGCAATATTTGCAGCTTTTGGCTCAAATTATCTTCATCATGACATTCTTGTGTACTGGGTTGTTTTCTATTTGTTTGACCTGACTGATTGGTCTGTTTTCAGGCTTGGTACTTGGAGAACAGGGATCTTGATTAGATCTGGTTCACTGACTCTGATGATGCAGGTATTCCAGCAATAAGTTACTGACTGTTTTCAGCCAATGTGAAGTCAGCTGTCTTATGCTATTTTGGAAGTCAAACCCACATTTTTATCTTTATATTAAGAGGCTGCTTTGTGCTCCTTTGGAGATCATACCCCACACTTGTATCGTTATATTAAGAGGCTGTCTTATATTCTTTTGGAAATTAAACCCCACACTTTATCTTCATATTAAGAGGCTGTCTTATATTCTTTTGGAAATCAAATCCACACTTTATCTTCATGTTAAGCAGCTGCCTTGTTCTCACATTACTGTCTTCCTCCCGTCTGAGCTGTACCTTTAATTGAACTTCAGATCCTGATGTAATGTGTGTTGTTGCTCATTATTTGCTTGGGTCATTAATCTGGACAGGTACTTGGCTCTGGTTGGTGCTCTTGCAACTGAAGCTGATTGGGTATTCATCCCTGAGTGGCCACCAGAGGGTGACTGGAGGGACACACTGTGCAAGAAGCTGACCGCTGTAAGTCTCTCTCTTAATTTACTGTACCTATCTAGATGTCATAAGCAAAAGAAAAAACTAGGAAAGAAATAAAACAAGAAAGCAACATCAAGAGAATAGTAATAAGTAGGATACAAATAAATTGGTAGAAATGATTGAAGATAAAAGTTTGAGTGGTTTGAATTCTTGCTTTTAATCAGAAAGGTTCAATTCCTAGATGTAGTGACATTTTTTTCCTGATTTACATGGTTCTGGCATTCACACAGTTTCTGAAAATGTGTACTTGAGGTTTTTTTTTTATGAGGAGAATAGACTGGGCTGGAGAATGCCAACTACATAATCTATATAATGTGCTCTTGTTCATTGAGTTGATTGAAAAATACTGACAAGACTATTACTTCTTTGGAAATGTGCATAAAAAGTCATTCCTACAAACGTTGTATCAAGTTTTCCTTTTAAGTATTTTGGGTCTTATTCTTCTCCTTGTGAATACTTGGTTGAGTTTATTCTTCTTATCTTTTGTATTATCAAGTTGTGCTTTATTGTCACAACTTTGGTGTGAGTTTAGATACCCGAGGTAACGTGCAGATAGAGAATTTAGGATGTAAGGAATATCCTATAGATGAACTGATGTGAACCATACTATTCATTGACAGTATTGATATTGTGAAGGAAATGAGGAAGAATAAAAAATAGTTAAAGAATAAACAAGGACAAGAGATTGTTTGAAAATTTGCAACCAAATAACATTTTGTGTGTGGTTACTAATTGCAATAATAATTAATAAATTACCCGTTTCGACATTGATTAAATTGACTTCTATGTATCACATTAGGAAAGAAATCTTGGTCAACGCCTGAACATTATTTTGGTGGCTGAGGGAGCTATAGATGAGACTGGCACACCAATTACTGCAGAGGAGGTGAAAAAGGTATGGTTGTTTCTGTCCAAATAATAAAAATTTTTATCTGAACATGATAGTATGATGAGACTAGACATGTGACCTTTATTTCTAGTCCTTCATCTACACCACATTCCCCTAAAAATAAAAAAAATATCCAATTCACCCTGTATCTCTATGAAACGGGGTAAATACTGCAGTAGTTTTTTTTTTCTGCCTTCAAATTTAGAAAAAGAATATGTGTCCTCTGGAATAATAATACATTAAACTCTCAGTGTTCTTTTTTCTTACTGCTTGCCCTATTAGATATTGCAGAGAGGAATTATGTGTAATATTTTTCTTGCTATAGCTTGCGAATTATTATCCTCTTGAATTTATTTAGTGATTCTGATTCCACCTATCCAGGCTTCCCTGCTTTCACATTTAATGCACCCAACCTTCACTGATTTTGATATATTTGAAGATGTAAGATCTTGTACCTTGCACTATCTAGTTAACCCTTAATAACTCTCCCATTTATAATACCGTAGTAAAAAATAGTAAGGCGTGCAATTTGCAAAAATAATATTTATTTGGACATTTTTTTCCCCCCAAAATATGGAACGACGCTTGGAAAGACAAAATTGCGATTTCCAAAGGTGAAATACCATCTGGGTAGAATTATGTTTTATCCTGAGTGTTATTGCAGATGTAAATGGCATAAGCATTCATTTTCCACACTATTAGAATACATAAAGCACTTAAAATGAAATAATGATCTTCAACTTAAGATATTTTTTGAAGATCTCTCTGTATCTCAGAAATAAGATCAATCACAAAGAAGGTTCATGAGTGACTAGTGCAGACAAATAGGATTTAGAATTTTACCCCTGTATCAGGCAATTGCAACTGCCATCGCCTGTATTGTCAGAGCCTGTATCGTATGCTGCAATTATTTCTTATTTGCAATCAGATTTACTGCATGTCGAATGCACTATACTTCGGCTATCTGACAAGTACTTTGTCTGTTGATATGTCCAGCCCATTCGTTGCCAGTATGTTCCCACATTATGCTTTAGCTCTCTGACGAGTACTTTGTTGATACGTCCAACTCATTTATTGCCAGTATGTTCCCACATTATGCTTTAGCTATCTGACATGTACTTTGTTTGTTGATTCATCCAGCCCATTTGTTGCCTGCATGTTCCCGCATTGCGCTTTAGCGATCTAATGCGTACTTTGTCCGCTGACCCGTCCAGCCTGTTCATTGCTGATAATTTCTCAGCGAGTTCCCCATACTTTTACTGTTATCTTAGAGTTAGAGTTTGTCTTGCCAACTTTTAGCGGAAGAGATTTTTGCAGACAGCCAAAGATTTTTGTTGGTCAAATGGAAAAAAAAATATGCCTTGAATATTGAGAACATCTGATAGAGTATATCTCTATTTTGTTTTCTGTTTGTGTTGCCCCTGTTTTCTGAAGAATCGGCATATGGGCTGAAATGTAAAATATTTTGTATTATCCTTTTTTAGCAAAGTTGTCACCATACCTTATAGGAGTGTATTTTACACCCCACCACTTGTTCCCTGCTACCAGCTTTACAGCAGTTTTTATTTATTTTGCCTGTTCTTTTCTTGAAAATTGGCCAAAATGATAAAATAAAATCAGCTGCATTTTTATGATACCGTAGTATTTTTTGCTACGGTGTATGGGAAAAAAATCTTAAATCAAACACTTGGAAGATCACCACCGTTAGTGATAAATAGGAAGGTATGGGGAGTGGGGAAATTTTACCAGTGGCAAACTATCAAATTAAAAAAAAAATGTATTTTGAAGTGGTCATTTTTTTTTTAATGGTATCATAATATAGGGTTAAATGTATTTAGAGTTGATAGTTGCCTGTAATTTATGTATTTCTAAGTATTTATCATTAAAGTCCACTTTGTAGCCCCAGTTTAGTTTAGTCGATAGATCATCTTCATTGCACAATGGACAACTTCAGTGCTCTGATCCCTCCCTAAACATGTTCCCCAGTATGAAGCACACTCGCCACACTCTAGTAAAAGTACTGAAGATGGCTTCATCTTAAAGGCATGAACTCCGCAGCACTGATGCAGACGTTGGTCCTCAACCTCTTAAGTTGCCTTATGTAACATGCGTGACAGTGACTCTATTATTATTTCAGTTCTCTGTGTTCAGGCTCCCATAGCCACAAGGGAGGTTGTAGACTCAATGTGATAATTAATTTGCTTTATCTATAGGTATGTAATAGAAGGTGATTGAAGAGGTTTGTGATTGGGCTCACATTATCAGCATGTTAAATAATTGAAAGCTGAAAATAATATGTGCATGGCTGAACTGTGCTTTTTTCATTGTAAATTGTTATATGATGAAGAAAACAGGAGATTACTAAAGTAGTTGTAACATGACATCTTTTTAGACCAGTATGGTAAAAGACAGACTCATGTGATATGGCTGTGTATCACAGTTTTTTGGGCCAGACAAAACTGTCATCAGGAATTAGTGAGTTATTAAAGAGAATGCAGAAGGCAGAAGAAAATTAGCAAGAACAGGCAGCTGATAGAAATGAAGAAAACCGGTTGGAGATGTCAATGTGACCTCACACTTAAGGGTTATAGGAAAAACAGGAAAGAACACAAACTGCCACATTTGTCTTTTTCAACAGTCAAAATGTGTTTTCTTTTTATTACAACTTGATCTACCATTCCTATGTTGTCTTGTAGCTGTTGTCTGACGTCATGAAGATAGACACCAGAGTGACAGTCCTTGGTCATGTACAACGTGGTGGAAGTCCTTCAGCCTTTGACAGAATTCTGGTATGTTTGTAGTTTGAACTTTTCACCTGAAGAAATTACATTTGCACTGTGAAGTATTTTGTCAGTTTAATATTGTTGAAACATGTTCGTATGAATACAAGCATAGGGCCCATCACCTCCATGTGAGGATATGTTATATCTCTATGTTATATATTAACTCTTTCCGTACAGAAGCTTTTTATCGACGCAACGGAAGAGATTTCAGAGACAAAATTGTTCCTGGTTTGAAGAATCAATCTACATATTTATATTTATCTAACACATAACATATTATATATGAATGTTTAGATAATTGAACAAGGTATTCGATTTCACTAATATCCAGATGATACAAGACATGTAAAAAGAATATGGTTTGATGGCGTTCACACTAATCAAATTGAGTGTGGCGCACTATGCGGCGAAACGTACGTTGCCGAAATCGGGATGGCGCACAGTGCGGCAAAACGTACGAAAAGAGTTAAAGAACTGTCTTTGCATTTCACTATTAAACCCTTTTTTTTTTTTAACCATAGTTTTGTTTTACGTGAAGTATTACAAGATAATGCACATTAAAGTACAAAGGTGAGTGAAAGAATTTAGCACTTTACTAATAAATCATTAAGGGAATGTTATTTATCATTGTAAAGACACACTCTTGGTTTAAATTTTCTGCAAGTACATAGCATGCTTTGTGAAATATAAATTAGTGGGGAAACTGCTACAGTTTTGTGTGAAGCTGCAGCATTGGTCAGTCTTGCACTTTAGTACAACAGTGTCAAGAAACATGCCTGAAAATTGGTATTAACGTTTGGTCCTTCTCTATGTATTCTCCCCTTCAGGCGATGCACTTCTTCCATTATTTCTTCACTTTTCTGATGTCATGTTTGCAGAACCTCTCAGAATTAGATGATCATTTCCAGTAATCAGATCCTTTATTTTTTACATGACAACATGCTTGTACTGGAAGGAAATTTCAACCAGTTATGTGTCTTTATAATGCTTTAATGATTTCTTAGTCAAATGCAAAACTTTTTTTTACTGGCCTTTGTATTCAGAAGTTTATGATTAATACAAAGAAACAAAAATAAATTGATAATTCAGGATGTATTTGTAAAGAGGAAATCTCATGTAAAATATATTTTATTGTAAATAATTTATTTATTTACAACTACATCTATATCTCCTACAAAAGTTTCCTTACATGTTTCCACACTTTGATTTTAATGTTTGGTTGGTAAATATAAGAAAAATTTCACTAAGTGTAATATTTTAATTAAAAAATTTAAGGCAAATTTGACCCCAAGATTTAGAAAAATGTAAATATATTTGTATTGAGTAGACAAGAAATTTTTAATGATCACATTAATAGGCTTGCAGACGTTAAAAGTAATTAATTTTGAACAATTTATTTATTTCTTTTAAAACCAATAAAAGCTACTTGCCTTTAGAATAAGAAGGTCTGAGGCAGTTATCTGATTTTGTAGATGCAATCAGTTGAAGAGGCAAAGTATGGAGGTTTGAATATTGATCCAAGGATTTTTAAATAATTGATTGAATACTGGTATGCTTATTTCAGTGATGTTAAACTTGTGCTTCTTTGTAATATGTAATCTATTGTTCACCATATGACAGTGTAACTGCCATGGCAGAGTAGTTAGAGCACTCATCTACTGATTGCAGAGGTCCAAGTTCAATTCCCAAATGTGGCAGCTTTTTTTTTTTTATTTTTCTGTATCGGTATGAGTTCACAAATAGGTACCAGAGAATTTCTCAGAGAAAGTATTTTGGCTTGTTTGTTAATGACCACTCACTTACCCATAAAAGTGTGCAGGTGGTAACTGGCAAGTGTGAACACAAATACAATATATGAGAATCCTCACTTAAAAAAACACACACACCCCCCTCCCCCCACTCCACACACACACACACACACACACACAAACAAAAAAAAACAAAGAAGGAAAGAATTATTATTGATTCATAGTTTCAACTATTTGATAAATTATCTGAACCATAGTGTTCACTGTAAAAAATAAAAAATCATGCTTGTGCACACAAGAGAAGTGCACCCATGCAAGATTAAATCTCTGTTATTAAAATTGAAAAGTTATTATTCTTCCATCTCTAACAACATCATCCTCTGGCTTTGTCAGCACATTTTTGACAAGTTGTTATTAGTCCATCTAACGATGTTGCTTTCCACTTTATAACCTTTATCCAATTTATCTTTACTTAATTAGAACAATCAGACAATATTTCCATTTTTCAGACAATATTTCCACTTTTCTCGCTCCATTTTGTTTTTCCTTCCTTTATCTGATATTTACATATTTGTTTCATCTTATTTTTTTTGTTTCTTGTCTTGTCACTTCTTAGGGTTCCAGGATGGGTGCAGAAGCTGTTCTAGCTCTCATGGATGCTACACCGGAGACTCCTGCTTGTGTTGTCTCCATTGAGGGCAACTCCACAGTTCGGGTTCCTTTGATGGAATGTGTTGGAAGGGTAACTGATTCGTTTTGATAAAATATTCTTAGTATATGATACTTTTTTTATGTGAAACATGGAGAACAACAAAAACGACAATCATGAAGATACAGACTTTCATTAATGGATACTTACGCAGAATAAAAGGATGGAAATGGTAGGACAAAATCACTAACATAGAATTATGGAAATGTACCAGTCAAATACCAGTCTATAAAGAGATACATCGAAGACGATAGCGCTGGATAGGACACACATTGCGGAAGCCAACTGAGAGTATTACACAACAGGCCCTTTTTTGGAACATCCAAGGCAAAAGACAAATAGGAAGACCAAAGAATTCTTGGAGAAGACAGATAGAAGCAGAGATGAAGATGATGGGGAAGACATAGAATGATCTTAAAAGAATGGCACGAAACAGAATGACTTGGAAAGTGTTTGTTGAAGACCTATGCTCCACAGGGAACTGAAAGGTGGAAGAAGAAGATATGACACTTTTGGTATATGATGCAAGAAGTTAGTATTGAATGTATAAAATGAAATCAGTATAAAGTGTTTTGAAAAAATGTAAATGACAAAAGAAATATTTGTAAAAATCCTCCAAACAAGGTGACTTGTTACATCTTTTGTTTGCTCGTCTTCACTACATCTTCTACCTACCCTGTTGAGTGTCATAGAATTAGCAAAGTTCTAGTTTTAGTTCTCTTATGACAGCCTCAACCATTGTTATTTAATCCTAGATTACAATGCATAATCTGTGACTCATGTTTTTATGATACTGTACTATAAAAAAAAACTATCTATCTATTGACCTTTCGAGCCGTAGCCGGCCCATAGGGCGTAGATCTAGATACTCCTTTTCTTATCTAAATTTTTATTCTAGCAGTTTTCAATTCTTTTAAAGATGTTTTTTATCCAATCTCAGCATTTGTCTCTGTTCTGTGCAAGCAGCTCCTATCTCATTGAAGGAGCTGATTCCTGCTGCTCTTACCTCTCTCATCAATGTTCTTCTCAGTGTCTCTCTGAGTCTTACTCTTTAAAAAAAAAAAACTACTCACATAAAACTGTGTAATTTACAAAAAGAATATTTATTTGGAGATTTTTTTTTTTTTACAAAAAACATGGAACAATGATACTTACTAAGGACAACATTCAGGTGGATGGAATCTGATGGACTCTTTCATACAGCATCATAAACTCATGATGTCATATCTTTCAATCAAGTGTGCTTTCACGAGTTCTTCTGCAAAATTTTCCAAAGTGAAATCCCATCTGAGTAGAATTTTCTTTGCATTCCAAGAGTTATTGCAGATGTAAATGACACAGTCATTCATTTTCCACAATTCATTTTCCACACTATTAGAACACATAAAGCACTAAAAATGAAATAATGATCCTCAACTTACAATATTTTGTATGCTTCTATAAGCTGTCCCTCATGCACAACACTACATTTCATTCCTTCATACATTGTTCTTATCAGGCTAATACATTTTTAAAATGGATTCTGTAATGACTCGGCAACTTTGGAAGGATTGCTCTGTCAAAACTATCTATCAAATGCCTTTTCGTAATCTATGAATTTGATATAAAGTGTGGGCTATAGTTCTAAACTTTGTTTAACTATTATACGTAGTTATTTGATCAGCACATGATCTGTTCTTTCTAACACCTGCTTGTTCATCTCTCAAATGTTTCTCTATGGCCTCTTTTAGACTCTCCAGAATGATTCTGCTTAGTATTTTTTATTCTTAGAAGAGTTATGGTCCCCACTTTACATGTTCTATTCTCAGGTGACTTTATAGTTCATTCATTATATTTTATTAACAAGTGACTTTTAATTCATTATATTTTATTAACAAGTGACTTTTAATTAATTATATTTTATCAAGTGACTTTTAATTAATTTTATTTTTATTAACAAGTGACTTTTAATTCATTCGTTGTATTAAGTTCTCGCCTCTGAGTAACAATGGAGGGGAAATTTTAATATTTTTGACAGATGAGAGCTCTGTGGTTTGCTCCACTCATAGTCGTTTATATGTCTTTCATTTCTTTGCTAATCCATCGTGAGGGAGGACTTCCTTTCAATTTTTGTTGTTACATTGTTGGGTGCTATTTCCTAGTAGCCCAAGATGTGTGTTTCTGTGTCTTTCTGGCTTTCTTTCCTTGTGGGTTCCATGACAATACCTGTCTTGCTATGTTGGCATCAGATTTCCCTTGTGTGTGTTCAGTCCATCTCCATTTTTTATTTATAATCTTTTGCTTGATTGAACATTATTTTGTTCTTTCCCAGATATCTTAATTTTTTTATCTTGTCATACCACCTGATGTACATAATTTTCCTGAAACAATTGTTTACAAATGTTTGCAATTTTTGTTGTATAACTAAATATCCATGTCCCTGAGCCATATAAGGGAACTGTTTTTACATCTGTATTAAATAGTGTTATCTTTATGCTTGTTTTTATGTCTCTTTTTGTTTTGCCTGTCCATATTTTATTAATTTGTATGAAAGCTGTTCTTGTTTTATTCTCGGCTTAATGTCACTCTCTGCTTTCAAGTTGGATACTGATAGTGTATTGTTGGTAGAAAGAGTTTGCTGTATATTGCTTATCTTGTATCTTTCACCTTATTGTTTTTTTGTTTTTCTTCTTTAAAAAAATTAATTCCAAGTATTATTTTTAATTGATTAATTTCTATGTATTCTTATTTAGACTAAGGAAGTCCAGGTGGCCATGGACAAAAGAAACTTTGATGAAGCTGTTCGTCTGAGAGGAAAGTAAGTTATTTTGTTTTGCTTACTTTTGTACCATACACGTTTTTTTTTTATAAAAAAATATGGTAACATTTCTGTTTAGAAAAAAATGATGGTGTTCATTCTTGATGTTTTTGTATATTAAACCATTATTGATTGCCAGAATTGGACGCTGGACTCGAGAACAATAAGAAAGATAACGACCACCGAAATGAAATGTGTCAGAAGAATGACAGGAAACAGTTTAAGGGACAGAGTAAGAAACACTGACCTGAGGAAGAAACTCGAAATTGAACCAGCCATTGAATACATAAAGAAACAACAGATAAATTGGTTCGGCCACATAACAAGACAGAAAGAACTAACAATGAATCAAAGAGCCATAAACAAACGCTACGAAAACGTCAGATTAAGAGGAAGACCGAGAAAGAGATGGATAAAGGGAATACTAGAGTCACTAGGAGGAATAACATCAGAAGAGGCCAACAGAAGAGCAAAGAATCGCAGATTGTTTCTCCCCTCGACGCCAACGGCAACAGAGGAAGGATAGAAGAAGAACCATTATTATTTTACTCTATTATTGATATCTTGTATCATAATTAAAGCAATTTTGTTGTTACTCGGTACATGGCTTTTGGCACTTCAGTCTTTTTTCTGATCACATTTGAAAACCTCTGTTAAATGCATGAGCTCCATAGACCTCTTTGGGAAGAGACCTCCCAAGTCCAGAATGTGTGATATGCAATTATCACACAGTAATCTCGACAGTGTGACTTGCATAAAGTGAGACCAGGATCAAGCCATGGAAATGTAGGCTGTTCTATAATTATTGATTTGTGGTACTTGTTGTTACACTCCTAATAGTAAATCAGTGTTTGTATCAAACATTTTATGGATTTGTAGTACTTGTTGTTACACTCCTAATAGTAAATCAGTGTTTGTATCAAACATTTTATGGATTTGTAGTACTTGGTGTTACACTCCTAATAGTAAATCAGTGTTTGTATCAAGCACTAATTCAAGACTGTTTGCATCACACCTCCATAACTAATTTGTGTAAATATTTTCATAGCCTATTTCTACAATTATTGTCCTTTTCCAACATCCTATGACTGTGACATTCTTCTCAAAACTCTACACCGTGAACTTTACCAGTTTGATGTTTACTAGAATTAACATGGGACAAGCATGTCAAAAGCTAAACTGTGAAGGTATCTAATTGTTGTAAAGTGTGTTCAATTCTGTTTGTCTGGATAAGACCTCCTCATGGTCTCTATCTTCTCACAGCCAAACAAGCCAAGCTCTAGTCAACAGTTACATTTATTCATCATCATCAAGTACCAGGCCTACTGGCGTAGGTGATCATGTCTCTCCATAACTTTCATTCTTGACAGTTCTTTATCATTTTTGTTGTTGACCTTCTGCCAAGCCATTCTCTTAAGCTGTCTGGTATTTTCTCTCTTCGCTTCCCCTCTATCTCTTCTTCCCTCAATTTTTTCAGTTGTTACAATATATTCCAGTTGTTTTCTTCTCATTACATGGCCAAAAAATGATGATTGTTTCTTCCTAATATTGGAACTTAGCTCTGTTTTTGCTTTGACCTCTTTCAGAACGTTTTCATTACTTTTCTTAGCTGTCCATGGTATTCTCAACATTCTTCTGTAAAACCAATTTCTACAGACTACAGTGATTTTCTTGTCTGTTGTCCTATTGTCCATGATTCACATCCATATGTTAATACTGACTCTACATAACATTTGATAACCCTTTTTCTTGTTTCTATTGTCAAAAATGGATTGCATAGTATCTTCCTCATTTTCTGGAAAGCTGCTTTTGCCTGAGCCATTCTGCATCTCACCTCTTTTTATTACATTTATTACTAGACAAATAAACACAGAACTGTGAACAATAGAGCAGAACTGTGAACAATAGAGCAACTCCTTTTTTGCAATATGTATTCATTTTGGTTTTTGTAGATGATCATTGAATTTCACTTTGGTTTTGAGGCTGCCCATATTTTTATTAAACTATTTTATGTATAAATCACAATCTGATTGTTACAAGTGAACTTTCAGATTGTTTTTTTTTCCATGAATGACATCCATAAAGCAATATTGGTTCTCTACAACATTGTAATGACCTAATTCTTATTTGAACAGTTTGACACTGCTGTGTGTGGTCTACAGTATAACAGTGTCTCATCATCTGCCTTGGTGTGTCCACATGTATCCACCAGATCACTTAAGCTTGTAGTCTCTGGTGTCCATCACCATGCTGTCTGCAGGTTGTATTGTTTTCCTGACAAAGTACAGTGTCAGAATATCCAGCCATATCTCATTACAACTGCGATTTTGGTGGGCAAGAGAGTATGTATTTCCTGATCTATCTATTTATCTGTTGACCTTTCGAGCCGTTGTCGGTCCATAGGGCGTAGACCAAGATACTCCTTCTCTTATCTAAATTTTTATTCTAGCAGTTTTCAATTCTTTTAAAGATATTTTATCAAATCTTGCCATTTGTCTCTGATCTGTGCAAGCAGCTCTATCTCATTGAGGGAGCCGATTCCTGCTGCTCTTGCCTCCTGATGTTATAACGTTCTATAAATTGACCAAAATCTTGCATCTTGGGACAAAAGTAGTATAGCACCTTTTTTTTTAAAAAAAAAGATGAAAAAGACAGATAGCTTCCCTCGTCATGGTGCAGGGTAGTATTTTAAATAAAAGTCTTATAGTATGTTAGGATCATCATTGCTGCACTCTGGATGCATCCATAGATGTTCCAATTTTCACACTGAAATAAAGAGAACCTCCAAGGAGAACCCAGATTCATGTGCACAAACTCATATATAGCCTGGGGTCCATAAATTGTATGGATGCATCACTATCTGTCTATTGTCCTTTCAAGCCGTGGCCGGTCTATAGGGCATAGATACTCTTACTAAATTTTTTTTTTCTAGCAGTTTCAATCCTTGCAAAAATCTTGCCATATGTCTCTATTCTGTGCAAGCATCTGTCTCATTGAAGGAGCCAATTCCTGCTGTCTTTGTCTTCCTGATCAATGTTTTTCTCACTGTTTCTCTTTGTCGGCATCTTTTCCTCCTACCTGTTTCCCACATGAGGGCTTGATTTGTTATTCGGTTATTATTTCTTCCCGTCACATGTCCAACATATGTCCAGCGTCTTTTGGAGATGCGTCATTGATCAGATTTAAATAGATGGAACGGGGGACTGGTTGGTCTCGAGGCAAGATGCCGGCCTTGAGACAGAGAGGTTGTGAGTTCAAATCCCAGCTGAACCAGTTTGGATTTTTATTTATAATTTCTCTCTGCGGTAACCACCCCTGGTCGCAGCAGGCAGACCCGGCTTGAAACGTCAATTACTCATGGACGAAAAAAATATGAGTACCTCCGAAGACAGCGTTATCTGTACGGCTACGACGAGGGATCCCTGTGCGCACGGCTGCCAGGTAAAAATTTATTAACACGCAAAATTCAGTTCCTAGTCTCTAGGGACTTCGCCAGAGGTGAAAGCTGGCGAGCGCAATAAAAAAAAATATATGGAACCTAACTTAAGAGTACCATCTTCTGTTGAGTTAAAGTGTTGCATGGCTTCAGATCTGACAGGCTATGGAAGCGTAGATGTAAAAGATTTACGGCCACTGCGCCTAGTAACGTCAACGCCTCATAATAAAGCCTCTATGTAGTATATTCAGCATGGTGGCCTCAAACTGGCCTTTTAACTTACATCTACTGGAAGAAACTGTCAGTGCTGACTCTGCCAAAGTTTAATGTTACGTTCAGTAGTGAAGTATTGTTCTGGTTTGTCTGATGTTATTATGCTTATGCTGTTTCCAGGAGCTTCCAGAACAATTTGAACACGTACCGTCTTCTCAGTAAACTTCGTCCTCCCACCCATCATATCAATCCAGCTTCTCTTGATAACAAGGTGAGCTAATAATTAAAAACTAGCTTTCTTTAACCTTAAATGACATGGGGTGGTATCAGCTTATGGCTTATGGTTTTTTTTTCATTTGGTGTGAGCCCTCAAACCTGGTTTGTGCTTTTTTTAGAATGAGCTTAGATAGTTGGTAATCTGTTACTTGTGTTTTCCTACAACATGTATCAGGTGTCGTCTACTAATATCAAATATAACTGATCAACTGACATAATCTCTGGCTAATGAAAGATTTGCTTTTGAATGACATCATTTGTTGACATTTTGTGCCATAACTGAGATGGCTACTTGTCTACTAATGGCATAAATTTCTTTCTAAATGACATGACATCATATACACAATAAATGATACATTTATCGCTGCATGTCATCACATCTTTGACATTTTGTTTCATAAGGTGTAGAGTGAGATAGGTTCTCCTCTGTGAATAGATTGTCCACTTTTAGTGATACATTTTTAAAACTAGTTTTTGTCCACTTTTAGTGATACATTTTTAAAACTAGTTTTTGTCCACTTTTAGTGATACATTTTTAAAACTAGTTTTTGTCCACTTTTAGTGATACATTTTTAAAACTAGTTTTTGTCCACTTTTAGTGATACATTTTTAAAACTAGTTTTTGTCCACTTTTAGTGATACATTTTTAAAACTAGTTTTTGTTATTACATTGAAAATTTGATACACTATATATCACACGTTAAAATAAACAATAAGTATTTTAATAAGATCTTAGAACATTCATGCAGCAAACAACAGAGAAGTCAAAATGATAAGGTTATAGAATACACTATAGGACAAAATGTCTTGCCTTATTGAAAGCCACATTACTATTTAAATAAGTTCATCACGCCATGAAGATAGTCTCCATGATTTTGTAGTTTCTCTGTGCAGCAATAAAAAATTAGCTATCAATGTCTGTAGGCAATCTGTTTGAAAGACATTGCCAATAATAGCTAATTTTTGAGTTAGCTGAGCTGGTCATGTGCTCTAGTGTTTGATTTCCCGTGGCAAGGTGCTGAGCCAAGGAGCACGGGTTAGATCCTGCTTCAGATCATGTATGGATCTTTGTTTTTTTCTCTGTTGTTGATTATTTGTCTTTTTTTCTGAGTGATGTAAACTTACCTCTTCCTCTGAAATGATTTGCTAAACTCATCATCAGGTCACATGTCCTTTGCAGAACATTGCGCTCATCAGAGCCCATTTAAAGGAATCGGACAAGAATCTCAAGTCAGATCTCTCATATTTCATAGTTATGTTCAAGCCCTTGTTGATGTCTTTAAACCACTTTCTTCATGGAGTACCCCAGCCTCTTCCTCCTGGAACCATGCTTTCAATTACTGTTCTTTCCAGCCCACTGTGTCTTTTGGTGTGGCTATAGTATTTTAAATAATCTAAGGTATGCTGATGATATCTCCTGATGATAGAACATCAAATCAAATTGACCACCTATGTATTAAACAACAATTCAGATCATCATTAATAGATGTAAGAGCATACAGAGGTGCTGATGTTAATAGTGACCACAACCTGTGCATTGGGAAAATAAGATTAAAATTTAGAAACCAACAGAAGAGGTCAATTACACATAAAATTGATAGTCATAAACTGAAAGATGAAGCCATAAAGGAAAAGTTTAACATAGAGCTAAGTAATTGTTATCCAGCACTTGGTGAAATAGACTTAGATATCAATGAAATGTGGGACTCACAGAGCAAAATACTAATGACAGCAGCAGAAGCAAGTGCTGGACTGAAGAAAATGGAAAAACGAGCTTGGATCTCAGACACCACATGGAAATACATCAAAGAAAGAAGAGAAGCGAAGAGAGCCATGACTAATGTAAAGACAGATCTTGGAAAGGTTCTGGCAAAAGCAACATACAAAGAATTAGACAACAAAGTGAAAAGTTCGGCAAGAAGAGATACAAGAGCTTATATACACAACTTGGCAGAGAAAGCAGAGACAGCTGCAATTTCAGGAGACAGCAGAACTCTCTATACTGTACAAAAGATGCTGACAAACACCTATACATCCAGTGGAACACCAATTCTAGACAAATCTGGATTAATGCTAACAACAAGCGCAGACATAAAAGCCCGTTGGGCGGAACACTTCAAAGAAATTCTTAACCGTCCACTACCTCGCAGTTTAATAGATTTTGAAGCTGAAACACCAGCAGCAGAATTAGATGTAAATTTAGATGACTTCACCTTGAGTGAAATAGAAACCACCTTAAAGCTAATGACCAATAACAAGGCTGCTGGAGAGGATAAGTTAACAGCTGAGATCCTCAAGGCAATTGATAGTCATAATTTAATACATCTCCAAAAAATGTTCAACATCATTTGGAAAACAGAGAAGACGCCTCATAAATGGAAAAAAGGAATCATTGTTAAGATCCCAAAAAAGGGCAATCTTAGAGATTGTAACAACTGGAGAGGCGTAACACTTTTGTCAGTTGCCTCAAAGTTATTTTGTAAAATCATCCTAAATAGAATAAAGGATTCAATAGATACAGTAATGCGTGAAGAACAGGCTGGGTTTAGAAAAGGGAGAAGCTGTCTTGACCACATTTTCACTCTACGACTTATATTGGAGGAACACATTGAAAAGCAAAAACCTTTTGTACTTAACTTCATCGACTTCAAAAAAGCATTTGATAGTATTCATAGAGATTCTTTGTGGAAAATTCTGAAGCAATATGGCTTACCATCAAAAATCATAAATATTATCAAAGACATGTATGATGGTTACACATGTGCAGTTCGAACAGAGGAAGGACTGAGCGAATGTTTCCCAATAGAAACTGGGGTTAAACAAGGATGTATTTTATCGCCCTTGTTATTTGGAATTGTTATGGACTTCATAATGAAGAAATGCTGCACTGGTAATAAAGGCATCGAATGGATACAAGGAGACCATTTGGAGGACCTCGACTTTGCTGATGACATAGTTCTCATCAGCAGTCAGATAAAAACGATGCAGGAAAACACAAATGAACTATCATCAATAGCCAGCAAAATTGGGCTTGAGGTCAATCATGAAAAGACTAAAGTCATGAAAAGTTTAATTCCAACAAGTGACAAAATATACATGGAAAACAAACCAGTAGAAGAGATCGATCACTTTATCTATCTTGGAAGTCACATTGATCGAGAAGGGGATACGAGCAAAGAAATTAGAATCAGACTGGCTAAAGCAGCAATGTCTTTCAGAAGCCTTGAAAAGTTGTGGAAATCAAAACTCATTAGCACAAACACAAAACTTAGGCTATTCAAATCAAATGTACTATCAACCCTTACGTATGCGTGTGAAAGCTGGAAAACAACAAGAGATATAGAAACAAAGTTGAACGCATTCGAAAATAAATGTCTAAGGAAAATACTTGGTATAGAATGGAACGAATTCAAAACAAACGAGGAAATTAGAGAAATCGCCAATCAACCACTAATATCTTCAGTAATAAAGAAAAGACGATGGTCATACGTTGGACATGTGATGAGAAGAGATAATAATCGAATAGCAAAGCAAGCCCTCATATGGGAAACAACAGGTAAAAGAAAAAGAGGAAGACCCAGGGAGACACTGAGAAGAACATTGATGAGAGAGGCAAGAGCAGCAGGAATCGGCTCCCTCAATGAGATAGAACTGCTTGCACAGAACAGAGACAGATGGCGAGATTTGATAAAATATCTTTAAAAGAAAACTGCTAGAACAAAAATTCATATAGGAGAAGGTGTATCTTGGTCTACGCCCTATGGGCCGGTTACGGCTCGAAAGGTCAATAGATAGATGCTGATGATACAGTCTTAATCGCTAAGATTGAAACTAAGTTACAAGAAATGTTGGACATTATAGTGAAAGAAAGCAAAATAAAGGACTCAACCTTAATAGCAAAAAGACAGAGGTAATGGCAACAACAAAGAAAAAGACATCACCTCTGTGCAAAATAAAGACAAGTGAAACAATATTAAAATAGGTAAATGAATTTAAATATTTGGGGACTATGTTAACCTCAGACGGAAGATGTACAAAAGAAGTGAGATGCAGAATGGCTTAAAGAAAAGCAGTTTTCCAAATAATGAGGAAGATAATATGCAATCCATTTTTCACAATAGAAACAAGAAAAAGAGTTCTTAAATGTTATGTAGAGCCAGTCTTAACATATGGATGCGAATCATGGACAATAGGACAACAGACAAGAAAATCACTGAAGTCTGTAGAAATGTGGTTTTACAGAAGAATGTTGAGAATACCATGGACAGCTAAGAAGAGTAAAGAAGATGTTCTGAGAGAGGTCAAAGCAAAAAGAGAGCTAATTTCCAATATTAGGAAGAAACAATCATCATTTTTTGGCCATGTAAAGAGAAGAGAACAACTGGAATACATTGTAACAACTGGAAAAATTGAGGGACGAAGAGATAGAGAGAAGCAAAGAGAAAAAATAACAGACAGCTTAAGAGAATGGCTTGGCAGAAGGTCAACAACAGAAATGATAAATAGCTGCCGAGATCAAAAGTTGTGGAGAGACATGATCACCTACGCCAGTAGGCCCGGTACTTGATGATGATGATGATAGTATTTTCATTTCCTCTATAAGATGTTCATAAGCCAATTATTTTCAATGTTTAGGATTTTTGTCTTCATTGCTCAGTTTCCTTCTCTAGTTATCCTATGGATTTTTCTGTAATAGTTTGTTTAATTCAACCAATTTTCTATCTTGTTGTTTGTGAGATTGTCCATGATTCACAACTATATGTTGCAATCAGGAAGATGCATACCCTCAGTAATTTTAATTTTACCAAACTATACAGCTTAATAATGCAGACCAAATCCTGAAAATATTGAACTTTTCTTCCCTTCCTTTATCTATGAAGTTGAATTATATAGTTTATATATAATTATATGTAAGTAGTCAGTAGGAACAGCTGAGAAAATAACACTTAGCACAGGCTTGAGTGTCCAATATTTAATTGGTTATTGTGCTCATGGGCTTTCTCCACAGACAGATTCTTATGGACATCAACCACAGGCAATAGCTTATAGACTTTCTGCACAAACACACTCATGAACATCCACAAACACTCAGGGATATTATCCACAACTAATTACTCACAGACATTCACAACCAATCACTCATAGACACTCACGAATAATCACTCAGACATTCACAAACAATCACTCATAGACACAAATAATCACTCATAGACACTCACAAACAACCACTCATAGACGCTCACGAACAACCACTCATAAACACTCACAAACAACCACTCATAGACACTCACAAATAACCACTCATAGACACTCACAAACAACCACTCATAGACATTATTCAAAAACAGATAGTAGGAACTACTGTGCTAGTGTAATATACTAATATGTGTGCCTGGTGCATCATTACTCTCAGCAATCTAAAATACATGTGCCATCCTTATATGGTGATATGAAATGTATGAGAACTCATGCATATGTTTATGTGTGTATGAAAAGAAATGAGTTTGACAATGCATGATAACCCTACCGAGTTTTTCAGGCTTCAAAAGTCATACCACCAATTGATGGCAAAGTAAGTTTGCTGGCTTGCTTTGTTTATTTCTTTATTGTTGTGACTTTACCCGTTGTCACTATTTTGAAACATTAACACAAGTGGATTAAAATGGTCAACCATTTGTTTGCATGTTTTGTGATGAGTTAAAATGTTTATATTATGTTCTTTTCTCCCTTACGCTTTAATTAAAAAAAAAAATTTTTTTCGTGGCTACATTAAATGCATATTAATTGAATTATTATTTTTTTTTATACGCCTTTTCTTATTTTGACAATAAGCCCATTTATCCATTTATGCCAGAGATATTAAAATTAAAATACATTTTCTTAGAAAGTTTTCCATTATTTGTAAAACTGTCTTAATGAGAGCAATTATTTATTTTGCCACTGTTTAAAATAAATTTCATTTATTCCCAACATTTTGACTTAAAAATAACTAATTCCTTATAGTTTAATGCTCGTTGCTAAATTGTGAATACATTTTTCATTGACATACTATCAATGTAAGTTGGACTGCGGCAGTGAAGTATTTCTCTCAATAAAGTAATAATTTCCCTCATATTATCAATAAAGTAATAATTTTCCTCATATTATCAATAAAGTAATAATTTTCCTCATATTATCAATAAAGTAATAATTTTCCTCATATTATCAATAAAGTAATAATTTTCCTCATATTATCAATAAAGTAATAATTTTCCTCATATTATCAATAAAGTAATAATTTCCCTCATATTATCAATAAAGTAATAATTTCCCTCATATTATCAATAAAGTAATAATTTCCCTCATATTATCAATAAAGTAATAATTTTCCTCATATTATCAATAAAGTAATAATTTCCCTCATATTATCAATAAAGTAATAATTTTCCTCATGACGATAACGTCATTATAAATCAACTGGTATGAACAAATAATAAAGTTGTAACAGATAAGATCTGTCCAATGAAAGTATTTTACCTGGTGGTAAATAAATGTCTGAATGATTTTCTTTCACAAACATGTACATCCTTAGAAATATCCAGAATATGTAGATGATTTTGTTGTATTTTGTTGTTGTTTTTTTTTGGTTCAGATCAGCATTGTTTGATGTGTTATACAGAGAGTACAGATAATTTGTTTAAGCAAAATAAAGATAAAATGCTCATCCTTTTAAAGATAATCAATCAACTTTATGAGATTGCCCTGTGGGTCCTAAAAAATAATTAATCAACTTTATGAAATTACCCTGTGGGCCCTAAAAGATAATTAATCCACTTTATGGAATTACCCTGTAGGCCTAAAAGATAATTAATAAATTTTATGGAATTGCCCTGTGGACCCTAAAAGATAATTAATCAGCTTTGTGGAATTATATAAAATAAATATAAAATAGTATGAAGCAGCTAAACTAATAGAAAGACAAGACAAACTACAACATTTCGGCAAAAGCTTTCAAGTATAACAGACAAACTATTAAAATTCAACAAAGAAATCTAAGCACAAAAACCAAACACTGATCTAAAAAGTGGTGGAAAGAAGCAGTGGCCTTTTGATTATCCTTGAATTATTAGTTGTGGAGCCCTGAAGGCTCTAAAAGTTATTTAACCAGCTCTGTGGAATTACCCTACAGGTCCTTAAGAGTTAATTCACTGTGCTGAGATCTTCCAGTGTAATCAGACAAGAAATTAGAACGCTGAAAGGTATTATTTGAGTGTGGTGATGACAATGGTTCCAATATCAAGTGAGAAGACAAATATTAATCCCTGATTGTAAGTTTGACAATGTTCAAGAATTTTTTCAGATTGTCCCAAAAGTCTGGAGTAGGAGTGTTTATCTACACATAATGATAGCTGTCTATTGTATGTGCTGACTTATTTAGACTTATTCATTGTAATTTGCACTGAACTTTGGATATGTTTGTGGATGAATCGTGTTGTTTGTCAGCTTACTTTTTTGTCCCGGTTTAGTAAAATCACTTACAGGATTGGATATCAAGGAAAATAATCAATATTTTATAGTTGGATCTGATTTTGAGCTTTAAATCTAGTGATTATTTTTTTCTTTTAAGTAAATTGAGATGTGGGAAATGAGGAAGCTGCCTTTTCGATTCCGAAATGTATTTTTTCTTCAAGGGAGACAGTGGTTGTGGCCATAGAACCGAGATAGGTGAACTTTCTCATAGATTCAAGGAGTGTTATTTAATGATATAGCTGCGGGGCTGGCTACACCTTGTTGAAGCACCAGTCTTCTGTATACTTATTATTGACAAGGAGAATAAATCACATGATCTAGTTAGATCATTGACTGCAGGACGGATTCATTGTGAGCAATCAGTGCTGCATCATCAGGGAATAGAAGCTCCTTGATTAGGGCCTCAGTTGTTTTAAATTTTTTACCTCAGGGGTGCTAGATTGAATAAGGAGCCGTCATATCTTGTACGGATGTAGATCACTGCAGAGACGGTTTCAGATACATTGTATAGAAGGACAGCAGCAAATATTTCAAATGGAGTAGGGGCAAAGACACATCCTTGTTCTGACTCCACAGTTCATCTCAAAGGACTGGGAAGATCTACCATCAAACTCTATGGTGGCAGACATATTGTTGTGAAACAACTTGTTCATCTTGAGTAATGTGGAAAGGTAACCAACATTTTCCAGCACCCTATAGAGATCTGCTCTGCTCAAGGTGTCAAAAGCCTTTGTGAGAGCAACGAAGGCTATAAATAGAGGTCTTCTCTGTTACTTGCATTTTTCCTGCAGTTGGCAGAGTGTAAAAATCATATTGGTGGTTGACCGTCCAGCTCTAAACCTGCACTGAGATTCAGGAAGAGTACGTTTCGCCTGTTGAATAGGCGCTTTAAAACAATTCTTGCGAATGCCTTTCCAGTTATACTCAAGGAGGGATATACCCGTATAGTTTTTGCAATCGCTGTTGTCCCCTTTATTTTTGTTTAATATATAATTCATATGGGTTACTTTAAGAAACAATAATCACTAGAAAAAGAAAACAAAATCCTCTAGATTGCAATAACAAATTATAACTCACACAACTCAGTTAATTTTGTGTGCCTTCACCTCCGTAGTGTAATTACAAGTGAAGCTTGGTTTGCTACATTTGAAGTAGATTTGGATAAATGACATTCTATTTTGAAGAGAAACAGTGGCACTGTTGTTCGAAGATCAAATGTAGTTATTAATGACAAATAATCTGTTAAAAAGATATCTATTACACCATAATCTCATTTCCGGGGTCTTCCAGGTATAAACTGAGGGGCTGAAAATATAAAGTCCATATAACCAGTGATACCCCAATGAATAGGGTCAGGAGTATTTTGTTTATTTTTATAAATTCTATGCACAGCACCTGCTTCCCTCCCTTTCTCGATAAACAAACCCTCATCCCTACTGCGAACTCAAACCACCGTGCACCTGCTTGCTTTGCAGACCGCCAGTTTAATCACCATGACCACTTGTTCCTTAAAGGTCACACCAAATCGATCACTTTATTTCTTTGTTTACTGTCTATAATTTATTATGATACCTATCTTCTAGTGATTATTCTACTTGTCTTTGACTACAGAGACATAGCAGTCAGTGTTGTACATGCCATGTGTTGTTTTGCAGGACAACAACAAAAGTCCTTCCATTTTGTTTTGTCTTTGGCCATCCTTTTATAGGTCCCCACTGTAAATCATGTTTTCTCACTGATTTCTACCAGGTTGTCTTTGTTTTGCCATTCTTGCACTTTCCTTTTGGAGTTAACTGCATTAAATCTCTTGTCATTGTTTCTGGTTCTCTTGTATGAGTATGGCTTATCCAGTGCTCCTGTTTGGTAGCAGTGTAATCATTAAGGAATATTGATATAAGGTATATTATACAAATTCAGTATAGTTACCATGATAAATTGGAATTCTTGGCTTTTATATCACATAAACGATGGCTTCTTGAGCTACACAATGTAATGATAGATAATAGCTAATGAAATATGTCCCAGAAGGAGGCTACCTGTAACAAGCAGAGATTAAATCAGGAGTGAGGATATCAGAAGTATAGTAAGCGTAACACCAATCCTCAGCTATATCTTGAAACAGTAATAAATTGTGTGGTTTGGACATGTGACCACACTGTCAGCAAACAGAACCATACAAGCATTGGCAGCCAGATGCAATAACAAATAAAGAAAAGGACAATCTCCCAAAAGATTTACAAATAGAGGAATATCAAATGTAATATAAATAAATTATCATGTATGAAGCAAACCGAAGAGCACATGACTTCGACAAACACAGATCCACATCACTTCTTCGGATGAAAGAGATGGGAGTTAAGATGGGCACAGCCAGAAATGAGAAACTTAGTGGGCGTGTAAGAAGATTTTTCAACCAACATAGAACTGGAGTCGTCAGTCGCTGGACACTGCGGGAATTTCTGAGGAGGGGATCTGAGCACCTATGGACATGTTCAGAGTGCAATGATGATGACCCGCAAATAACCCAATAACCCAATCCACCAATAAGCAGTCGGTGCCTAAAGGCATTTCTTTTCTACCCACGAGATACTAGTGCCTTTGAAACCATCCTCCTTTATTGTTACTAAACACCCGCACCGATCTCCCTTTCTCCATTCTTCTTCTTCTTTTCACTGATACCGAAGAGGTGTCGTGGTTTATATCATTTGTTGTTCTTGAGCTGCTCGAACTGTCTGAATTAGCGATTTTCCTTTGTTGTTACATGTCTCTATCACTGCGTCTATCCATCTTCTTCTAGGTCTTTCTCTTGGTCTTTTTCCATGCATACTCGAGAAGAACGCTTTTGATGGTGATTGGTGTGGATTCCTTCTGACCCCCAACCATTTAAGTTTTTGTTACTCTATATATTCTTAGAATAGTTAGATCTATTCAGTAGAAGAGATTGATCACTTTATCTATCTTGGAAGTCACATTGATCGAGAAGGGGATACGAGCAAAGAAATTAAAATCAGACTGGCTAAAGCAGCAATGTCTTTCAGAAGCCTTGAAAAGTTGTGGAAATCAAAACTCATTAGCACAAACACAAAACTTAGGCTATTCAAATCAAATGTACTATCAACCCTTACGTATGCGTGTGAAAGCTGGAAAACAACAAGAGATATAGAAACAAAGTTGAACGCATTCGAAAATAAATGTCTAAGGAAAATACTTGGTATAGAATGGAACGAATTCAAAACAAACGAGGAAATTAGAGAAATCGCCAATCAACCACTAATATCTTCAGTAATAAAGAAAAGACGATGGTCATATGTTGGACATGTGATGAGAAGAGATAATAATCGAATAGCAAAGCAAGCCCTCATATGGGAAACAACAGGTAAAAGAAAAAGAGGAAGACCCAGGGAGACACTGAGAAGAACATTGATGAGAGAGGCAAGAGCAGCAGGAATCGGCTCCCTCAATGAGATAGAACTGCTTGCACAGAACAGAGACAGATGGCGAGATTTGATAAAATATCTTTAAAAGAAAACTGCTAGAACAAAAATTCATATAGGAGAAGGTGTATCTTGGTCTACGCCCTATGGGCCGGTTACGGCTCGAAAGGTCAATAGATAGATATATTCTTGGCAAGGTTTTATTCCTACCATTTTTCTTATGGTTTCATTTGGTATTCTATCTCTTCTTGTGTTGTTTGTTACTTTTCTCAAGCATTGCATCTCACATGTATTGATCTTTCTTAAATGTGATTTAGAAAGGGTCCATGTTTGATTTTCATAACACAAAGGTGGTATGAAAATGCTATTTATTATTTGTTGTTTAGCTGTTATTGAAAAATGTTTGGATGTCTTAACAATCTTTCCCCATTACAGGTGCCATAAATAAGAGTTTTGATTTGCCAGTGCAGTGTGGATTGAGCTTACTATCAACTGATGTTGAGTTTATCAGTCAGATCCATAGTTTATATCTGTCTATCTTTTGAGCTGAAAATGGCACATGGGGTAGAAATTTTAGACTTGCTATGTTCAGTGATCTTTGTTATAAAGTGTCAGACCTTGCAGAGGACTTGATTTGTATCTCGCCCCATGTCCCTGTTCAGGGTCAGCCGCCCAATCTCAGTAAGGGAGCTGATGCCTGCTGCTGTTGTTGTCTCTCACCTCAGTGTTCTTTTTAGTATATCTCAAGGTCTACCTTTTTTTCTTTTACCCCCTGGTTCTCATTTGAGCTCTTACTTAGAGTTTCCCTTGTTGTCTCTTCTTATCATATGATCATCATCTTCTCTTGATTATAGGTAACTGTTGGATGCATTGTCATTATTTTACTTCAACACTAGTTTTGGATTCATTCAATATACTTTGCTTATTATGCATTATTTTACTGCTTGATGGCTGAACATTCATTTTGCATAGTTTTTAAAATTTATCACAAGGGGAAATAGATTCCATACGTGCTTGCAATCCCAGGTAAATGTGTCCAGAAAGAGGGGATCTCTTGAACCATAAGGTCCTTAAGACAGTACGGACCAATTTACTAATAATTGTAAAAAGTAAAGGTTACCTCCCCTACCTTGCTAGGCGTATGGGGAATATGGTGTTAGTGACCATATTTTTCCTATGACCACGGCACATTATTGGACGATGTGGTTGGTACCACACCAGGCCGCCTCTACTTCCCAGAAAAATCTCTGGTACTCATTTTTAGAGGCTGAGTTAACCCCGGAGCCTTATCAGTGCATAAAAAAATCAGCCACAACTGGGGATCGAACCTGTACTCTTCTGGTCAGGAAGCTAGGACACTAACCACTCAGCCACCGAGGCTCCATTAATTGTAATAATAGTATATTATTATTATAATATATAATAATTGTACAGAAATGAAATTTGTGCATAAATGTAGTAAAGATTTTAAATATAGGTTGAATCACATTTATTGAAATGATCTTGTTTTGGGAAATTCTTGAAGTCTTACAGTAACTGACATGCAAGACTGGGTTTCCTTTTTATATCACCTTCCTTCTTTTTGGTAATATTGACAATATTTTGTGTGTGTGTGTAGTGTGATATTACTGGTTTCAACACAAATAATGAGGGAATAAAAAAGAGAGAAGAAATGATAATGGATAAATGGTGAGAATAACCATGTGCTGAAACATTTACTGAAGTGAAAAGGTGCTGCTAAGAGCAAGTAATGGTGGAGTGATGTGATGAGAGGATTTTAAAGTTGGTTTGTTGATTGGATAGCCTGACGATGATGATAATGACATATGTCCCGGGAGGGCAGCTTCCTAATCATATGGCATACCGGCCTGTTGGTAACCCTTATATATTTTACATTTTCGTTGGTTGCACATGACAATGTTTGTGTCTTTATTTATAAACCTTCATTTTGTTCTATGTAGCAGTAGGATCTCCCTATTTTGCTGAAATACATGTTCAACCTTAATTTCTTATCTTGGGCCTGGCCCACACTTTATGTATATCACCACCTTGTTGCCTGTAGATATGTGCCTGTTTCTTTCACTTTCTACTGCACTTCAATTTTAGTGACACTTTAGTTTCCTCCCAAGAACATTTCCAATTCATCACTTCCCTGTTGCTAAAGTCTTCATTACCTAATGTCTGTACACTTGTCTTTAGTTGCTAATTTGAATGGGCCATGTTGCTATACGGTCTTTAGTTGCTAATTTGAATGGGCCATGTTGCTATAAGGTCTTTAATTGCTAATTTGAATGGGCTATGTTGCTATAAGGTCTTTAGCTGCTAATTTGAATGGGCCATATTACTATAAGGTGAGCATTTTCTTCAGGCAGGTTGTGTGAAATGGTGACAGTCTTCATGTTTTCTTTCAAACACTGGATATCTAACAGAAATTATATTAAAATAGAATATGTAGTAACAATAATTCTTCCTCTTTTTTCCTGCCTCATTTGCCTTTCAGTGTTGAGGGGAGATAATAATTTGCGGTCTTTTGCTCTTCTTTTGGCCTTTGCTTCTGTTTTGTTTCCTAGTGTTTCTAACATTTCATCAATCCATCACTTTCATGGTAGAACCTTGGGTCTGGTGTTCTCATAACGTTTGTTAAAGGCTCGTTGTGTTGCATTTTGGTCTTATCTTGTGGCAATTGTTACAAAAAGTAACAACAATTAGCTTTTTGAAAATGTTTCTTTATAAAAATTTGTTGTTGTTAAATTATGTTTAGAAGATGTGCCCATCTATTCAGATTGTTACTGTGGTTAAGTGTATCTAAGATTAAAGCTCAACAGATTTTGGTGCTATATTTTTGGCAGCAAATCTTTCAATGTGATATATACCAATACTCAAATTACATTATTTCCTAACACAAATGAGTGGCCAAAAGAAGGTTTAGTATATTTTAAGTTCTGAAAGTTGATGTTCTAGATAAATGTTGTTTTAACTTTAAAATGGTAGAATAAATTCATCTAATGTTCATCTTATAAATATTTTTAAACATTAAGTGATTGAATTCGTATTGTACTAAGCGCTATTAACTCATACAATATCAAATTTAAAAGCGGGTTTTGACCAAATTAATTTAAACAAAATTCATTTACCCTGATGATGTATGTTCTAATTAAACTATTGTTAGTTAATTTTAATATAGGCCTACTCATATTTTTAAGAAGTGCTATTTTGAAGATAAATGTGTGCTTTATATTAATTTGAAAGAATTGCATATTTTGTGAATTGTGACTGGTTGCAGTTAAGTTGTATGTGTTTTTTACCTGCTTGTTACATGAGTTTTTGTGTATATGTTTTATGTACTGTAAAACTGTAGCAATATCTTTTTGATTTAATTTATGTATATGCAAAATAACTGCAGCTGTGCTCAACTGTCTCCTTCAAGGTTGGCAAACTTTCTTAATTATTGCTTTGCAGCATCCTCATGTACTCTCATTGTTGTCTCAACCCACAGCTACATGACCTTGCTTGAGTCTCTCGTCTCCACTTTCTTGTAACTCATGTGGGTTTCTTCTGACCCATGTGGGTTTCTTTTGACTCATGTGGGTTTCATGTGACTTAACATCTCTGCTAGCTCAATTCTATTTTATATTGATTGGTTCTTATTAAGATTTTATCTACATGATTATTTTTAAACTGAACAAAAGTGTACGCTTTCACCTGAGAAAGAATCATATAACACAATTTAGATGAGACAAATGACATTATTTGGGCACATAAAAAGACACAATAGCTTACTTAAGTCATCTTAGATGAGAAAATATACGGTAAATGATGCAGAGGCAGACAGACCAAAGTGGTTTGATAACATGATGAGATGGACAGGAGAATAAACTTTTGACAGAAGCTGTCATCAAGAATTTTTCAGAACTAGGTGGTATTCCATGGTGGCCAGCTTTCACTGTGAAGACCGCATTAAATGATGGTGAATTGTTTATTGTCTAATTATGCAAATCATTATATACTATTATTGTTGAGAGTTGTATTTGTCTAAAGTATATTAATTTAAGTATATTTTTGTTTGTTTGCTGAAATTGTACCATTATGTGCTTAATTGTACCATTAAGTAACACTTGTGATTTGGTGTGTGTGTTTTTGTTTGCATACACCAGTTTTAGCTCTAGCAAAGTCTGTAGGGACTGAATTCTTTGTGTAAATATCACTTTTTCATCTCCCACTGGCTCAGGAGACCATTGCCACACAGACAGTTCTTCAGAGGTACTCTCATTTTCTTTCATCACATGGAGTTTTTGACATTTTTGAGTAGGTTTTTTTTTTCTATAAATTTTACCCAGGCAGTGACCATTTTAGCTGCCTTTATTCTCTGGTCCTGTAAGCGTCCCCCTGGCAGACCCCAGTAATGGGAACAGTTCCATATTGATAGTTTATTTTTGTGACCATTTCTGGCGTACTTTTTTCAGTAATGAACTGCAAAGGGTTCATTTACATGCGCTCATAGTAACAAAGAATCTCTATCTATTGTCCTTTCGAGCCGAAGACGGCACATAGGGCAGAACCACATTCTCAAAAACAGAAACCTTGCGTGCCAAAATGGCACATATTGCATAGATCACTGCTTGTAAAATCTATGGCTATATATACAGGGATGCATCCTATCACCAAGCTTGTTCAATCTATACACTGAGCAAATATTTAAAAACATCACAGAGGTGCCAGGCCTAAACATTAATGGAAAGATAATCAATAACCTAAGATATGCTGATGATACTGTACTACTAGCAAAAAATCCAAAAGATCTACAACAATTACTTAATGAAATAAACATAACAAGCAAAAAATATGGACTAGATATGAATATCGAAAAGACTAAAACTATGATCATAAACAAAGAAAATTCTCAAGATCTACAAATGAATATCAAAGTTGAAGGAATACATCTGGTGATAGTTCAGAGCTACAACTACCTGGGACATACTATAACCAATGATGGAAAATGTATAACTGAAATAAACAAAAAAATAGTGGTATGGCAAAAAATAATTTTAATGCCATGAAAAATATACTAACATCAAAATAAATAACACCAGGGCTAAATCTAAGTATAGCAAAATGTTACATCTTCTCAATATTCCTGTATGGTGCAGAAAAATGGACATTAGACAAGAAAACAGAACAGAAAATTGAAGCCTTTGAAATGTGGATTTATAGAAGAATAGGTAGAATTGGATAGAAAGAAAAGAAAACAAACGACGAAGTCTTAAAACAACTAAAAGTGAAAAGAGAACTACTAAACACAATTCAAACAAGACAAATGCGATTTTTGGGCCATGTTAAAAGACACAACAGCCTACTAAAAGTAATCTTGGAGGGGAAAATACAAGGTAAAGGAGGCAGAGGCAGACCAAGACTAACATGGACGAGTAACATCAAAAGATGGACAAATCATCTTATGACAACCTGCACCATCAAAGCAAGAGACAGAGCAGAATGGCGCCCCTTTGGTAGCCAACCTTCATTGTGGAGACAGCACTCAACGATGATTATTTTTTTTTTAACTCAGCAATTCAGTATTACGAGCTGTAAAACATGACCCTAGTTACCAGATGTTGAACCCTGAAACAATTTTTTGTGGCTATTTTAATTTATCAACATCTCCACATGTTTCCACTAAAACTTTGTAATTTTCTTATTTAACCTTTTTCTGAATTCCTGAGCAAATTGTCAGAACAAAACCACATATGTTAGATCAATGGTTGGTCTCAAGGCAAGACGCTGGCCTCGAGACAGAGGTTGTGGTTTCAAACCCTGGCTACACCGGATTTTTATTTATGATTCCTCTGCGGCAACCACCCCTGGTTTCAGCAGCAAGGCCCGGCTTGAAATGTCAATTACTCATCGACGGAAAAAATATGAGTACCTCCGAAGTTGGAGTTATCTGCCTGTACGGCGAGGGACCCCTGTGCACACGGCTGACAGGGAAAAATGGATTAACACGTAAAATTTAGTTCCTAGTCTCTAGGGACTTCGTCAGAGGTCAAAGCTGGCGAACGAAAATATAAAAAAAAAAATGAAACAAAAATTTTATTCCCTTTTTCTCTCTATTATTATTTCATATATTTGTAACTTGCAAAAAATGGCCATGCTAAATAATATGTGGTAAGGAATAAGTATCCCGTGTGTTACCGGGGCCTCATTATGTGGGAAGTAAAGAATAGTGACACTGTGACCTTCCAGGCATGTCGTAAGAGGCGACTAAGGAGGTTGATCGATGGCTTGACAAGCTGTCATTGTAAAAATCATTGTTATGGAAACAGAACCATAGATTTTAGAAGCAGTGATCTCTGCAATATGTGCCACTTCGGCACGCAGGGGTTTCTGTTTTTGAGATTGTAGTTCTGCCCTATGTGCCGTCTTCGGCTCGAAAGGACAATAGATAGAAGGAATAAGTAATAATAAGGAATAAGTTAAGCATGTTCTACACCTTCCATTTACGTAAATATTTTTGGCTTGCTAATAACAATAATGATTATTTAACAGTTGCTAGGTCTGTGTGTGTGTGTTTACTATTATTTGATGCATATTTTGATGTTGTATTTGAGTTAGCCTGTTTTATTTTCCTATTTGAGTGTTGTGTCTAAAAACTAACCAAATTGTGCATGTGTAAATAAATATAACTATTTATTATATATCTATTAATATAATATATAATTGTTTTATATTAACTAATTTTAAACTAAATCTGTGCATGTACAAGGCCTATATTTTTGTATAGGCAGCTGTTTTATGTTCATTAATTTATTGTAAAGTGTGTATGTTTATATAAATATAACATGCTCATTCATAGTTTAATCACCAAATAAGATATGCTGATGATACATTACCACTGGCGTAAGGTCCAGATATGCAATAGCTAGTTGAAGAAATAAACAAGAAAAGCAGGGTATATGTAGTAAGTATTTTTAATAGAAGCCTGAAATTGTAATAATTAGAGTAGACAATACAAAGACCTACAAGTCAATATCAAGGTAGATGGAAATAATCAAGAGGGGAGTTAAAAATATATAACATTATTACAAGGAAAGAAAATGAACGACGGTAGTAAACAATACGAATAATATATATAAGAGGCAGAAAGTATCTTAAAATGAAGTATATCTATCTATTGACCTTTCGAGCTGTAGCCGGCCGTAGGGTGTAGACCAAGATACTCCTTCTCTTATCTGAAATTTCGTTCTAGCAGTTTTCAATTCTTTTAAAGCTATTTTATCAAATCTCACCATTTGTCTCTATTCTGTGCAAGCACCTCTGTCTCATTGAGGGAGCCGATTCCTGCTGCTCTTGCCTCTTTCATCAATGTTTTTCTCAGTGTCTCTCTGGGTCTTCCTCTTTTTCTCTTACCTGTTGTTTCCCATATGAGGGCTTGCTTTGCTATTCGATTATTATCTCTTCTCATCACATGTCCAATATATGACTATCGTCTTTTCTTTATTACTGAAGATATTAGTGGTTGATTGGCGATTTCTCTAATTTCCTCGTTTGTTTTGAATTCGTTCCACGCTATACCAAGCATTTTCATTAGACATTTATTTTCGAATGCGTTCAACTTTGTTTCTATATCTCTTGTTGTTTTCCAGCTCACACATGCATACGTAAGGGTTGATAGTACATTTGATTTGAATAGTCTAAAGTTTTGTGTTTGTGCTAATGAGTTTTGATTTCCACAACTTTTCAAGGCTTCAGAAAGACATTGCTGCTTTAGCTATTCTGATTCTAATTTCTTTGCTTGTATCCCTTTCTCGGTCAATGTGACTTCCAAGATAGATATCGATCTCTTCCACTGGTTTGTTTTCCATGTATATTTTGTCGTCTGTTGGAATTAAGCTTTTCATGACTTTAGTCTTTTCATGATTGATCTCAAGCCCAATTTTGCTGGCTATTGATGATAGTTCATTTGTGTTTTCCTGCATCGTTTTTATCTGACTACTGATGAGAACTATGTCATCAGCAAAGTCGAGGTCCTCCAAATGGTCTCCTTGTATCCATTCGATGCCTTTATTACCAGTGCAGCATTTCTTCATTATGAAGTCCATAGCAACTCCAAATAACAAGCGATAAAATACATCCTTGTTTAACCCCAAATTAAAAAACGTGAAAAATAAAACTGAGATTAAAGTATTCAACTCAACATTCTTGTATGGTGCAGAAACTTGGTTTTAAGAAAATAGAGAAAAGAAAATTGTTCTTGAAATTTAGATTTATAGAAGAGTTGGAAGAAATTGGATGGACAGAAGAAAACAAATAATGAGGATTTGAAAAAAAAAACAGCTGAAAATGAAGAAAGAAATATTAAAGAATTCAAACAGAAAATTACATATATTGACAAATAAAGCCACAATAATAAACTGAAAGAGAAAATACATGGTAAACGTAGATATGCAAGGATATAAAATATATAGTATACTAAATAATATATGGAGCTGCAAGTAGATCCATAGAAAACAATATAAAATAAACACAAAATGGTATAAAGCTGCTAAGCTAATAAAGACAAACTACGACACTTTGTAGCAAAATCCTGCATCAGGTACAAAACAAAACTATTATTCTAAAATAAACACAAACATCCAAACACAAAAGCTAAATAGTAACAGTGATCTCTGGCAAATGAAGTAGAGGCAAATAACACCAAAGTGGGCTGACAGCATCAAGAGGCAGACTAAAGGACTCATCACATACACTATTGGGCAAGACACAGAGTTACATGGTGTTCTACAATAGCCAACATTCAAATATAGAGATGGCACACAGCAAAAAAAAATGTGATACTCATGCACACTATTGATGATGACCGTAGTAACTTATCACCCACCTCATTTTCCAGTGCAATCCAGGTGGTAGCAGTTGTTTCCTTAGATTAAATGTTCGTATGCATGAACTGATTGGCTGCCAAACAAGCCACCGTCATAGAACATTGATTATTACTGAAATGGAAAGTCTAGTCCACTTAAACAAAAATACATGTTGTGTGCTCAATAAGAAGGCATTGGAAATTCATCTGGCCATGTGCTCAGAATGAATGAAGAAAGACTTCTCCATCAGGCATTCATGTGGAAGTCCAAGAGAATTGCTAACCAAAACAGTTAATAGGGAAAGCTCAACGGTGGGACTAAGAAACAAGCATGGCCCACAAGAACTGGCAACAAATCATCAATTGTAGAGAACTATGACTTCTGCCTTGTGTGCCATCATTGAAGTCAGAGAGAAATGGAAAATGCATGTGTGCAACTGTTGTTTCTTTGAAAAGTTGTAGTAAATAAATATAACCAATATCCATTATAGTAATATCTGGCTTTGGGTATAGCAATAGCTACTCAGAGACTTCCCAATGGAAGAAGAAAACAGAAAGAACACCATCTAGTTTCAAGTATAACGTTGGTGTTCATATTTTTGTGACCATCTACACATTTTTTGGGATAATGTTGTGCAAATTAGGCTATTACTCCCTTCCTGCCGCAGACAAAAAAAAATACCTGAAGTAAACTAATTAAAAGTGGCTGGATGAACCTAGAAACTTTGATCAGGGAATTGAACCTAATCTCTTGTCTTCAGTAAAATAAGTTTACTAATTAATACTTTACTGCCAATTCTTTTCATGATGGCTGTCGTTGTTTATATTCTGTGCTGTGAGCTTCATCTCATTTAAATATTTGTGCTGTGGTTGTGATTCTGTCAGACTTCACTTGGAAATTAGCTAGATATGCCACCATGTCTGTTTAATCATAGTGCAGCATCCCTAGTTTTGATGGAGGTTCATCATCATGTCGTATATCCTTTACAGAACGCTGTATTCACCACAGCCCCTGTTGAACAAAGGTTACAGAAGCCACATTCAGGCAGAGAAACAGAGGATGGAGACTTCTTCTTCTTCTGCAATCATGGCTCATTCAGAGTAGGATTCCGGACTCTCTTATGAAGGCAGCAGTTTGTTTCAATGAATCAGTTGCCCCGTATAGTTTCTCTTCCAGGGAGGTGAGTGTGCGCCACATTGTCCTCCTCAGGCCTGTGTACTGGGGGCAGTCCTGTAGAATGTGTTTAGTTACCTTGTTATCCAGGGTACAGTGGCACTGGCTGGTAGTTCCTATTTTGAGTTTGGTGAACATGTGGTTTCTCATTCTGTTGTGGCCAGTGCGTAGGCGAAGTATAATGACCTAATCCCTCCTTGATAGTTGGAGGTATCCATCTCTCTCGTTATACTTTAGGTATTATTCTTTCCATTTTTTATGGTACTGGCCTTTGACGATGGATTTGGCTTCATAGTAGCTGACCAGATGGTTCTCTTGTGGTAATCTCACTCCCTCCTTAGCTAATTTGTCTGCACGTTCGTTTCCATGGATATTACAGTGTGATGGTATCCACTGGATGAGCACTCTCTGGAAGTTATTGCACAGTTGGTCTAGGGTTGAGATAGAGACTCGGTCTTTATAAGTGCTTAATTCAAGGTCAATAACATCTCTAAAGTTGTTGATGAACAGTGCAACATCCATAATGCAATTTCCCACACAAGTACCAATCCAATTTAATGCGGACAACATTTTTAGTAAAGGTAAAGTATGAGACTTCATCTGCATCTTAGCATGCAAGTTTTTACCAAGGCCCTCCCATTTTTAGTATTTTGAAGTATTTGTGGATCACAGTTTGGTGTATTGTTAGAATTGACATCACTGCTTGAAAAACCTCAACAATTGAGAATGAAACAGGAGGAAAAAAAGGCAAACATGTATTTTTAACATTTTAACTTTGTCCTTTTTGATGTGTGCTGTCACTGGTGCCTATTGAGAGGTCCATACTTTGTTGGCATGGTTTAATTTATAGATGATTTCAGTACAATTCTCTGGAAGAGTCAATTGTTTTTACATGCTTTTTTCTAGACTCAAAGAAGCCTGGCCATTATGAATATCGGTGCCCCAGCCTGTGGAATGAATGCTGCCGTACGCTCCTTTGTGAGGATCAGTTTAACCAAAGGGTTTCAGGTGTTGGGCATCCACGACAGTTTTGATGGTCTCCTGAAAGGTGAAGTTTACCCCATGTCATGGTCGCAGGTGCAGGGGTGGGCTGGGACTGGAGGCTCCAACCTTGGCACCAAGAAGTAAGTGTTGCTGTGTTTGTTCTTTAAAGTAACCTAACCTATTGTAGTCCTCCTGCAAAGGTCTTTTTTTTTTTCTTGTTTTTAATCTAATTACAGAAACATGGATGGGGGACTGGGTGGTCCAGAAGTAAGATGTCAGCATCTGGACAGGAAGGGGCTGGGTGGTCCAGAAGTAAGATGTCAGCATCTGGACAGGAAGGGACTGGGTGGTCCAGAAGTAAGATGTCAGCATCTGGAGAGGAAGGGACTGGATGGTCCAGAAGTAAGATGTCAGCATCTGGACTGGAAGGTCCTGGGTTCAATTCTCACCACATTTAGTGGGAATTCTGAATATATCAAACCTGTGCTTTCTTTGTGGCTTAACCCTCTCCTGGTCTGTGGGAAGTAAGATCAAATGTTTAGCCCTTTCGAAAAACAGCGAAAAACAGAAGATCCTGTGTGGACTAGCTCACATGAAAGAACCCTTGTAGTTTCAAGTTGAAAAGGGTAGGCCAAAATGGTCGCTGTCCGGGCAAAATTTGTTAAGCAAATCTACCTGTGCTGAAGGTATATGTCAGACCAAAAGTGCTGATATCGTGGCTTTTCCATAAACTAGCAACCCTACTTATCCAGACTTTCTTAATTGGTGAACGTTAAGAAGAAGCAGAATACAGATGTTAAGATAACAAGTAGATGAGTTTAGTTCAGTTGGGGGGAATGTCTTAAGACTTTCACAGTAATACAGAATGTTCCAGGCTTTAAAATGCTTGAACATATTTATAACAATACATGAGTAAAGATTGTGTTAACATTGCTGGTGAGTTTTTTATTAATTCACATAGCTAGAAAATAGTTAACTTAGCTGGAAAATAATGAACACTTTTACATTGTAGAGATCAGCAGGTGACTTAAATCAGCCTTGTTGGCTACATGTGGCCATAGGTTGAACCATGCTGAGTCAAGGCACTGATGTTGTTGGAAAATAATTAATGCTTTCACATATTTGAAATATAGTGCATTTGTATTGTTGGACAATAATTAATGCTTTCACATCGTTGAAATATAGTGCATTTGTATTGTTGGACAATATGGAATTCACATTTACCAGCCACTCCCAGCTGTGTTACATAGGACAGCCACTGTAAATGCTGCTGGATGTAATCAGACTGTGTTCTACTATTTCAGGCAATTGGCTGAGGATGTTGGTGTAGGCAAGATAGCCTTGAAGTTTGCAGAGTTCAAAATTGAAGGCCTCATGATTATTGGTGGCTTTGAGGTAAGAACGGATCATTTGTGCTTGTGTTAGAGATCAATCTGTTACCATTGTCAGTTGGAATTGTTAGAGATCAGTCTGTTACCATTGTCAGTTGGAATTGTTAGAGATCAGTCTGTTAACATTGTCAGTTGGAATTGTTAGAGATCAGTCTGTTAACATTGTCAGTTGGAATTGTTAGAGATCAATCTGTTACCATTGTCAGTTGGAATTGTTAGAGATCAGTCTGTTACCATTGTCAGTTGGAATTGTTAGAGATCAGTCTGTTACCAGTGTCAGTTGGAATTGTTAGAGATCAATCTGTTACCATTGTCAGTTGGAATTGTTAGAGATTAGTCTGTTAACATTGTCAGTTGGAATTGTTAGAGATCAGTCTGTTAACATTGTCAGTTGGAATTGTTAGAGATCAATCTGTTACCATTGTCAGTTGGAATTGTTAGAGATCAGTCTGTTACCATTGTCAGTTGGAATTGTTAGAGATCAGTCTGTTACCAGTGTCAGTTGGAATTGTTAGAGATCAGTCTGTTGCCATTGTCAGTTGGAATTGTTAGAGATCAGTCTGTTAACATTGTCAGTTGGAATTGATAGAGATCAATCTGTTACCATTGTCAGTTGGAATTGTTAGAGATCAGTCTGTTACCATTGTCAGTTGGAATTGTTAGAGATCAGTCTGTTGCCATTGTCAGTTGGAATTGTTAGAGATCAGTCTGTTAACATTGTCAGTTGGAATTGATAGAGATCAATCTGTTACCATTGTCTGTTGGAATTGTTAGAGATCAATCTGTTAACATTGTCAGTTGGAATTGTTAGAGATCAATCTGTTACCATTGTCTGTTGGAATTGTTAGAGATCAGTCTGTTAACATTGTCAGTTGGAATTGTTAGAGATCAATCTGTTACCATTGTCTGTTGGAATTGTTAGAGATCAGTCTGTTACCATTGTCAGTTGGAATTGTTAGAGATCAATCTGTTAACATTGTCAGTTGGAATTGTTAGAGATCAATCTGTTACCATTGTCAGTTGGAATTGTTAGAGATCAGTCTGTTACCATTGTCAGTTGGAATTTTATACCAGTAAATAGGTGGTTGATTAGGATGGTTGGAACTTGGTTACCAAAATTGAATTGGTAGATAAGTTAGCACTATTTTTACAGAAGCTCATTCACCCGGGCCCATTGGTTACAGTGGTTCAGTATACTCAATACATTGACTACCGAAATTATCTTACATTACATGTTAACCTAATAGACACATTTACACAGCCATTGGTTACATACTCTTCAGAACATTGGTAACATAAACTCATTCTTCTAATGCTATATTGGTAACATAAACTCATTCTTCTAATGCTATATTGGTAACATAAACTCATTCTTCTAATGCTATATTGGCAACATAAACTCATTCTTCTAATGCTATATTGGTAACATAAACTCATTCTTCTAATGCTATATTGGCAACATAAACTCATTCATCTAATGCTATATTGGTAACATAAACTCATTCTTCTAATGCTATATTGGCAACATAAACTCATCCTTCTAATGCTGCATTGGCAACATAAACTCATTTACCCCAGCACATTGGTTTCTTAAATTCATCTTCTAGATCACACATTGAAAACATAAACACTTTCTTTCCAACATATTAATCACATAAATTCATTCTCTGCAGCACATTGATTACAAAAGCTCATTGTACTATATACATCATTATGAAACTTATCCTACCTAACATATTAACTATAAAAACTCATCCTCCCCAGTACAATGGTTAGATAAACTCACCCTCCAATACAGTACTTATGAACTCATCCTCCCTAGTACAATGGTTAGATATACTCACCCTCCAATACAGTACTTATGAACTCATCCTCCCTTGTACAATGGTTAGATATACTCACCCTCCAATACAGTACTTATGAACTCATCCTCCCCGCTATAATGGTTACATAAACTTACCCTCCTAAATACTGTGGTTAAATAAACTCAATCTGTTCAACACATGTAGGCTACAAAAACTCTTGCTCCAAAGCATGTTGGTTGCAATAACTCATCCTGCGCTTGTAGACTGATTGCACCTAATGATTGTAACCAACACATAGATCACATAAAATCATCATCGTGAATACATTAATTACATAAACTTATTTTTCCAAAATTACCCAGCACATTGGCTACATACACTCATCCCTCTCCATCACCCAACATATAAGATAAATAAACTCATTTTCTGCATAATGACCTAACATATCTTGATCCTCTCCATGTCGCTAGATGTCATATAGGGCTTGTAGTGTTTTTCTTGCCATCTATCTCTATTCTTGGTGAGATGTTTGATCTTATCTAATGAGTCTATGCCTGCCAACTTTGCTTCTCTTATAAGTGCTCTTTTTAGTGTCTCTCTCTAGGTCTTCCTCTTTTCCTGTATCCTGGTGTTTCCCTTAGAAGAGCCTATTGTGAAATTCTTTTGTTGTCTCTTCTCAGTGCATCCGATATATAACCATCTTCTCTTCATAATTGTAGATGAGATCGTTGATTTCCTGGCCATTTCTCTTATCTCTTTGAATTAATTCCATTGTACACCGAATATTCTTCTTAGGCATTTGTCTTCTAAAGTGTTGTTTTCTCTCAATCTCTTTTGTTTTACAGCTTTCACATGTGTAGGTAAGGGTTGATAATACATTTGAGTTGAAAATGGGTTTCATAAACTAATTATTAATCACACTATGCCACCCACTTTATGTTAATTTCCCACACTTTATATTCTTACTCTTTCAATCCTCACTTTTGCACCCATGGCAGTCCAATTTCCTCCCTCTTATCCTCTTTAAATTTATCCACTCTTCCAGTTCTCTCCCCTTGAATGAACTAGTTTACACATTGTACTCAGAGATATTTGCTAACCTGTATTTTTATTTTTATTTATTATAGGCATTCCATAGTGCATACCAGCTGTCTGAGGCGAGAAACTCATACCAATCACTGTGCATACCAATTGTGGTAGTTCCCTGCACCATCAGCAATAATGTGCCGGGCTCTGACTTCTCCCTTGGAGCTGACACGGCTTTAAATGAAATTACAGACGTAAGTTGTCCAGCGTTATTGTTGTCTGCTCATATTTTATTTGTCGTGTTCTAGCACTCATTTCAAAGTGGTTAAATTGTAATTTCTGTAGTTATAAGCTTGTAGATTTGACAAATGTGTACCTAGTGGCAGTAAGAATCACTTCCTCCTGTGTAAAATCACTTCCTCCAGTTTCTGTATTTAATCACTTTAGGTTGTATTAAATGAAAATGCGTTTGTGACCTCTAACCAAATAAGATAAAAACCTGTCTTTCTTCCAAATATGGCAAACAAGGGTTTAAAGAAGGGTAGGGTAAATAAGTTTTTTTTTTATCTATATTGAAATAAAAACTGTGATCTGAACATTTTATAGCAACTGCACTGAGTGTGTAGTCTAGCCTTATGGAAAACTCTGGACACACTCCTAGAAATGGAAGAAACAGCTGTGATGATAGTTTTTATTTTTAAGTATCAAAAGTGACACAAATTACTTCTATTAACCCTAGATTACGATACCTATCTGTAAGTAACTCTTCTAGTTACGATACAATACCATAGTAAAAAATACTATGTGTGTAATTTGCACATATAATATTTATTTCGACAAATTTTTTTTTTTTTTTTTTTTTTTACAAAAATATGGAACGATACTTAGGAATGACAAAACTAAGATTTCCAAACAAAAATCCCGCCTGGGTAGAATTTTTTTTTATCCCGAGTAACTGCAGATGTGAATGACATAAGCATTCTTTTTCCACACTATTAGAACACACGAAGCACTAAAAATGAAATAATTATCTTCAACATACAATATTTTTTTAAGTATCCTTTGTATCCCAGGAGAAAAAAAATAGATCCCAATGAAGGTTCACAAGAGACTAGCGCAAACAATTAGGATTTAGAATTTTATGTGTACGCAAGTAAATGTAATCACCAGCGTCCGTATTTAACAGATGTGGTTATTATTTCTTGGTTTCGATCAGATTTATTGCCCGTCCAGTGCATTTCACTTTGGCTGTCTGGCATGTCATTGACACGTCCAGCTTGTTTGTTGTACGTGGTATATTCCCACATTATGCTTTAGCTATCTAACGTGTACTTTGTCTGTTGTCAATAATTTCCCGGTAAGTTCACCAACTTTCATTAAGTTTCCCCGGTAAGTCTCCCCCTGTACTTTCTCCATTATCTTAGATTTAGAGTTTATCTTATGTCTCACCGATAGAGATTATCACAGACAGCTGAAGATTTCCCCTGGCCAAATTGAAAAAAAAAAGAGAGAGAGAATAAATTTCTTGAAAATTATAAACTTGTAGTAGATTATATCTTCATTTCGATGTCTGTTTCTCTTTGTATTGTCCCTGTGTTCTAAAGAAGGCAGCATGTAAAACAAAGCATAAAATATTTTGTGTTGTATTTTTTTGTTTTTTAATGCTGTCGCCATACTGCATAGGTGTGTATATTACAATCCCACCACTTGTTCCCTGCTACCAGCTTTACAGCTGCAAATAAATATTATTTTGTCTGTTCCCTTCTTAAAAATTGGCCGAAATTATAAAAAAAACTCAGTGAGAAAATTTTATGATACCATAGTATTTTTTATGATAGTGTATGGGGGGAAAAAAAAAGAACCCAACATCTATAAAAAAAAAATGAATAAAACATGTCACCGTTAATGATAATTAGGAAAGTATAGGAAAGAGGAAAATGTTTTGCCTGTGAAAAACTGTTGAATTCCAAAAAAATATATTTTGAGGGCAGTAATTTTTTTGGCAGTATCGTAATGTAAGGCTAAACAAACTGCTGAGTTCTGTCAAGAGGCTAAAAATGTATTTTGAGGCAGTAATATTTATGGCAGTTTCATAATGTAGGGTTAAACAAACTGCTGAGTTCTGTCAAGAGTGTTAAAATGTATTTTGAGGCAGTAATTTGTATGGCAGTTTCGTAATGTGGGGTTAAACAAACTGCTGAGTTCTGTCAAGAGTGCTCAGATCTGTCAACAAAAAAATACAGATCATGATTCCACAGTTTTGAGCGAGTGCCCTGTCACTTAGATAGTAAAGTAGTAAAGTACCCCCGTCACGCCAAGTGGCGTATAGGGAATATGGTGTTAGTGACCCTATATTTTACAGACCTTCAGCACATGATTTTTGGGGTAATGTGGTCGGTATTGCGCCCGTGCCACTTTACTTTCCCAGAAAAAAATCTGGTACCCATTAAAGGCTGGGTGAACCTGGAATATCTTGATCTACGCCTTATGGGCTGGCTACGGCTTGAAAGGTCAATAGATAGATAGAACCTGGAAGAACCTGGAACCGGTTGGGATCGAACCCTACCTCTTGTCCTTTGTAGTCCAGTTTACTAACCACTGAGCTATCGCGGCTCCCCTGTCACTTAGATGGTTGAGTCTGTATTTATTCAAATCAGGATGTCTAGTCTTGGTCCTTGAGTGGTTAGTGTGCTCGCTTCTTGATCAGAATGGTCCGGGTTTGACCCACAGAAGTGACAGTTTTTTTTTCCTCCCAGACTGACAAGGTTCCAGGGTTCACCCAGCCTTTAAAAATGGGCACCAGAGATTTTTCTAGAAAATAAAGGTAGCCTGTCGTTATACCAACCACATCACCCAAAATATGCCATGGTCATTGGAAAAAAATTGGTCATTAACGTCATGTTTCCTAAACGTTTAGCAAAGCATGGAAGGAACCTTTGTTTCTCACCTTTTTTAATGTCTAATTCTTTATTGGAACACAGAACATCAATCTCTCCTTTTGTCAATTGATTGGGGGAGGATTGTTGGTTGAGGGAGGATATTTCTGAGTTATTTGTGGGTTAATCATCATTACACTCCGAACATGTCCATTAGTTCAGAGTTCCCCTTCTCAGCTTGTCCCGCAGTGTCTAACGACTGTCAACTCCAGCTCTGTGTTGGTTGATACATCCTCTTATACTCCCACTAAGCCTCTCATTCCTGACTGTGACCATCCCTAACTCCCATCTATTTCATCTGTCAGGGTGATGTGGGAACTCATATTTGTCAAAGTCTTGTGCCCTTCCTGCATCTCGGAGGGCATTAATGACTTCTGCTTGATCCCTTGGTTGACTATCTTCGACACTGCTAACCAGCCTGTCCACTCTTTCATATCCCCAATTATGAGTCCTGGTGTATTCATTTCAATATAAATATCTTGACCATTTCAACAGCTCTTCTAAGTTATTTTCAAGGATATGTCTAATTGTTTCCCAGCTTACAGCTTTGTTATGCTTTTGTATTAATTCTTCTTTAGTAAAAAAGGGAACAAACATATTGCCCATCTGCCACAAGACATAATGAGCAATCTTTACTTTTATCATACTGTCTTCTGATTAATTATGATGCTGTATGCTTGTTAACATTCAGATATGTGATCGGATAAAACAGTCAGCTACTGGCACCAAACGCAGAGTATTTGTGGCAGAAACAATGGGAGGTTACTGTGGATACCTTGCTACATTAGCTGGTCTTGCTAGTGGTGCAGATGCAGCGTACATAAATGAGGAAAAATTCAATGTCCTTGACCTCAAGGTTAGCATTCTGCACTAGATTTGTTTGTTCCTGCATTTGATGACACAGGCTGTAATTTTTGGTTTTTGCTTTTGTTTGGTAGTTTTAGTTACTTAGAAAAACACCACATCACTAACCATTTTGTTCAATAGTTCAACTCTCATCATTTTTTCCAACGTTCTTGTTTGTACTTTCTTGACTTTAGGAGGACATTAATTGACATACTGCATAGACCAGAAACTGGCATTGCTGTATACAACAGACTGAGATGTCATAAATAGACTGACAGAGACCATAGACTAACATTGACTACAAACTAGATATAACTTTTCCGGACCACTAGCCGACACATCAGCTCCGTTTATCAAGGTAGCTATGGACCAAGACAAATCTGAAACAAGTTTAACGTTTGAAATACTTGGGCACAGTGATAACATCAGATGGAAGATGCAACACAGAAATAAAAAGCAGAATAGCTCAGGCCAAAATAGCATTTCAGAAAATGAAAAATATCTTATGCAACAAATCTTTGTCAATAGAAATGAGAAAGAGAGTTCATCGATGCTATAAAGAACCAATTCTGACCTATGGAAGTGAATCATGGACAATTATTTTTTATTTTTTTTTATTTTTTTATTTTTACCTGTGCAATATAGTTCATATCAACATTTTTCGGGCACATCATGAGAAGAGGAAAGTTGGAATACTTAGTTACAACTGGCAAAATAAAAAGAAAGAGAGATCACGGACGACAAAGAGAGAAAATACTGGATAGCTTGGTTTCATGGCATGGAAAACAGTCAACAACAGAACTCATACGATGCACTGTAGATAGAAGGTTGTAGAAGGACATGATGATGATGATCAAGGACCAAAAACCGACACATCGGCTTGGACTGAGTATGTTGAACATTTTAAAGTAAAGTAACAATTCTGTATAAATATTCACCAATATGTGTATTCAATATCAAGAAGAAGTTTTATAATTACTTCTTTCCATTACCACATGGTATCTACTGTGTTAACTAGATAAATTAGTTGATTTAAATTATCAATGTAAATGTGTGTTTATTTCTGACAAATAATGACCACATACAGCACCTACTACTTAGTAGTCCACTATTTCTTGTGCATAATTTTATTATTTGTGGACATAAATGTATCAAGTAAAGTGGATTTGGAAGAACTTTGGATTGGTTTGTGTCAAATTTAAAAAAGAATGGATATTGGCTAGTCATGGGAGAATAGAGGTACTTCAAATATGATATTTTGAATTGCAAATTATTTACCTTGAATATTTTATGTTATATAAATGTAAAGAAAACATTTTAAAAAGTAGAGTTAGGAAAGAGTTAAGCCACTGGCTTGAACTGATATAAGCCAAACACTGATGGAGGCAGGCTAGCTAACTGACTACAGACTGCTCAAACCATAAATGGATTACACCACTGGCCATGATTTGATATAGACTGGTATCTGGGTAAGACCATTGACTTGACCTGACCACAGACTGACATAGACCAAAGACTAGAGAAAGTAACTGACTACAGACTGCTCAAACCATAAATTGGATTACACCACTGGCCATGATTTGATATAGACTGGTATCTGGGTAAGACCATTGACTTGACCTGACCACAGACTGACATAGACCAAAGACTAGAGAAAGTAACTGACTACAGACTGCTCAAACCATAAATTGGATTACACCACTGGCCATGATTTGATATAGACTGGTAACTGGGTAAGACCATTGACTTGACCTGACCACAGACTGACATAGACCAAAGACTAGAGAAAGTAGACTAACCCTTGGCACAGATGACATATTATAGACAAAATATAGATTCTCACTTGTTTGTTAATGCTTTTGGTTGCACTCAATATTTGTACACTTTTGAATGTGAGGGCTGTAAGCTGACATTAACCACAAATTGGCATAGAAAATTTGTGTACACAAACACCCATACACAAGGTGTCAACCACAGATTGATACAGGTTCCATACTAACCACTCATAAATTGACGAAGACCATAAACTAGAATAAATGAAGAATTGATAAGCAAACAATCAAATTCATGCATACTACAGACAAACATAAACATATAGCTGGTATAATCTGAAAAAAAGGCATAATCTCTATATATGGCAACATGTTGTAAAGGGACATCAGAATGAACGTAGACCAGAGATTAGCAACATGCTGTTTATAATTCTGTTCATGTAATCAGCTTCATTGCAGTCAGAGCATTCCAATATCCACTCTGCCCATCACATTTGCCATAGTTCCGACTGATAATTTTTTTCAACACAGATAAGTGACTTGCATGCTAAAGCTGAAAAAACAAACACAGAAAACAAACAAAGAATCTTATACCTGTTTAAGTGACTAGACTCTACAGAGACCTGGTCACATGACCTTCATTGTTAGTTGGTGCTGTTAGCAAAGTCAAAATCCATACATTGCTGCATAGTCAGTGACTCTAGAAAATTCTGTTATTCAAAATAAATCCTACTTCCTTACTCTAGTTCTCACTTAAAAGAAAGTAAAATCATGAAAACAGCAATAGCAAGTGCCCTTTCTGACCCAGTAACATGGCCACCATTTTCCTGGAAGTCCTAGAGCATCATGTGATAGGATTCTCATCGTGGACAGACTTGTATCTATCTATCTATCGTCCTTTCGAGCCGAAGATGGCACATAGGGCAGAACCACAATCTCAAAAACAGAAACCTTGCGTGCCTAAATGCCACATATTGCAGAGATCGCTGCTTTGTTTCCATAACAATACTTTTTACAATGACAGCTTGTCAAGCCATCGATCAACCTCCTTAGTCGCCTCTTACGACATGCCTGGAAGGTCACAGTGTCACTATTCTTTACCTCAGACTTGTATGGTCAGTAAAAAAAAAAGTATTGACTACATTGCTTAAGCTGAGATAGCTCTCTTCTGTATTTACTTTCTGTATCAATATCTCACAAGCATTCCTGTTCATTTTTTAGGCTTTCTCATTCATCTATCTTCAAGGCTTGCATTTCCCATATTAAAATTTACTATTAGTGACAGTTTCATTATTTCTTTTGTTTTGCCTTCTTATGTTTTACCTTCTTGTGTGCTCATATAACATCTTTTGAGACTGTGCTAAGGCAAAACTTAGAAGAGAAAAGACTCATGAAATAGGATGGAAAACCCTGTGTTTCAGTGGGCTTGTCTTGTTCATTCTGTGGCCATGTATGTTTGTCAAACATTGGTAGAATTAGCCACGAGAGAAGCTGTTCTGACAAAAACAAAATCTTAAAAAAATACACAATAGCCTCCACTAGACTGTCTGACAAGATGAAAAGGGCCATATATATATATTAGCATTATGTGCTCAGCTTTTTAATGATATCTTCTAGCAAGCATATGCTGATGCTTTTATTTCTCTATTTGTCTGCTTGATTTATAATGACCTGATGTTGAAAGCTAAAGAATGATTTTGTCTAGCACATGAGTTTACAGTTTTTTTTTTCTTGTAAAGAGTTTTTGTCTTTCTTATTTTGTTCTACCCATGGCCATCCAAAGTAACAGTTTTCATGCAAAGTTCAATCATGTTGGTGACATTGATGCCCATGTCTGAAATAGTTCACATAGTCTCCCACCAATTGTCTCTCTTCTGAGCACGCTGTTTGATTAAAGAGAGTGAGTCTATGCCTTCCAACCTTGCCTTTTTTGTTAAAGCTATTTTCTGTGTTTCTCAAGGTTATTCTCTTTTCCTCTGACCTGATGTTTCCTATTTGAGAGCTGATTAATATTTCTCTGGTCATTTCTTCTAAATACATGCCCAATATATGTCCATCTTATTTTCTTAATAGTGGACAATGATAAATGGTTTTTTAGGAATAGTTTTATGGATCGGGCGGACATCATCAATGCCCTCTGAGATGTGGGAAGAGCACATGACTTCAACAAACACAGATCCACGTCACGTCTTCGGATGAAAGAGGTGGGAGTTAAGATGGGCACAGCCAGAAATGAGAAACTTAGTGGGCATGTAAGAAGACTTATCAACCAATATAGAACTGGAGTCGTCAGCCGTTGGACACTGAGGGAATTGCTGAGGAGGGGATCTGAGCACTTATGGACATGTTCGGAGTGCAATGATGATGACCCGCAAATAACTCAATAACTCAATAAATGGTTTTTTCTCTCTCTATACTGTTCTTGAATTAGAGCATTCCTTTGTCCAGCAGTTTATGATCATCTGTGGTACATTCTAATATCTGCATCCTAGTCTTTCTCATGATATATCTATATATCTATTTGTCTATCTATCTATTGTTCTTTTGAGTCAAAGGCAGCACTTAGGGTGGAGACTCACCATGTCTGACTATCTCTGCCATTAAGTGCCAGGCTTTGCACAGCACCTGCATTGTATCTCGTAAAATGTAATGTCCTGGGCAAACCTCATTCATTAACTTTCTTATTCCCATTTGAGGGCCTGCTTTGATATTCTTTTGTTATTTCGTCTCATTGAGTTATTTGCGGGTCATCATTATTGCACTCCAAACATGTCCATATGTGCTCAGATCCCCTCATCAGCAAGTCCCGCAGTGTCCAGTGACTGATGACTCCAGTTCTATGTTGGCTGATAAGTCTTCTTACATGCCCACTAAGTTTCTCATTTCTGGCTGTGCCCATCTTAACTCCCATCTCCATCATCCAAAGAAGTGATGTCTTTTTTTCTTTCTATGATCAATCTAGGTTTATGTGATGGCTAAGTTTTTTTGTTGAAGGAATGGTCAAATTCCATTTATTTACATGTTATTGTTTATTTTAAGCTTTCTCTTTGTGATGTTATGGTTGTGTTAAGTTTGTGATGTTATGATTGTGTTACATTTTATTTTGAGTTTGTGACCAATTCAATTCTGGTATTTGCTAAATATTGTGCTGCCAGATTTTTATGTAGAAAATGACCAATCACATTCCAAATTTTCTCACGATGATGTGCTAGTTTAGACCTTTTTAATATTCGTACTAAAAAGCATTACATTTTCATTTCCTGAAACCCAATTATTAGTTAGATACTCATAGACTAGATTTTACTGGTGTGAGCTCTTTCAGGCATGCACAATTTTTTTTTATGTGTGTTTAATAGATGTTTTTCATGTTCATTTCTTTGGTGGCATGTCACTTTCTCTATCGTCTGCTATTTGGCAATTCTCAGCAAGATGTAGAGCACTTGAAGGACAAGATCATTAATGCTGGGGTACAAAGAGGACTTGTTCTCAGGTAAACAAACAACTTAGCCAGTATATGCTTGCCATTTATGGTAATTACATTAATTAACAGTGCTCATTAACCTAAATTAGTGTGTTTCTAACTTGAACTAAAGTACGTCATTTCTTTATCTGCTTCACCGATCAGCTATTGCTATGCATTTAGACATTTAAACCAACATGGGTGGTGAACAAGACAATGTGTTTGAGGTCATCACCGGTTCCCCATCAATTATCATGCAGGGTAGTTTCTGTCAGCCATATTTGTGTTCTTCATTGCACTGGGAAACATATGGAAATCCAAAGAAATTAGGCTAACCTAAATACAAAAATAAACATTTTCAACTCCAATGTTAAGTCGGTTCTATTATATGGCTGTGAAACATGGAGAATAACAAAATTGACAATCACGAAGGTACAGACTTTCATTAATGGATGCTTGCGCAGAATAAAGGGATGGAAATGGCAGGACAAAGTCACTAACGTGGAATTATGGAAATGTACCAGTCAAATACCAGTGGATAAAGAAATACAACGAAGACGATGGCGATGGATAGGACACACACTACGGAAGCCAACTGAGAGTATTACACAACAGGCCCTTTTTTGGAATCCCCAGGGGAAAAGACAAAGAGGAAGACCAAGGAAAATCTTGGAGAAGACAGATTGAAGCAGAGATGAAGATGATGGGGAAGACATGGAATGATCTTAAAAGAATTGCAAAAAACAGAACGACTTGGAAAGTGTTTATTGAAGACCTATGCTCCACTGGGAGCTAAAAGGTAGAAGATATTTGTGTTCTTCGGGTGTTGCAGTTCTACAGGGTAAGCTCTTGAATTTGTCTAGATGCTCCACAGTCACATGTTGCAAAGTCACTGAGTCCTACCTTGTGTAGGTGTTTGCTGGGGATGACCTGTTCTGAATATCTTGGTCTACTCATGTCTGCTGAGTTTGTTTAAGCTGTTTGTTCTGGCTCATATTTTCCATATAACTCTCCATTCTGTTTTCCTAACTTGTTTCAAAAAAGGTACTTAACAGCTCTCACTGATTATAATGAAAGTGTATTCAGTTATTCTATTTTGTATCTGTTTACCCTCCATTTGGCATTGAGGTAATCAAGATGAACTCCTCAATCCTTTCTGTCCTTTCCTGTCTCTTCCAGTCTTCTCCAGATGTAATTATCTTTATGATCTCTGTCAACAAGGTTTTTTTTGATTGTGTTTCTTGCTTTTTTATGATTCCTCTTTCTCTGTTGGTTCCAGGTGAGAGCATCTTTGGTTATATATGTGGTTAGCTTTTGAATTGTGTCTTTTGTCCATTTATTCCGCCCCTCCACTTTTCCCCACATTGGATGGACTTTTTCTTTGCCACTTTTGTCTAAATTACTTCTTTTTAAGAAGGTGTTAACTGTGTTGGCAGTTTTGCATTCCTGGTTGATGTTTATGTTCCTGACCTATACAATGATTGACATCTGTATAAAACTAACACATCACTGTTGTAGTTGATTTTAATTAGGCAGGTGAGCATTTTTAATTTTTAGCAGATCCCAACCAACGGCTTCTGGGTTCACCCAGCCTTAAAAATGGGTATCGGATTTTTTTCTGGGAAAGTAATGCAGCACGGGCGTAATACTGACCACATTACCCCAAAAATCATGTGCTGAAGGTCTGTAAAATATAGGGTCACTAACACCATATTTCCCTATACGCCACTTGGCGTGACGGGGGTACTTTACTTACTTTTATATATAACAAGCAGTGTATGGTTTCATTATTATCCCCCCCCCCCCCCCCCAAAAAAAATAATAATAACAATGATTAATTTGAGTGTAAGCATTTACTAAAAAATCACAAATCTTTAGAAAAGTTACATCTGAACTTTAAAAGTTGGCATCTAATTTTAGAAATGTCTATCTATCTATTGGTATTGATACATTTTTACAAATTTTTCATATTCCAAGTCCGGCTTGTTGCAGGAGCTACTGAGTTAAGTGCTCTGTGCACACCGTGAGCTGTGTGTCTCATCACAGGGGGGGAGGGGGGGGGGGGGTTTGTAATGTTTGAACATGTCAAATTTTGAAGAATTTGTGTTTTGATGCAGTAATTTTGACTCCGGTATCATAATCTAGGGTTAAAGATGTTATCTCAACAGGAAGAAATATCTAGGACCAATAGTTTGCTGGCAAATTTTTATTTCAGGGCAGTTTTGTCTCTTTGGTTGGTTTATGTGCGTGCTCAACCAGTTTTAATGGCTATTAATTTGTACCATTGGTATGAGACAAGCTGTCACTATAAAAAGTATTTTTATGGAAAGAGTCATAGATTTTAGAAGCAGTGATCTCTGCAATATGTGCCATTTTGGCACACAAGGTTTCTGTTTTTGAAATTGTGGTTCTGCCCTATGTGCCGTCTTAGGCTTGAAAGGACAATAGATAGATTGGTATGAGACCCTTGGTGGTGAAGAGGCTTGCCTACTGACCAAGTTGGTCTGGTTTCACTTCCTAAATTTTTCAACTGTTCTGTTTTCTTTAGTTTAGGCTGACATGGCATTAGTGTTCACCCAGCCTTTGAAAATAGGTACAGAATTTCACAGGTAAAGTAAAACAGCCTAGTATGGTTCTAACCACCTTACCTTTGAATATGTCACTGGTCGGGAAAAAGTATTTGCAACAAATATCATATTTCCCATACAACACTAGATGTGGAGATACCTTTTTTAATCATTGTTTTTATTGGTGTTCAGCTTAAAACCCCAAAATAATGACTTACATCTTACATTTGACATCTTACATTTAACATCTTACATTTGACATCTTAAATCCTTCCTACACTGTCAAACCACACAGGGTTCACAGTAAAACTCACCATAAGTATCTATTTTTGTTCAAGTTTCTTAATAGAGCTGGAGTCTGCTGATATGTTTTGTCTTTGCCTCTCTTGTCAGTGCTTTTCTCACTGTCTCTTGGGATAAATCTATTTTTCTTTTCCCAGTTGATTACCTTTTGCAGGCCCACTTTGTGATTCTCTTATTATTTCTTCTCATCACATGTCAGTTCTCTTTTTTCTGATAATAGATGAAATTGTTGATTACATGACCATTTCTATTATTTCTGCACTAGTCTTGAATTAATTTCATTGGATACCAATGATTTTCCTTAGACATTTGTTTCCCAAAAATATAGTTCTCTATTTTTAAACCTGTTTTGCAGCTCTCACATGCGTAGGTAAGAGTGGATAATACATTTGGATTCAATGTTCTAACTTTGGTTTTAATGCTTGGGTCTTTTTTTTTAACCTCCATACCTTATTAACTCTTTCCGTATGTTTTGACACACTGTGCATCATGCTGATTTCGGCAGCATACATTTAGCAGCAGTGTGTACCACTCTCAATTTGATTAGTGTAAACCGTCATGAGTGTGAAAGCTGGAAAATAACAAGAGATATAGAAACAAAGTTGAACGCATTCGAAAATAAATGTCTAAGGAAAATACTTGGTATAGTGTGGAACGAATTCAAAACAAACGAGGAAATTAGAGAAATCGCTAATCAACCACTAATATCTTTAGTAATAAAGAAAAGACGATGGTCATATGTTGGACATGTGATGAGAAGAGATAATAACCGAATAGCAAAGCAAGCCCTCATATGGGAAACAACAGGTAAGAGAAAAAGAGGAAGACCCAGGGAGACACTGAGAAGATCATTGATGAGAGAGGCAAGAGCAGCAGGATTCGGCTCCCTCAATGAAATAGAGCTGCTTGCACAGAACAGAGACAGATGGTGAGATTTGATAAAATATCTTTAAAAGAAAACTGCTAGATCAAAAATTCAGATAGGAGGTGTATCTTGGTCTACACCCTATAGGCCCGCTACGGCTCGAAAGGTCAATAGATAGATAGAAGCCGTCATCAAACCATATTCATTTTACATCTCTTGTATCATCTTGGTAGCATCTAATTCCTTGTTAAATTATCTAAAAATTCACATATAATATGTTATGTGGGCGCCACGATAGCTCAGTGGTTAGTGAACTGGACTACAAAGGACAAGAGGTAGGTTTAGATCCCAAACGACAGCTTCCGGTTAACCCAGCCTTTAATGAGTAGCGGTTTTTTTTCCTGGAAAAGTAAAGTGGCACGGGCGTAATACCAACCACATTACCCAAAAAATCATGTGCCAAAGGTCTGTAAAATTTATGGTCACTAACACCATATTCCCTATACGCCACTTGGCGTGACGGGGGTACTTTACTTTTTTTTTACTTTTTATGTTATGTATTAGATATAGATAAATATAAACATATAGATTGATATTTAAAACCATGAAAAATCTTGTCTCTGCAATCTCTTACCTTTGCATTGATAAAAACCTTCTGTACAGAAAGAGTTAAGGGAGAAATGCATATAGATTTAGTATTATTACTTTTTATGATTGTTTGTGATAGCAGATACATATTTCACATTTGTGGTGGTGTAGTAATTTTGGTTTGTTCTGTTCCTTCAGAAATGAACTAGCCAATGAGAATTACACGACCGATTTTGTGAGTCAGCTGTTTGCAGAGGAAGGTTACCCAGTGTTCACAACACGCAAGAACGTCCTGGGCCACATGCAACAAGGAGGCTATCCCTCCCCGTTTGACCGTAACTATGGAACAAAAATGGCAGCCAAGGGAGTGGAATGGCTGTCTGATATGGTGGAAAGATATGCAGGCACACATGGTTAGTATTTTATCAGTATTGTAAAGGTAGTCCTATGTTATACTGTACTGATGTGATAGGTTGATTGTTAAGAAATATCAGAAATTATAGCGAGTACCAACCGAGTGTGAGAGGTAACCTACAGATGTTTATTTAAATCATTTTGGCACTCCAGCTGTACTTGTAGAAGCTGCATGTTTCAATGCCTAGAAGGACCTGCCCTTCAATTCCCACCATTATATTGCGTCTCCCCCCCCCCCCCCCCCCTTTTTTTTTCCACCTAAAAATGAGTGCCAGAGATTTTTTTATTTGAAACATGCCACATCTCCTATATGCCACATGGGTTAGAGGAGATCCTTTTTCATTTACTTCCTTACCTAGAGGCTGTAGTACTGTCCATGAAGAGAACCCGAGTCTACAAAATTTACTCATTCTTCAATTTGATCATTTTTCGAGAAGTTTCCAGTTTATAACACCAAGCAAATTTGTGAATTTTTCAGTTGAATGAGCTTTTTGTTTTAATTATTTTTCTTTAATTGATACTTGGGAGAAGGAATATTTAAAATATTGACAAATTAAACACAGACATTTTAAATATCGACAGATTAAACACTGACATATTTTAAATATTGACAAAGTAAACACTAGCATATTTTAAATATCGATGAATTAAACACTGACATATTTTAAAGATTGACAAATTTGACACTAAAATATTTTAGTGATTAAAAAATTTAACACATTATGGTTTAAATATTAAATTTTCCATCACAGGCAAATTGAAATGATAACTTTTACTAATTTGCTTTCATGTTCCCGAGAAGAAATGTGTGTATTATTTTTCTGCATGATATAATGAGCAGAACTAACAGTTATTAACTTCTGTGCTCCAAGCATTGAACTAACCTCCACACCTTCTTATCCCTTGACCAACCACATCCCCCTAACCCCATGATCATTACTTCCCACTTTTCTCCCCTCCCCCTGTTTCAGCCTTTATCTCCTCCTTAGCATGTGGACACGTTACCCTTTCCCTTTCAGCTTAATCCTCACTTTGCTCTCTCTTATTCAGTGATTTCTCATTTCCTGTCTAGCATTCGACCTGTGAGGACTTTGTACTTCCGTGACAAAGCCATGTTTCTTTTCATTGTATTTTCTCTTTCTTTGTTTTACTAGTTTTCATTACTTTCTAATATGTAACATAGTACAATTCCTTTGTGTGTCTATTTGTTTTTGTTGTCACTGTTTTCTGAGGAAGGCCAATGGAGGCAAAAACGCCAATAATTTGTATTGTCCTCTTTTGTAAAGCTGTCATCATACATTATGTTCAACTCATTCCCTGCTGACCAGCTTTACTGCAGCCTGTTCCCTGAGTTATGTAAGTGTTGTCAGTGACAGATGTTTTCTCTTTAACATTATGTCCTCAGGTCCCGTGAGGACTGACAGCAATGCTGATACAGTTGTCCTACTTGGCATGTTGAAAAGGCATCTGACCTTTACCCCGGTATTAGAACTAGCAGAGCAAACAGATTTTGTGTAAGTAATTTGTCTCTGTTCAGCATTCATGTTTTACATGACCTCTTGCTAGCATCTCATTCCCTAGTAACTTCAGAAATTTAAATCAGTGGGGTCATGAACAAAACTGTGCGTTTGAAGTCATCATCGGTTCCCCATAACTTACCATGCAGGGTTGTTTCTGTAGGCCATATATGTGTTCTTAGTGTGTTGAGAGTGCTGCAGTCCTATAGTCAATGACAGTGAGGAAGACATTAGACCTCTCACCTTCAAATGCAATCAGTCATCTTTACTGATTCCAAAAGCTGTGCTGATGCTGGGAAGTAACATAGCAAACCAGAATTCACAGCTCACCATAGACATAGATAACCTTATTAGTATGTATGGCGTTATATACAGACAGACACACACACACTGCCATGTTGAGGTAAATTACAATAGCAAAGAGAGGAACCATGCAGACACACACACACACTGCCATGTTGAGGTAAATTACATTAGCAAAGAGAGGAACCAGACAGACACACACACTGCCATGTTGAGGTAAATTACACTAGCAAAGAGAGGAACCAGACAGACACACACACACTGCCATGTTGAGGTAAATTACACTAGCAAAGAGAGGAACCAGACAGACACACACACTGCCATGTTGAGGTAAATTACACTAGCAAAGAGAGGAACCAGACAGACACACACACTGCCATGTGGAGGCAGATACATTAGCAACGAGAGGAACTCGACTACAACACAACACATCTATACCCACTTAATGTTCTTTTAAGGATTGATGGTGAAGATCTTTATTCTTCTAGTAGGCATCAAGTGAATGTCGGAAAGAAAGAACGAGACACCACCATCTTATTAAACACAGCCAAATGAATCATAAACTCCAACTGTAGAGAAGAGTGGCTGAATGGATCGACCAAGGGAAAAACAGGGAGAGATCTTTCTAAACGCATGACAAGGCCAAACCCCCATGACATTAACAGCCTAAAAGAAAGAGACCAAACCACCAAAAACTGAGAACTGGTCATGTACTACAGTACAAGCATATCAATAGAATATGATGAAACCAAACTCTAGCATTTCCGCTCTGTGAACATCCACATGAAACAATTGAACATCACCTGCCTGATTGTCCAAAGCTCACCAATATCAGAGCAACATTAATTCCTCAAAAACCTGATAAATGGAATGAAAGATTGTCAACTTTATGAGAGAATTGATGTGGTTGTATAAGAGAAGTAAAGACAGATTGTCAGCTTGTATGAGAGAATTGATGTGGTTGTATAAGAGAAATAAAGACAGATTGTCAGCTAGTATGAGAGAATTGATGTGTTTGTATGAGAGAAGTAAAGACAGATTGTCAGCTTGTTTGAGAGAATTGATGTGTTTGTATGAGAAAAGTAAAGACAGATTGTCAGCTTTATGACAGAATTGATGTGGTTGTATGAGAAAAGTAAAGACAGATTGTCAACTTTATGACAGAATTGATGTGTTTGTATAAGAAAAGTAAAGACAGATTGTCAACTTTATGAGAGCATTGATGTGTTTGTATAAGAAAAGTAAAGACAGATTGTCAACTTTATGAGAGAATTGATGTGTTTGAGAGAGAGAAGTAAAGACAGATTGTCAACTGTATGAGAGAATTGATGTGGTTGTATGAGAGAAGTAAAGACAGATTGTCAACTTTATGAGAGAATTGATGTGGTTGTATGAGAGAAGTAAAGACAGATTGTCAACTTTATGAGAGAATTGATGTGTTTGTATGAGAGAAGTAAAGACAGATTGTCAACTGTATGAGAGAATTGATGTGTTTGTATAAGAGAAGTAAAGACAGATTGTCAACTTGTATGACAGAATTGATGTGGTTGTATGAGAAAAGTAAAGACAGATTGTCAACTTTGTGAGAGCATTGATGTGGTTGTATAAGAGAAGTAAAGACAGATTGTCAGCTTGTATGAGAGAATTGATGTGTTTGTATGAGAAAAGTAAAGACAGATTGTCAACTTTATGAGAGAATTGATGTGTTTGTATAAGAGAAGTAAAGACAGATTGTCAGCTTGTTTGAGAGAATTGATGTGTTTGTATGAGAGAAGTAAAGACAGATTGTCAACTTTATGAGAGCATTGATGTGGTTGTATGAGAGAAGTAAAGACAGATTGTCAACTTGTATAACAGAATTGATGTGTTTGTATAAGAGAAGTAAAGACAGATTGTCAGCTTGTATGAGAGAATTGATGTGTTTGTATGAGAGAAGTAAAGACAGATTGTCAACTTGTATGACAGAATTGATGTGTTTGTATAAGAGAAGTAAAGACAGATTGTCAGCTTGTATGAGAGAATTGATGTGGTTGTATGAGAGAAGTAAAGACAGATTGTCAACTTTATGAGAGCATTGATGTGGTTGTATAAGAGAAGTAAAGACAGATTGTCAACTTTATGAGAGCATTGATGTGGTTGTATGAGAGAAGTAAGGACAGATTGTCAACTTTATGAGAGCATTGATGTGGTTGTATGAGAGAAGTAAAGACAGATTGTCAACTTTATGAGAGAATTGATGTGGTTGTATGAGAGAAGTAAAGACAGATTGTCAACTTTATGAGAGCATTGATGTGGTTGTATGAGAGAAGTAAAGACAGATTGTCAACTTTGTGAGAGCATTGATGTGGTTGTATGAGAGAAGTAAAGACAGATTGTCAACTTTATGGAAGAAATTATTGTGGTCATATGTCATTAGAAAATGTATGTGTACTTGCACATGTTAACCCCATAAGTGCTAACAATATCTCTGATCATCCTCATACAGCAAACGTATCCCTAAAGAACAGTGGTGGCTGAAGCTACGACCCCTGCTGAGGATTCTAGCCAAGCACTCAGTGGTTAGCTACGAGACTGAAGCTGAGATGATGAACATCGATGAGGATGAGGATGAAGAAGGAGAGCATATACTCTAAATGAGGCCGATGTTATCTTTTTAACTGAGGTGGAGATATAATTCTCCACTTTTCTTAGTGTAACTGGTCAGAACCAATTCTTGCTAGTGAATCATCTTGTTGAAACTGTCTGCTTTACTTCATTATATCTGCAATATAGTTTTCATTTAAATTTCTTGCATATTCTCATATAAGGTTTATTATCTGAAATGCTTAAATGTTCTTCAGTTAATAATTACTTTAGTCAGTGCTTTCAGTTAATAAGAACTATTATTTTGTGGAATTCTCGTTGTTATTTAAAAGTTTAAAAATGGATTGCTTAGACACTAATACTTGGAATGTATAGAGCTGTCAAGCTTCCAGGAAAAATGTTTTGGTTCGTGTAGGAATTCATGTCATTGATAGAGTTAATAGAGGGACATTGGTTGTGGACAAGGGAGACATTCTCTGTGATTGTCTTTTCATTAGAGAATATTGATTGGTGTTGTACAATCCAGAAAACTTCACATTTAATGCAGTATTGTGTAGTTATAGTAAATATATTAGGATGTTATTACATTATGAGACGGGGAGATACACTCAACTTTGCTCTATTAGTGTGTAGTCACATCACATTCAACATTCCTGAGAAAAATTGGTGGTAGAAGAGCTGGATAAAAACTGATGATAGAAAAGCCTGTGAAAAGTTGATGATAGAAAAGCTCAACAAAAATTGATGACAGGAAAGCCTGAGAAAAATTGATGATGAAAAAGTCTGACAGAAATTGGTGATAGAAAAGCCTGATAAAAACTGGAAATAAAAACAAAAAGACTGATAAAAACTGGAAATAAAAAAGACTGACAAAATTGGTAACTGAGGGAGCTGACAAAAATTAACAGTAGAAAAAGGCTGATAAATTTACAAGTGAAAACACTTTGAGCTTGGCAATAGAAGATAGAAAGATGAAAAGACTTACAACCTAGGAAGAGATAGATGTTGGTGGAATGATTATGTCAGTCTGATACTTGAGTTCAGTTCCACACAACATAGTATGCATGCACATAGTTCCTGTAGCCTTCTGACTTGTCATTTACCCATATCTAGTTATACCAAGCTGATCATGAGATTTTTAAATCTCAGAATTGCTTCCCTTATCATTTATTATGTCTGTCTAATAATTGATCATATAGAGATTTCAGTATATTTGTTAAGTAAAGAGCCCCAGTCACGCCAAGTGGCGTCTAGGGAATAGGGTGTTAGTAGCCAACAATTTTTACAGACCTTTGGCACATGATTTTTGGAGTATTGTGGTCGATATTACGCCCATGCCGCTTACTTTCCCAGAAATAATTCAGTACCCATTAAAGGCTGGGAGAACCTGGAAGCCACCAATCAGGATCGAACCTGACCTCTTGTCCTTTATAGTCCAGTTCACTAACCACTGAAATAACGTGGCTGTGTTAAAAGACATGTTACATTGTAATGACGGATGATCATCATTATATCTCTAACTCAGCTGTAAGCTCAACAAGAAGGACGAGATGATAAAGATTTTGATGTTGTTCTTGAATCTTCTGCCATGTTTTACTCCTGGGTATTCATGTTAGTCAAGAGGGATGAGTTGGCTGAATTCAGTGGAGCTATGAGAATAGTAGGGGAAGGAATTGTGAACCAATAATCTTTTCACACTGTGAGATTTTGCTGGGGAGGAGATCTGAGCGCTTATGGACAGTTGTTCGATGACAATAATCCATGATTAACTAACTAGTTAAAAGAACTTAAATTGACAAATGAAAGCATCCTGTCTACCAGTGACACAGGTTAGTGTACTCACTTAGTGAACCAGAGTTCAATTCCCAAATGTGGTAGTGTACTCACTTAATGATCCACAGTTCAATTCCCAAATGTGGTAGTGTACTCACTTAATGATCCACAGTTCAATTCCCAAATGTGGTAGCGTACACTCACTTAATGATCCACAGTTCAATTCCCAAATGTGGTAGTGTACTCACTTAATGATCCACAGTTCAATTCCCAAATGTGGTAGTGTACTCACTTAATGATCCACAGTTCAATTCCCAAATGTGGTAGTGTACTCACTTAATGATCCACAGTTCAATTCCCAAATGTGGTAGTGTACTCACTTAATGAACCAGAGTTCAATTCCCAAATGTGGTAGTGTACTCACTTAATGATCCACAGTTCAATTCCCAAATGTGGTAGCGTACACTCACTTAATGATCCACAGTTCAATTCCCAAATGTGGTAGCGTACACTCACTTAATGATCCAGAGTTCAATTCCCAAATGTAGTAGTGTACTCACTTTAATGATCCACAGTTCAATTCCCAAATGTGGTAGCGTACACTCACTTAATGATCCAGAGTTCAATTCCCAAATGTAGTAGTGTACTCACTTTAATGATCCAGAGTTCAATTTCCAAATGTGGTAGTATACTCACTTAATGATCCAGAGTTCAATTCCCAAATGTGGTAGTGTACTCACTTAATGATACAGAGTTCATTTCAAAATGTGACTGCATTTTTCCTGAGCAGCACGACCTCAGAATTCACCTGGCCTCTGAAAACGGGTACCATGACTTTTGTTTGGGAAAGTAGGCCATCCTGTTGGGATACCAACACATTACATATAAATGTGTAAGATGATCATTAAAAAATGTGGACAATAACACGATATGCACAATAAAAGCAACAGATATAACAGCAGCTCTTATTGTCCACCATATAAAAGTCCCTTGCATTTTATTAGCTTGGGTCAAAGTTTGAAGGAACCTGCAAGTTACTAAAGTAACCTCTGTTTGTAAGGTTAAAGTCATGCAGGAACCTATGATAACTTTTGTGCTGATAAAATAGCAGCTTGAGAAATTTGTTCTTTCTATGCAAAAAAAGGTGCCCAGCTGAACTGCCATTCCTGAGCCCTAGAAAACTCGTTTACAATGCTAGATTTTAAATCACATTTTTTAAAACGACATTGTTGTAAATTTTACTATTCAAAACCCACAAGTAACTGAGACAAAAATCCAGTTATTCAAATTTTGTTGTCAAATCTATAGAGAAATAACACTTTGGAAGAACTACAATTTTAAATAATGATTGAAACAATTAAGGAGTACAGTCAAATGTGAAGTGACAGCCATCTGATGCTAAAAATTTAAATAATAGAAATTGTTAAAGATAACTACTACTTTTAAAGGACACCCCTGGCTGTATTAAAAAAAAATAAAACACATCCAGTTGTAATGATGTGTCACGTGTGACTGGCTTGAACATTTAAGAAGGTACATAGAAGGAAAAATAAACTGCGCCCAGCAAACTTTATTTTATTCAAATTTGATTTTTATATGGTCATTTTGTTGACTCAATCTAGGGTCAATTTGTTTTATAAACCTTCCATTTTATGTCTACCGTTTTCTATAGATGGAGCAAAGTTGATAGAAATATAACAACCAATAGGATAAGCATTGTTTTCTTTAAATATGCAATGATGTTATTGTTGAAGATATCAACTGTGCAACCTATAAACAAATGACTAAGATGAATATAAGATATACATATATCAAGCGATTGATATCTAATCACATCTTCCTCTCTAATTCTGTTTATTAAACAAGCTTCTGATAATGTACACAAGAAAAGAAATAACAATTTTATTAATTAGTTAAGTTTTTAATATGCTGGATTCCTATATTGAGATTTTATTTATATTCATTAAAAAAAAAAAATTAAGAGCATGAGTTTTTATTCAATGTCTTTATAACAAACTTGTATCTATGCTGTAACCAAGATACAATATGAAGTCTCTTGTAATTGATGATTCTGGTCATTGACTATCTAATAAAATCAGTTTCGTTTAATGTGAGATGAAACCATTTCTGTATTAATTGATGTAGCAAATATTAAAGTGTATATAATATTACTGGCTTTTGTGGGCTTCAATCTGTGATTATAAGTCTGAGTTTCTTTCTTTAATGAATTGCATTCAGTAATTTGAGTTGTAAATCTCTGCTGTGAGTTGACTCGTAAAATTCCCAATCACTGAGCTCCCTTTTCTGGCTCAGGTAGCAATTTTGGTAGATCCATGAGTTGATCATGATGGAGAAAGCTCATTGTATGCTCTAGGAGCATAATCCTATAACTTTCTGCCTTATTTTTTTTCTTTCCACTGCTTGTCCAGGGAGCAGTGGCCGAGTGACACTCAGAATGAGTGATTAGCGTGCTTGCTACTGATCAGGTGGTTCATAGTTCATTTCCCGGAGTTGGCAAATTTGTTTTCCCACATTGCTTCAGATATGGGATTCAACTAGCCTATGCAAATGGGTATGAGAACTATATTTGTGGGCAAGTCTGGCGTGGTACCAGCTACATTATCCAGAAAATGTGTCATTGATCATTGACAAACATGGGACCTATATTTGTGGGCAAGTCTGGCATGGTACCAGCTACATTATCCAGAAATGTGTCATTGATCATTGACAAACATGGGACCTATATTTGTGGGCAAGTCTGGCGTGCTACCAGCTACATTATCCAGAAAATGTGTCATTGATCATTGACAAACATGGGTCCTATATTTGTGGGCAAGTCTGGCGTGTTACCAGCTACATTATCCAGAAAATGTGTCATTGATCATTGACAAACATGGGACCTATATTTGTGGGCAAGTCTGGCGTGGTACCAGCTACATTATCCAGAAAATGTGTCATTGATCATTGACAAACATGGGTCCTATATTTGTGGGCAAGTCTGGCGTGGTACCAGCTACATTATCCAGAAAATGTGTCATTGATATTGACAAACATGGGACCTATATTTGTGGGCAAGTCTGGCGTGGTACCAGCTACATTATCCAGAAAATGTGTCATTGATCATTGACAAACATAGGTCCTATATTTGTGGGCAAGTCTGGCGTGGTACCAGCTACATTATCCAGAAAATGTGTCATTGATCATTGACAAACATGGGTCTTATATTTGTGGGCAAGTCTGGCGTGGTACCAGCTACATTATCCAGAAAATGTGTCATTGATCATTGACAAACATGGGACCTATATTTGTGGGCAAGTCTGATGTGGTACCAGCTACATTATCCAGAAAATGTGTCATTGATCATTGACAAACATGGGTCCTATATTTGTGGGCAAGTCTGGCGTGGTACCAGCTACATTATCCAGAAAATGTGTCATTGATCATTGACAAACATGGGTCCTATATTTGTGGGCAAGTCTGGCGTGGTACCAGCTACATTATCCAGAAAATGTGTCATTGATCATTGACAAACATGGGACCTATATTTGTGGGCAAGTCTGGCGTGGTACCAGCTACATTATCCAGAAAATGTGTCATTGATCATTGACAAACATGGGTCCTATATTTGTGGGCAAGTCTGGCGTGGTACCAGCTACATTATCCACAAAATGTGTCATTGATCATTGACAAACATGGGTCCTAACTGTGTATTACCCTATGGCTTAAACCAATGTATCAAAAGTATAATGAGAGGGATGGATACCTCCAACTATCAAGTCATCATACTTCACTTTTGTACTGGCCACAACAGAATGAGAAAGCACATGTTCACTAAACTCAAAATAGAAACTACCAGCCAATGCCACTGTACGCTGGACAACATGACAACAAAACATGTTCTACAGGATTGTCCCCAGTACACAGGCCTGAGAAGAGCAATGTGGCCCAGACCCACCTCAATGGAAGAGAAACTTTACGGAGCAACCGAATCACTGAAACAAACAGCTGTCTTCATAAGAGAGTCTGGAATCCTAGTCTGAATGAGCCATGATCACAGAAGAAGAAGAAGAATGTTTATAGAGAGATGTTGAAAACACCAGTGAGCTAGTTTAGTTCACCATACTAGGGCTTTGTTGTTTTTTTTTTTCAGCAAAAATTTACTAGAACTTTATATAATTCCATCCATAAAACAATAATGTTGTAATATATCAGGTTCTGGTGTATTTATATTTGTCAAAAGAGATATTATATCTATCACAGTATATTATCATTATATTTATGTTATGTTTATAAGATAGAAGTTAAAAACAGGCAGTGGATAGTGACGTCCAGTGCTCATGAAAGTCATAGAAATTTGCTGGAATGTGTTCTGGACGTCTCCAGCTGATTAAAAAATCCCCGACCATACCTACATCAATATCCCATATTGCTCTCAGAATATTTCTTACAAAGTTTGCTCTCTGTTCATCTGTTTACACAAAACTCAAAAAGCTTTAATTATCATCACCAACTGCTTGTTCTCCGTCCGTGTACCATACATTAATTGGTAATAATTTTGTCTTTTCACGTAATGAATTATTTACCAGTTTATTGAAATAAATATAATTTTATGTTTTTTTTTTCTTTTGTAGTCTCATTCAATCATTAAAAAGATTGTTCAGTTCAACACAGCTCTGCACATAGGATACTCCGGCACGCCCCCCCCCCCCCATAAATGTTAAGAATTGAACTAAATTCTAGGAAGACTATTGCTAATGTGCTGATAGTAGAGTGGCCAGTGATCAAAGAATCTATCTATCTATTGACCTTTCGAGCCGTAGCTGGCCCATAGGGCGTAGACCAAGATACTCCTTCCCTTATCTAAATTTTTATTCTAGCAGATTTCAATTCTTTTAAAGATATTTTATCAAATCTCACCATTTGTCTCTGTTCTGTGCAAGTAGCTCTATCTCATTGAGGGAGCCGATTCCTGCTGCTCTTACCTCTCTCATCAATGTTCTTCTCATTGTCTCTCTGGGTCTTCCTCTTTTCCTCTTACCTGTTGTTTTCCACATGAGGGCTTGCTTTGCTTTTCGGTTATTATCTATTCTCATCACATGTCCAACATATGACCATCATCTTTTCTTTATTACTGAAGATATTAGTGGTTGATTTGCGATCAAAGAATACTTTCTATTTAATTAATTTTTGTTTTCTTTAAATTATAATCTGTTAACCTTCATATGTGAATAAAGAATGTTATATGTATTTTCAAAACATTCTGTTTATATAGTTTTCTTTAATTGTAACCTTCTGAATATGTACAGTTTTCTTTTCCCCGCCAGATTAGATATAATTATATCATATTGTAAATGGTAGCTACCCTCTCTCATACATCACCACTAGTGTTTTATTAATTTTTATTTTTTTATTTCATAACTTTTTAATCAATTTTATTTTTAAAATTATATGGCTTAGGGGAATAGGATGTTTGGTGATGTACAGCAGCTGAAGTTTTAGAGCTTTAAGTTACTGACATCAGCATTGTTATAGAGAATAGCAAAAAAACCCCCAGTCATCATAAATATCTAATTGTAAGGAAAATGTTACAGAATAAGACAGTGTAGTCTGAATCTGTAAGAAGCAAAGTACTCTGAAGAGAAACAAAATAAATGTACAGTTTAACATCTCCAATATTGATCCAAATGCAAAGGTCTTTTAACCCTACCAGACTGCTGTCCCTAGTTTCGGGTAATTTCCTAATCTACCGCTATGCTGCTGTCCCTAGTTTTCAGTACTTTGCCAAATACCTGAAAAAATGTGTCACAAACTAAAAATAACCAACCAATCGTGGTCACACCTCATAGTTAGCCATTGCAAATGGCTGTCCCCGTGTGTATGAATTGACTTTGTGTGGTTTGACATGAAAAAATTATGAAAATTCATAATGAAACGAGCGGCTGATGAACCAAGCACTTAACAGGAAAGGGAAGTAGGTCTAGGCTTTTCACATTCCAACAGGAGATCGATACTTTCGTTGATTCAGACTTTGAGGAGTCAGATTTTCATAAAAAATATGTTTCCAGTTCAAGTGACACAGACAATGAGAGTTCGAGTGATGAGGAGAATCTTGAGCTTTGTTGAGCTAGAGCTAGAGCTAGATCGATAGTAAGAGATGGGAAGGCATGTCCCTCAAATAGCTGATAGGGGTACCTCTGTGTAAAACAAGGCTCATCCTGCTGGGTGGATTGACACACAAAGGTGGAATATTGGTGCTAGATGAAAGGTAGACCTATTTTCTACAATGTCTCCAAGTTCTATCTTATTCTAACCACTTGTTTGCATGTAACTAACAATCTTTCTATATCATGTTGGTTTTTTCTCGTTAATGCTCATGAGCCCAGGTACATGGGACAGTTAGGTTCAGGGCCTGAGGTCTGGTAGGGTTAATATCACTGAATAAATTCCTAAAACATTACAATGTTAACTGCAACCTTGTCTTCGTGAAAGTATGTCCATGATTTGTAAAATTGTCTTCATTAAAATTACTTCTTAAATTTCAAGTAAGTAATCTACCCAAACATCAGAACTGAAAGAATTGTATAAATGTTTAGTAGCTTTCACATGATGTGATTCATAATGAGATGATGTGAGAACAAGGAAAAATATAGGATGCTGTGATGATTAAAGAAAAAAAAAAAGTAAAGAGCCCCCGTCACGCCAAGTGGCATATAGGGAATATGGTGTTAGTGACCATATATTTTACAGACCTTCAGCACATGATTTTTGGGGTAATGTGGTTGGTATTACGCCCGTGTCGCTTTACTTTCCCAGAAAAAAATCTGGTACCCATTTAAGACCTGGTGAACCCGGAAGCCGTCGGTTGGGATCGAACCCTGCCCCTTGTCCTTTGTAGTCCAGTTCACTAACCACTGCTGGATAATAGGTGTTATTGAAGATAAAGAAAAGGAATGAACTGGATAACTGAGTATCATCATCATCATGTGCCATACCGGTTGGCGTATGCGATCATGTCCTTCCACAATATTCTATCTACAGTACATTGTATCAGTTCTGTTGTCAACTGTTTTCCATGCCATGACACCAAGCTATCCAGTATTTTCTCTTTTTGTCATCCGCGATCTCTTTCCTTTTATTTTGCCAGTTGTAACCAAGTATTCCAACTTTCCTCTTCTCATGATGTGCCTGAAAAATGTTGATTGTTTCTTTCTGATGTTTTTTAGGAGTTCCCTTTTTGTGTTGGCCTCTTTGAGAACTTTCTCATTAGTCGTTTTAGCTGTCCACCAAACTTTCAACATTCTTCTGAGAAATCCCATCTCTGTGGCCTCTAATCGTCTTTTCATTTGTTTGTCTGCTGTCTATGATTCACTTCCTTAGGGCAGAATTGATTCTATATAGCACAGATTAACTCTCTTTCTTACTTCTGTTGACATAGATTTGTTGCATAAGATAACTGAATATAATGACACAGAAAAAGTTTGCTAAAATGTTAGTGTGATTGGTTGGTTAATGTTTCAGCAGGCTAAAGACTTTTACAAATATGAACAAAGCCATGTAGTTACTAATGAATTTACGAATGTCAGTCAGCATCATTGGTATCACAATGAAGTGATTCTGGATTGTCCATAACACCCTTTATGGTTGATCAACGTATGAAGATGCCATATGGTAATGAATGTTATGTCTGTCAGTGCAAAAGTTTATGACTTGAGTAGGAAGTAACTTCTATGAGAGATGCTTCTTGGTCTGGCCAGACACACTGAGTTGTGACACTGTCTGGGTCTATTGCAGCAAATAATGATGAATCACAATAAAGCCGCTGTTGGTGAATTATTTGGTTTTTTTGTACATTGTTTTTGGAATCTAATTATCATTTTAAGATTTCACTTCATTTGTGTGTGTGCTTATTTTTTTGGTTTTTTTAAAATGTAGTTAGTTATAAGGGTTTTATATTTTTGCCTTAATTGAAAGTAACATACAGTCAACATGTATATAAACTTGTGGATGCATGATATAACAATTGATAAGGAAACAGTTCTAACTCTTGAAACCATCATCATATCTACATTATGGCATCTATTGAGTGGAAATGAGCACCTAAAGCCAATATATCATTATCCTAAATATAATTTGATCTATAAGGGCATATGTGCAGTAATTAGATACCTATATATCTTGTTACATTTCAAAGTGATTTATGAGCAAATATTTCATTACCTGTATATGCTGATTATTTTTCGATCAAATTGCCTGTTTGCATTTTTCACTGTATTGAAGGGGAACTTGTGAATTGCCTGTCCCTTATGTTACTTTTTTCTCCCTTCTAAAATATAGATTTTGTAAATATTTAAGTTGGTAGACATTTTCATTTCTTTCTTGCTCTTTTTTATTTTGATTTGTCAAGGGCCTAAATGTACTCATCTTGAAGATGGGACCTATGTTTTATCATTAGCCTCCTGTAGGACTAAGCATTCAGATATCTACTCTGAGATGTTTGTTTTGTGTTCACCAACACTTAACTCATGACTGTATACCTGTGGGCTTTTTTTAGGTATTGAATTTTGCTTGAATACCTGTTTTGTTATCAGTACACATCCTCAGCACTCAGCTAAGAGTGTTCTCAGTGTGAGCGGGTGACTCTCATCTTATTGGCAGACATCCTCCAACTACTGTAAAGGAAATAAGCCATTTTTGTACTAAAGGTTTGAATCGTGTATTTTTTAAAATGAAAAGTGAGTGTCACAACCTCATGCTACTATTATAGTGCTTGTCAAAACTCTTGCCTCAAAGTCTTTTCAAGTATATTTAAAACCTATATATGGATAACCATGAGTTGTTGTATGTGGTCTAAACTTTCCTTGATGTTAGGACTCTATAATTGAAAATAGGGCAGGTAATACGGTTTCCTCAAGGTGGGAACTTTCTTTGATCTTTAGCAGCTTAGTAATTAAATTACTGTAAAATAGATTTTACAGTAACTTAACAATTTGTAGACTTTTAATAAGCCATAATAATGTACATGAAGTTTGCACTACTTTGCTCAATATGAGAGCTATTTTGTGTGCAAATTAAGGGTTTTATAAATGCACATGTAATATTGACAAGTTGAAGCTGTAAAGATTTGATTATTTTCATTACACTAGTAAAATTGTGTTGTTTTTAAAAAAAAAATATATACATATGCAGCAAATAAGACAAAATAAAAACTATCTGTTTTGTTCCAGTGAAATTTTGTTTTATAAGGCGTCATGACAATAAACAGTTTATATGACAAATTTCACACAACATTGGAAACCAAACGGTTATTACTTTATAGCATTTTGAATAGGAGCACAAGTTTGTTAACAGATTATAACCTGTCTTATATTATATATTATTATATTATATATTATTATATTATATATTATTATATTATATATTATATATAATTGGACGGAAAGAAAAGAAAACAAACGAGGAAGTTTTAGGATGACTAAGGGTGAAAAAAGAACTACTAAACACAATTAGAACAAGACAAATGACATTTTTTGGTCATGTTAAAAGACACAACAGTCTAATAAAAGTAATATTAGAGGGGAAAATACAAAGTAAAAGAGGCAGAGGCAGACCAAGACTAACATGGATGAGTAACATCAAAAGATGGACAAGTCAGCCTATGACAATCTGCACCATCAAAGCAAGAGACAGAGTGGAATGGCGCTCCATGGTAGCCAACCTTCGATGCGGAGAAGGCACCCAATGATGATGATGATATTATATATAAGCTCCTAGTGTTTTACTCATTGAATATACTGTTTGAATTGATGAGATATATAGCTAGTAGTTTGTCTCCCACTATATGCACCTCTCTTTATATTACTACTAGTATGTTGTACCCTTACAGTCTAGCAATAAATGTTTCATTTAATTATATACATTGTGGACTGGAAGGTGATTAGTTAAATATGAATTGTCAATATTTCAGAGTCTGTTTACTTCGACTGCAGCTTGAGTAAACAAAAGACTTGTGTATGGAACAAGTACTGCACTTCCTTTTTCTAGCCTTTCAGTTGAAGGTTGTTTAAAGTCTACATTTTATCCTCTTTTTTTTTTTAAGCTATCAGAGACTTGTATGTTTTGTTGTACAGTCCTCATATAGTCTTTCATTTGAAAGTGTTTTCTTAATGTTATCTTCCATTATAATTTTAATATTAGAGGACCTAGGTCCACTGTTGCACTTCTTTCTTATCTAGTCTTTAAGATGAAAGCTGTTTATAGTTTCTTTTTTTTTTAAAATCTAATTTTATATTAACAACCCACCCCCCCCCCCCCCAACATTTAATCTGATTATTTCTGTCATCAAATGTTTGTTGAATGGACACAACAAGCGAAGCCTCCGTAGTTCAGTGGTTGGTACAAGAACTTTTGATCATAATGGTTAAGGTCAAATTTCCAGATTTGTTGAGACCAACAAGGTTTTATTGTTCACCTAGTGAGTTTCAAAACTCATCCCCTCAAGCCTTATCAAATATCTATAAAACTCATGTATGGATTATCATGTTTCTTTGCACATAATCGTAAATTTTCCATGACACGATGACTTTATAATTTAAAGATAATGTAGGTAATATGGTTTCCTTAAAGTAACTTCTTTCTTTGCCTCTGTAGTTGAATGGTTAGTATAAGCACTGCTGTTCAGTAGGGTCTGGATCTAATTCTCAGATGTGGCAAATTTTTATTGAGACCAACAAGGCTTTATAGTTCACCCAGCATAAGAAAATAGGTACATGACTTATTTCTTGGAAGTAAAGGCAGTTTGGGGTGATACCAACTACATCATCCTAAAATGTGTCATTGTTCATGGAAAATTATGGTCTGTAATGCCATATTCTCTCTATGTCTATCAATGTGTTGAATGTGTTGTTTACTTACGTTTACTTTTTTTTACCTTACTTACATTAGAGGTACAATGTAAAGACATTGTGGTTTACTGACATTTAGTTTTACATAGAATTCAACTTAATTGACATTGCAGTGTACACACTTGTACCATCTATCAATCAGTTTCATTGTACCGTCACAGAGAATCACATGTCCAGTTAGCCATGTGAGTGAAGGTCAAGTCATAAGGCTCCTGCCATGCACACATCTTCCTGTAGTTAAGATCAGCAATAATCTTATCTACAGCATGGTGCCTAATACCAACAACATGACTTGACCCATGTGATTCGCCAGTCCTCTTATATCAAATAATCAACCATTTGTTTGCATATGCTGCTGGATGATGATCACCATCATCATTGATGAATCTGTGTTGATGAATCTGCATCAAAGGTTGGCCACCATGGAGAGCCATTCCATTCTGTCCTGGATGATCATTTTGCAGTTTATTTGTAACTGATGTTGCTCTTTTCTTTAAGTGATTCACATCTTACGCATTCCTCACATGGTTGTTAATTCATCATCATCAAGCACCGGGCCTGCTGGTGTAGGTGATCATGTCCCTCCACAACTTGCAATCTCGGCAGCTATTTATCATTTCTGTTGTTGACCTTCTGCCAAGCCATTCTCTTAAGCTGTCTGTTATTTTTTTCTCTTTGCTTCCCTTTGTCTCTTCGTCCCTCAATTTTTCCAGTTGTTACAATATATTTCAATTGTTCTCTTCTCATTACATGGCCAAAAAATGATGATTGTTTCTTCCTAATATTGGAAATTAGCTCTCTTTTTGCTTTGACCTCTCTCAGAACACCTTCATTGCTCTTCTTAGCTGTCCATGGTACTCTCAACATTCTTATGTAAAACCACCAGTGATTTTCTTGTCTGTTGTCCTATTGTCCATGATTCGCATCCATATGTTAAGACTGGCTCTATGTAACATTTAAGAACTCTTTGTTAATTGCTGGGAGAAAAACCACTCAGAACTGAGATGTACATGTTCAGTGCAGTCATCATTTTGTGAAGGAAGAAAAAAAAAGGCCATCTATGGCTAGCTTGCTGAAGCTTTTATTTATTTAAGATGGCAGGAAGTTTAGTCAACTCTTGCCTTATGGCTTTAATGTCTTTAAATAATATCATTAAGGAGTGAGAATTGGAGTCAGAACTTTTAGGGAGAGATGTTCTAATTTATGTAGTAAAAAGACCTGTGAATGCACTGTTCAAATATCATATATACATTTATTGTTTCGTTTCACATTAATGTAGTTAATATTTCAACTATCCTTTATGGTTTAAGAACAAAAGTTGTGTTTAAATGTTGAACCTTATAATACTGTGTATCATTAGTAAAGTTTATGTTTAAATGTTGAACCTTATAATACTGTGTATCATTAGTAAAGTTTATGTATCAGAATAAAAGGTAGTTCAGTAGTTGTAAGAGTGATTTTTCCTATTTTTTTCATTTACACTTAAGGTTCCACTTCTTGTTCTTGATCTAAAACTGATAAAACAGGTAGTGATGAATATGGCTATTCCAGTTTTGTATATTGCAGCAACAAAATCTCTTCACTCATTTTCAGTTATGTGGTGCTATAAGTCTTTCTCACACTGCATCACTGCCACTTCTGATCTCTGGTATGTTGTCTTTATTTGTCTTTCTTTTAACTTCCATCTAGAGACTACTCATCATCACAGTCAGGTCACATGTCCAACATTGCATTCATCACAGCTCATCTGAAAGAATTTCAGTCTCTAGCCAGATCTCCTACTTCTTCTTTTGCCATGTTCAAGGTCTCCTTGATATCCTGAAACTCCCTTTGTCTTAGCCTGCCCCTGATGTGTCACCAAGGAACCATACCTTGTGTCTTTTGACGTGGCCATAGTATTTAAATTTCTTCAGCAGAATGGTATTTGTAAGCTATAGTGCTGGTGTTGATGTATATGAAGGCAAATAATAATAAATGAATATTATTATAGAGGGAAACTTGTAAAGCGAGGTGAGTTAACCGAGCTGGCAGTGTTTCCTAGCGTTCAGCTTCTCGTGGCAAGCTGTGCCAATGAGTACGGGTTCGATCCTGCTTCTGACCATATATTGTTCTTTGTTTTTTTTCTGTTGATTATTTGTCATTTTTTCTGAGTGCTATAAACATACTTCTTCCTCTGAATTGATTTGGTGTTGATATGTCAAAGAGCTAGAATCTACTATACAATAATATTTCTGAATTCTTTGATTCATTCTGATTCCAGAATTTATTATGGCATTTTTCAACACAATTTTATTGTCATGGATATTTTATCTATCTATCTATTGACCTTTTGAACCGTAGCTGGCCCATATGGTGTAGACCAAGATACTCAAATCTAAATTTTTATTCAAGCAGTTTTAAATTCTTTTAATGATATTTTATCAAGTCTCACCATTTGTCTCTATTCTGTGCAAGCAGCTCTTATCTTATTGACAGAGCCAATTCCTGCTGCTCTTGCCTCTCTCGTCAATGTCCTTCTCAGTGTTTCTCTGGTTCTTCCTCTTTTCCTCTTGCCTGTTGTTTCCCACATGAGGGCTTGCTTTGTTATTCGATTATTATCTCTTCTCATCACATGTCCAACATATGACCATCGTCTTTTCTTTATTACTGAAGATATTCGTGGTTGATATTACATCAGGATTATTGTTAAATGTTTGTGTGAGAATGTTCACAATGTCATCTTCTCTTTAAATGTACTTGTTTGTAAGTTTGCATGCAGTTTATAAGTAATAGTTATATTGTACCCCTTTAATAGTATTTTTATGTTAAATATTTTTTCAGCATTTTAGTTAATTTTTTTAATAAGCATTAAATAAGAGGAAAAATTGTACAGAATGTTGGATAACTTAATATTGGATACTAGACAAACTACAAGTCATGTAATTTTGAACAAATTTGAAACTATTTTGAAACTAATTCTGGAGTTTAAGAAAAGGTTTCAAATCACAAGTTAGACCAAACTGACACTTTTGAAAATTTGGTGTTTTTTTTTTTAGTTACAAAATATTTTATTTTAATCTAATTTTTTTTTTTTTTTCAAATTGGCAATACCTGTAGGAAATTCACAAGTGTTTAGACATCTCACCTGGACAGTGGAATTTAATTTTTTTTTACAATTATTTTTCCTTTTTACTTTAAAAAAAAAAAAATTCCCTTTTTTTGTTCTTATTCAGATTCTCTTCTTCCTCTTGTTATTATTATTAATGAGTTTCTTTGCAGCAGTTTGGGGTCTACTCAGTTGACAAGAGGGGGTTCTGAATTCAACTCTCCGCAGTGCCACATTTTTTTCCTACTAAGCAGGTATGTGGTTGCCCAGCATCTCAAAATGAGTACCAAAGATTTTCTTCGTCATGAATACCTTTTATCTTTATTTCAATTCTGTTTTACTGGACATAATACTGATCACATAATCCATAAATGTGCTATTTGTCACTATACATATAGACTAATACCAGATTCCCTCATACACCACATAGCATGATGAATACCTTTCATCTTTATTTCAATTCTGTTTTACTGGATATAATACTGATCAAATCACCCGTAAATGTGCTATTTGTCACCACAACGTATAGACTCTAATAACACCATATTCCCTCATACACCACATAGCATAATGAACACCTTTTATCTTTATATCACTTACCTTGTAGCAAGGGCTCTGTTTATTGCAACAAAGTTCATTAATATGTATGGTTATTTTTTGTAATTTCTTGAACATAAAATTGATAGTCATTTATATTTAAATGTTATGTAGTACATTGTAATTTTAATGTAATGTAGTGTTTTGTACTTGAATGTAGTATTTTAATCTCAGACACTTATATTCCAGAGTGACTATTCACGATAAATGTAATTAAAAATTAATGTATATTACGGCATGATTATGTGGGACTGCCATTTACTGAAGGGCTAGAGCTACATACCCCAGTGTAATCGCCTCATAATGTACAAGTTTACTGGTTCTTTTAGTTTTTATTTTGCTCAGATCAAATAAATATGTCTGCTGTACTGGGAGTCATGTAAATGTCAACTAATAATGATGTATGTTTGACAGAAATTAATGACAAATAATTTTGTTTCTCACAATGTAAATACGAAAGACTTTTCACTAGCCTTCACATGCCAAGGGAAGGAAACATGTGGCACAAACTGGCAACAGGAAAGGACAATCTTCTTTCCTTTGTTCATCTGTTGTTGCCTAGAAACATCACGGGAGAAAGGAGGAATGTATAATATAATGTAATATCTGTAGATGTTATATTACTTGTTACTATAGTCATTTTCCTTTTAGATGTTGTGTTGTTTCTCTTGGCGTATCTAGGTACTGTTAGAATAGATATGTTTTTGTTCTTGCATATATATTTTATTCCATCAATTGACCTCTTACTTGGTTTCCCTCCTGCTCTCTGTTCTGATTGTTTGAGGCAGAAAGCTTTCAATGTTGTTTGGTTTGGTTTCATTCTTATCAAATCTCTGAACCATTTCATTTGTTGTTTGTTTTATATATTCCAGGCTCTGTTTAATTCTGATCTGTTCTCTGATTTTCTCATTGGTTATTTGATCAATCTTTGTGTTGTTTATCTTTCTTAAGCACCTCATTAGGATAGTAGACAGAGGTAAACAAGAATATAGTAAAGGATATGTTGCTTTTGCATGAAACAAATCATTACTGCCTGATATTTGTTTTTAAATATCAAAGAATTTCTAGAAATATGTGTGATAGCATGCATATCTTGATGGTGGCTATATTAGGGCGCTTTTTGTTTTAATTAATTTAATACTGAAAATGTGGTGAAAGATGTCAGAAATGATCAAATAAAGAAGTTAGTCATAAATGGTAGAAGGATTCACAAAACTTTCTTATGTGTTTAGGAAGTTTGACAAGACGGTTGTCACAAATGGTACAATAAATCACATAACATTCTTATGTGTTTAGGAAGTTTCACAAGACGGTTGTCACAAATGGTACAATAAATCACATAACATTCTTATGTGTTTAGGAAGTTTCACAAGACGGTTGTCACAAATGATACAATAAATCACATAACATTCTTATGTGTTTAGGAAGTTTCACAAGACGGTTGTCACAAATGGTACAATAAATCACATAACATTCTTATGTATTTAGGAAGTTTCACAAGACGGTTGTCACAAATGGTACAATAAATCACATAACATTCTTATGTATTTAGGAAGTTTCACGAGACGGTTGTCACAAATGGTACAATAAATCACATAACATTCTTATGTATTTAGAAAGTTTGACAAGACGTTTGTCATAAATGGTAAAAAGAATCACATAACATTCTTATAGTTATGTGTCATTAGGAGGTTAGAAAAGAATTTGGTAACACTTCACACATTTGTATGCTTGTCATTTCTTCCAAGCTGTCTATTAGGTGTGAACACATAATGTATTGTAAAGACACGTTTTAGTTGAGAGAACATTTGTGTGTACCAAGAATTCAACAAAATTACCATCATGTTTATAGCATCTGTCAAATAGTTGCAGGTTGTCATCACAATTCCTGTTAGCCTTGTAAATCATGGTTAGCATTTCTATTTTTTTTTTTTTTTCAACAGCTCTGTATTTGCTATATATGACTTGTCCATCTTTTTATGTTACTGGTCCATATTAGTCTTGATCTGCCTATGCCTCTTTTACCTTGTATTTTTCCTTCCTAGATTACTTTTAGTTGGCTGCTGTGCCTTTTAACATGCCCCAAAAATCACGTTTTGTTTGAATTGTGTTTTGTAGTTCTCTTTAGCATTTTTAGTCGTTTTAAGACTTGATCGTTTGTTCTCTTTTCTCTCCATCCGACTCAGCTAACTACCATTTTGTAAATTATATAGAATTGTACTAAAGATTTCACAACTCCTTTGTGATACTTGAATAGTTGTCAAACTTTTGTGTTGGATGAACCAACCCTTTATGCTGCAACAGAGGTCTTCAAAGTGTGTGAGACATGGACCGTGATGAGAGTGTTTGGTGCTCTGACACAATTGACTGATACCAGTGTGGACAATCTTTGGAAATAAAAACATCACCACATAATAGACATATGTGTTTGTTATGTGTGCCATTTGGGTCAAGGTTGATAGTCATAATAAGTTATAGATTTGTTAAACCGTCTAATGTATCATATTGTGTTTAGCATTTACATAACTTGTGTTTAACCGTCTAATGTATCATATTGTGTTTAGCATTTACATAACTTGTGTTTAACTGTCTAATGTATCATATTGTGTTTAGCATTTACATAACTTGTGTTTAACCGTCTAATGTATCATATTGTGTTTAGCATTTACATAACTTGTGTTTAACCGTCTAATGTATCATATTGTGTTTAGCATTTACATAACTTGTGTTTAACCGTCTAATGTATCATATTGTGTTTAGCATTTACATAACTTGTGTTTAACCGTCTAATGTATCATATTGTGTTTAGCATTTACATAACTTGTGTTTAACTGTCTAATGTATCATATTGTGTTTAGCATTTACATAACTTGTGTTTAACCGTCTAATGTATCATATTGTGTTTAGCATTTACATAACTTGTGTTTAACTGTCTAATGTATCATATTGTGTTTAGCATTTACATAACTTGTGTTTAACTGTCTAATGTATCATATTGTGTTTAGCATTTACATAACTTGTGTTTAACCGTCTAATGTATCATATTGTGTTTAGCATTTACATAACTTGTGTTTAACCGTCTAATGTATCATATTGTGTTTAGCATTTACATAACTTGTGTTTAACCGTCTAATGTATCATATTGTGTTTAGCATTTACATAACTTGTGTTTAACCGTCTAATGTATCATATTGTGTTTAGCATTTACATAACTTGTGTTTAACCGTCTAATGTATCATATTGTGTTTAGCATTTACATAACTTGTGTTTAACCGTCTAATGTATCATATTGTGTTTAGCATTTACATAACTTGTGTTTAACCGTCTAATGTATCATATTGTGTTTAGCATTTACATAACTTGTGTTTAACTGTCTAATGTATCATCATATTGTGTTTAGCATTTACATAACTTGTGTTTAACCTGAAGGAGTCGATGCTGCACTTATATTCCAAAGTAACTATTCACCTGAGGTTGGATTTAGATTTCACGAGGCCCTATTCTATTCATGAAATCAGTTTCATTGCTGTCAGGGCAACCCATATCCGATCCACCATCTGTCCCAGTATTTCTTAGAGTGTATGCAGATTGAAAGAAGCAATCAACATTTTTCGGGCACATCATGAGAAGAGGAAAGTTGGAATACTTGGTTACAACTGGCAAAATAAAAGGAAACAGAGATCGCGGATGACAAAGAGAGAAAATACTGAATAGCTTGGTGTCATGGCATGGAAAACAGTCAACAACAGAACTGATACGATGCACTGTAGATAGAAGATTGTGGAGGGACATGATCACCTACGCCAACCGGTAAGGCACATGATGATGATGATGCAGATTGATAGTTCGAGAAGGTGCTGAGTATATATATAGATTTGCTTTTCCCACTAATAGCTATGTATCAACCAGATCCCCCCCCCCCCTTTTTATACTCCCAAGTCTCTCAATATATACATAATTATACACCGTAATGCTACAATTGCCAGATTTTTCTAGCCACTTCTCTGTAATTTTGGTACGCCACAAAACTCCAAACATTCCTGACATATTAATAAGCTAAATCTAACTTTGAGGCCCCTTCCTTTCCTCCATTAAACAATTAATACCAGATCTCTGTTGAAAATAGAGTAGTTCCAAAAATCTATCTATCTATCGCCATTTCGAGCCGAAGACGGCACATAGGACAGAACCACAATCTCAAAAACAGAAACCGGACATGCCAAAATGGCACATATTGCAGAGATCACTGCTTCCAAAACTTATGGCTCTGTTTCCATAACAATACTTTTTACAATGACAGGCAGCTTGTCAAGCCATCGATCAACCTCCTTAGTCGCCTCTTACGACATGCCTGGAAGGTCACAGTGTCACTATTCTTTACATTCCTCATAAGGCCCCGGTAACACACAGGAGAGTTCCAAAAATACGCATTCATAAAATTTGTTGAGGCCCTGCAGATTGTGTGGCCCTAGCTTATGTCTAAACTCGGCACTGCTATTCGCGGTTAATATAAAGTAAAGGCCAAGTGCGAGAGTTGAATCAGCATCTTAGCAAGCGGGCTTTTACCCAAATGTGCTCGTCTGCTTATCCAGAAGTGTTCGGAGACTCCTGGCTAGTGTCGCCTCAAGCACTGTAACTCATGAGCGAGGCGCCATTCCTCACCTGCCCAGAGTATCAACTCTGGTACCTTTTTATGCCAGCGGCTGGGTCGACCGCGAGGGTATCTTTTTTTCCCCCAACCACGAGTGTAATTCGAGAACTGCTTCCAGCTGGAATTGAACACAGGTTGTCCGAAGAGCACATCATGAGAAGAGGAAAGTTGGAATACTTGGTTACAACTGGCAAAATACAAGGAAAGAGAGATCGCGGACGACAAAGAGAGGAAATACTAGATAGCTTGGTGTCATGGCATGGAAAACAGTCAACAACAGAACTGATATGATGCACTGTAGATAGAAGATTGTGGAAGGACATGATCGCCTACGCCAACCGGTTTGGCACATGATGATGATGATGTCTGAAGGGGGGTAGCTAGTGGGGTGGTTTTCTCAACTAATCTACTGAGGTCACTGAAGTCAAGGTGTGCACAGTTCGAACCACATTTGGAGTGATCTATGTTATCCCATTCAACCCAGATCGTACAACAATTTGAGGAGCCACCTTATGAACATCATAAGGGTAGTAACCTCTAAGGCTTGCGACTGTGTGGCACAGGCAAAATAACTCACGAAAATATGCTACAGTCATGTCATCATCATCATCATCATCATCATCACTGAGTGTCGTCTCCGCATCAAAGGTTCCATGGAGCGCCATTGCTTTGATACAACGTTGACTTGGTTACAACTGACAAAATAAAAGGAAAAGAGATCGCGGACGACAAAGAGAGAAAATACTGAATAGCTTGGTGTCATGGCATGGAAAAGAGTCAACAACAGAACTGATACGATGCACTGTAGATAGAAGATTGTGGAAGGACATGATCGCCTACGCCAACCGGTACGGTACATGATGATGATGATATTATTAGTTTATGAATCCGGTTCGAAAAATATTTTCTCATTGTTGTCTGGTCTATTGTCTTGTAATCTGGTTTATTGTAATATGGTTTCATATAATATGGAATCATAAAAAAGCATAAGATAAAATGGTTTGGCCACGTGACAAGTCAGAAAGAACAAAACACAACACAACGAGCCTTCAACAAACGTTGTGAGAACACCAGACCCAATGGTCGACCACGAAAAAGATGGGTCGATGGAATATTAGAAGTACTAGGAAACATAACAGCAGCAGAGGCGAACAGAAGAGCAAAAGACCGCAAATTATATCTCCCCTCGACGCTGAAAGGCAGATGAGGAAGGAAAGAAGAAGATAAAAAACATGTACTGGCAACAAACAACAGCCATAAGAATTAAGAACCAAACAGGGCAGTTCTAATGTATAAAACAAGGAGTCAGACAAGACTGTGTTCTGTCGCCGGATTTGTTTTCTCTTTACAGCGAAAATATGAGATCACTAGTAGATATAAAAGGAACTGAAGACAGCGGTCACAACATAAACAATTTGCGATATGCGGATGACAGTCTTAATAGCAGAGACAGAGAATGAACTACAAGAAATAGACGTAATAGTAAAAGAAAGCGACAAGAAAGATCGAGGTCTGAATAGTAAGAAAACAGAATTAATGGTCATATGGAAGAAACAATCATCACCATCATGCAGCAAAAAAATAGGGAGGAGAAATGAAAAAAAAATGTATAGACAAAAAATATAATAAAAAAACAGCATGATTAACAGGAAAGAGAGATCTCGGAGGACAAAGAGAGAAAATACTGGATAGCTTGGTGTCGTGGCATAGAAAATAGTTAACAACAGAACTGATACGATATACGGTGGATAGAAGTTTGTGGAAGGACATGATCGCTTAGGTCAACCGGTATGGCACACTATGATGATAAGGGTGCAAGATTAGCACATTTGGCCTTTTGAAATTGGAACAGGGTAATAAATACAATGCTGCGGTAAAGCTGGTAGCAGGAAACAAGTGGTGGGGTGTAACATACACTCCTACAAAGTATGGTGACAGATTTTATATAAAAGGACGACAAGTCAAATATTTAGTATTGCCATTTTTTGTAAAAAAAAAAAAAAAAAAAAAAAAAAAAAAAAAAAAAAGAGCCCTCGTCACGCCAAGTGAGTGGCGTATAGGGAATATGGTGTTAGTGACCGTACATTTTACAGACACATTATTCAGCATATTATTTTTGGGGTAATGTGGTCGGTATTACGCCCCTGCCGCTTTACTTTCCCAGAAAACAATCTGGTACCCATTTAAGGCTGGGTGAACCCCGGTGCCGTCGGTTGAGTTCGAACCCTACATCGTGTCTTTTGTAGCCCAGTTCACTAACCACTGAGCTATCGCGGCTCCCTGAATATGGTGTTAGTGACCATAAATTTTACAAACCTTCAGCACATGATTTTTGGGGAAATGTGGTCGGTATTACGCCCGTGCCGCTTTACTTTCTCAGAATTTACCTCTCATGCGATTTCTGCCATGCTTCTAACACATTTCATGTGGGTGGTGTTTTTATCTTTTTTTTTTTTAATTTATTTGTATATGTGTCAGGAGAACTTAGCGAATGTTTCCCAATAGAAACTGTGGTTAAACAAGGATGTATTCGTTCGCCCTTATTATTTGGAATTGCTATGGACTTCATAATGAAGAAATGCTGCACTGGTAATAAAGGCATCGAATGGATTCAAGGAGACCATTTGGAGGACCTTGACTTTGCTTATGACATAGTTCTCATCAGCAGTCAGATAAAAACGATGCAGGAAAACACAAATGAACTATCATCAATAGCCAGCAAAATTGGGCTTGAGATCAATCATGAAAAGACTTAAGTCATGAAAAGCTTAATTCCAACAGATGACAAAACATACATGGAAAACAAAGCAGTAGAAGAGATCGATCACTTTATCTATCTTGGAAGTCATATTGATCGAGATAGGGATACAAGCAAAGAAATTAGAATCAGAATAGCTAAAGCAGCAATGTCTTTCAGAAGCCTTGAAAAGTTGTGGAAATCAAAACTCATCAGCACAAACACAAAACAGACTATTCAAATCAAATGTACTATCAACCCTTACGTATGCGTGTGAAAGCTGGAAAACAACAAGAGATATAGAAACAAAGTTGAACGCATTAGAAAATAAATGTCAAAGGAAAATACTTTGTATAGCGTGGAACAAATTCAAAACAAACGAGGAAATTAGAGAAATCGCCAATCAATCACTAATATCTTCAGTAATCAAGAAAAGACGATGGTCAGATGTTGGACATGTGATGCGAAGAGATAACAAACGAATAGCAAAGCAAGCCCTCATGTGGGAAACAACAGGTAAGAGGAAAAGAGGAAGACCCAGAGAGACACTAAGAAGAAGATTGATGAGAGAGGCAAGAGCAGCAGGAATCGGCTCCCTCAATGTGATAGAGCTGCTTGCCCAGAACAGAGACAAATGGCGAGATTTGATAAAATATCTTTAAAAGAATTGAAAACTACTAGAACAAAAATTCAGATAAGAGAAGGAGTATCTTGGTCTACGCCCTATGGGCTGGCTACGGCTCCAAAGGTCAATAGATAGATAGATACGTGTCTAGTATGCAGGTCTGGCATTGTTAGCATAACGATCCTTCAGAACACAGAATATGCTGTAAAGTTCTGTAAAGTAAGTAAAAGTAACGAGCCCCGTCAAGTGGCGTATAGGGAATATGGTGTTAGTGACCATACATTTTACAGATTTTCTGGGGTAATGTGGTCGGTATTACGCCCTTGCCGCTTCCCTTTCCCAGAAAAAAATCCGGTATCCATTTAAGGCTGGGTGAATCCAGAAGCCGTCGGTTGGGATCGAACCCTACCTCTTGTCCTTTGTAGTCCAGTTCACTAACCACTGAACTATCGCGGCTCCTTTTTATTGTAAAGCTGTCAACATATTTTGTAAAAGTGTATGTTACACTCCACCACTTGTTTCCTTCTAGAACTGCATGATTGTAAGTCATGTACTCCTATAGCAACAACAAGCGCATTTTGTGGTTTGTTCAGTGTTATAACCTTCCCGAATATGTTTAGCCATCTACATACATATATGAGAGCCAGGTTTATTTTTGCTGCTTTCGTACATGAGAATCAAAGAATAAAAGCAAGGAAAATAGAACAAAACAAGTATTCAAACATTTGCAGTTAAGAGACAAAACAAATATTTGAAATTACCATTTATATCATCATCATGATGAACCGTGGTGATCATGACACAACTTTCTAGTAGGGACGCGTGAATATACACAAAATAACGACGGCAGTTTTCCGCCTTTCATCGGTGTATTTGCAATCAGCTCCGCTAGTCTGTGACCCTCCATTCCGTGATAGGCGTATGGAGATTGTGGTGTTAGTGACCATATTTCTCAATGGGTATGACACATTTGTTGGTGTTGTATGTGGTCAGTATCACGCCAGACCTTGTTTACATCTCAGAGAAACCTCCAGTACCAATTTTTAAAGGCTGGGTGTACCCTGTAACCTTGTCAAATAAACAAACAAATTCTGCCACTTCTGGGAATCTAACCCTGCCTCATATGATTAGGAAATGAGCACACTAACCACTCAGTCACCGAGCAGGAAACGAGCACACTAACCACTCAGTAACCGAGGAGGAAGCGAACACACTAACCACTCAATCACCGAGGAGGAAGCGAGCACACTAACCACTCAGTCACCGAAGAGGAAACGAGCACACTAACCACTCAGTCACCGAGGAGGAAGCAATCACACTAATCACTCAGTAACCGAGGAGGAAGCGATCACACTCACCACTCAATCACCGAGCAGGAAACGAGCACACTAACCACTCCGTCACCGAGCAGGAAACGAGCACACTAACCACTCAGTAACCGAAGAGGAAGCGAACACACAAACCACTCAATCACCGAGGAGGAAGCGAGCACACTAACCACTCAGTCACCGAAGAGGAAGCGAGCACACTAACCACTCAATCACCGAGGAGGAAGCGAACACACTAACCACCCAATCACCGAGGAGGAAGCGAACACACTAACCACTCAGTCACCGAGGAGGAAGTGAGCACACTAACCATTCAGTCACCGATGAGGAAGCGAGTACTCTAACCACTCAGTCACCGAGGAGGAAACAATCACACTAACCACTCAGTCACCGAGGAGGAAGCAATCACACTAACCACTCAGTCACCGAGGAGGAAACAATCACACTAACCACTCAGTCACCGAGGAGGAAACAATCACACTAACCACTCAGTCACCGAGGAGGAAACAATCACATTAACCACTCAGTCACCGAGGAGGAAACAATCACACTAACCACTCAGTCACCGAGGAGGAAGAGAGTACTCTAACCATTCAGTCACTGAGGAGGAAGCAATAACACTAACCACTCAGTCACCGAGGAGGAGGCAATCACACTAACCACTCAGTCACAGAGGAGGAAACAAACACACTAACCACTCAGTCACCGAGGAGGAAACGAACACACTAAACACTCAGTCACCGAGGAGGAAACGAACACACTAACCACTCAGTCACCGAGGAGGAAACGAACACACTAACCACTCAGTCACCGAGGAGGAAACGAACACACTAACCACTCAGTCACCGAGGAGGAAACGAACACACTAACCACTCAATCACCGAGGAGGAAGCAATCACACTAACCACTCAGTCACCAAGGAGGAAGCAATCACACTAACCACTAACTCACCAAGGAGGAAGCGAGCACACTAACCACTCAGTCACCAAGGAGGAAGCAATCACACTAACCACTCAGTCACCGATGAGGAGGCAATCACACTAACCACTCAGTCACCGAGGAGTAGGCAATCACACTAACCACTCACTCTACGAGGAGTCGGCAATCACACTAACCACACACTCAACGATGAGGAAGCAATCACACTAACCACTCACTCAACGAGGAGTAGGCAATCACACTAACCACTCACTCAACGATGAGGAAGCAATCACACTAACCACTCACTCAACGAGGAGTAGGCAATCACACTAACCACTCACTCAACGATGAGGAAGCAATCACACTAACCACTCACTCAACGAGGAGTAGGCAATCACACTAACCACACACTCAACGATGAGGAGGCAATCACACTAGCCACTCACTCAACGAGGAATAGGCAATCACACTAACCACTCACTCAACGATGAGGAAGCAATCACACTAACCACTCACTCAACGAGGAGTAGGCAATCACACTAACCACTCACTCAACGAGGAGTAGGCAATCACACTAACCACTCACTCAACGAGTAGTAGGCAATCACACTAACCACTCAGTCACCGAAGAGGAAGCGAGCACACTAACCACTCAGTCACCGAGGAGGAAACAAGCACACTAACCACTCAGTCACCGAGGAGGAAGTGAACACACTATCCACTCAGCCACCGAGGAGAAAACAAACACACTAACCACTCAGTCACCGAGGAGGAAACAAACACACTAACCACTCAGTCACCGAGGAGGAAACAAACACACTAACCACTCAGTCACCGAGGAGAAAACAAACACACTAACCACTCAGTCACCGAGGAGGAAACAAACACACTAACCACTCAGTCACCGAAGAGGAAACAAACACACTAACCACTCAGTCACCGAGGAGGAAACAAACACACTAACCACTCAGTCATCGAAGAGGAAACAAACACACTAACCACTTAGTCATCGAGACGGAAGCGAGCACACTAACCACTTAGTCATCGAGACGGAAGCGAGCACACTAACCACTTAGTCATCGAGACGGAAGCGAGCACACTAACCACTTAGTCATCGAGACGGAATCGAGCACACTAACCACTTAGTCATCGAGACGGAAGCGAGCACACTAACCACTTAGTCATCGAGACGGAAGCGAACACACTAACCACTTAGTCATCGAGACGGAAGCGAGCACACTAACCACTTAGTCATCGAGACGGAAGCGAGCACACTAACCAGAATTGTTTTATTTTAAGGTACCCTCTATTCACCCTGCCCACTATGCATCAGAGCAGTTGCAGGCAGTACCTGTTTATTCTTTACAGTTGCAGGTAACTTATCTTACCTGGCCTGATTGTAGAACACAATTTTGAAACTTTTGGATAAAGAACACACACACATATTTCAACATTTGTAGCTAAAGAATAAATCAAATCTTAAACAAATTAGCAGAGAACAAAAGGAATATTTGAACATTTGCAGATAAAGAACACGGGAACTTATACAATAATCTGCATTATTTATTTTTATTGTACATGCCAATGTTGACTTTGTAGTCAGTGGCTGTATTTAATGTATTGAGCCGTTATTTTTGGTGAAGGTAAAAGTTTTCAGATTGTGTCGGTTCCGGCTTTTTCATTTTTCACTTGAAATTTGTCAGGCTCTTCTGTTAAGGAAGTATAAAGGTGTCAACCTGTAGAGCGAGAGATAGAAAACAAAGAGATATTTACAAGTTAAATTAAACAAGAACGTACATATTATGGGAGCAGCTAGAATATATTGTAACAACTGGGAAAACCGAGGGACGAAGAGATAGAGGGAAGCAAAGAGAAAAGATACCAGACAGCTTAAGAGAATGGCTTAGCAGAAGGTCAACAACATAAATGATAAATAAGTGTCGAGATCGAAACTTGTGGAGAGAATGGCATGGTACTTGATGATGATGTATAATGTTTAAAATAACTTATAATATCTCTGATCTAAAACAGGGCGTTGGCGATTGCACTGGGCGAGCGACCTTTATTCTCCAGTCCTATTGCCCAGTTGGCAGATTCCATCAATGTAATGAATGCCGTTTTGGTCCCTTATGTTTGCTAGACTTAATTATCATCATCGTGTGCCGTACCGGTTGGCGTAGGCGATCGTGTCTCACCTCAGTTTTCTATCCACAGTAAGTTAAAAAAAGAAAGTAAAGAGCTCTGTCACGCCGCGTGGCGCATAGGGAATATGGTGTTAGTGACCATAATTTTTTATAGACCTTCGGCACATGATTTTCGGGGTAATGTGGTCGGTATTACGCCCGTGCCGCTTTACTTTCCCAGAAAAAAATCCGGTACCATTTAAGGTTGGGTGAACCCGGAAGCCGTCGGTTGGGATCGAACTCGACCTCTTGTCCTTTGTAGTCCAGTTCACTAACCACTGAGCTATCGCGGCTCCCAAACGTGTTACTTGGTTAATACAAAATAAGAACAAATGCTGATCTCATACATAGACTTGTTGCAAACGAAATACTATGTTGATACAAAATAAGAACAAGTACTGGCCTCCCCAAAGTTTTTTAATGGACTTCTAATAAGAAAACAGAGAGACAATTGAAACCCTTGAAATGGGGATTTGTAAAAGAAATGGAATAATTACGCGGATAGAGAAAAGAATAAAAGAAATAGTAAAGTTTTGAAACAGCTTAAAATGAATAAAAAATAATTCAACACAATTCGGACCGGACAAATGGAATTTTGAGGAAATATAAAAAGACATCACTAGTGAAAGTCATATGGGAGAGCAACATACATGGTAAACAAGACAGAGAAAGACAAAGAGTAAGGTAAACTGACATCATCAAGTGATAGACAGAAGTACTTTTGACAGTGTATACAATAAAGGCTAGGAACAGAGTGAAATGACGATCCATGGTACCCAAGTGTGATGCGGAGACGGCACAAGATGATGATGAATTGATACTGTCCTATTACTGTGAAGATTGTGATGATAGATCAGCAGGTTGTGGAGTGGTCCACTCTTGATATGAGGGGGTGTTTAACTCTTGGACCGATATGATTTTAGGTTTATATAATCGTCATTTCTTGGCCATGTAATGAGAAGAGATCAGCTGGAATATATTGTAATTAACTGGGAAAATTGAGGGACGAAGAGATAGAGGGAAGCAAAGAGTAAAGATACCAGACAGCTTAAGAGAATGGCTTGGCAGAAGGTCAACAACAGAAATTATAAATAACTGTCGAGATCGAAGTTGTGGAGAGACATGATCGCTGGGGCCAGCAGGCCCGGTACTTGATGATGATGATGATATAAATATGATGAGATATATTAGTGAAGATTTTGACATGGAGTGAAGTTTGGAATATGGAATAAAGATTGTGACGTGGTGTGAAGATTGTGACGTGGAGTGAAGATCGTGACATGGAGTGAAGATTGTGACGTGAAGTGAAGATCGTGACATGGAGTGAAGATTGTGACGTGGAGTGAAGATCGTGACATGTAGTGCAGTTTGGGATGTGGAATGAAGATTGTGACGTGGAGTGAAGATTGTGACGTGGAGTGAAGATCGTGACATGGAGTGAAGATTGTGACGTGAAGTGAAGATCGTGACATGGAGTGAAGATTGTGACGTGAAGTGAAGATCGTGACGTGTAATTCTATCTATAAAAAATATGTTTGTCTCAATTTCTTATAAACATTAAACTCAATGATGTCATCGACTCACGCCTATGGCGTAGCCAGTGTCTGCGATTGAATTGTACAGCTTGCATGCTTGCAATTCCTTGGTGGTTGGTATCCTATTTTGGGCTTCCTTGCACATTTTGCGCATGTCCTGTGGACAATAAAGATAAGATAAACTTTATTTATGATGTAGTGCGTTAATCACCCTTATTCTTCTTATTTTCCTTCTTATTTTGCTTCCTCGTTTTTTTCTTCTTCTTCTTCTTCTTCTTCTTCCTCTTCTTCTTATCATTTCTGTTTATTTTGTTATTCTTATCCACTTATATCTAATAATTATTCTTATTTTCTAATTATTTTTTAAAATGTTACATCTATTGTTTCTTCTTCTTTTGTCTTGATCTTCATTTCTCTTCCTTTTGTTTGTACTTTCTCTGTTTTTTTTTCTTTTTTATAATTCATTTTTCTATATCCATTGTCACTTATTCTTCTTCTGATTTATTGCTATAATCATCTTCTTCTCTCTTCTGCATCCTCGTCTGCTTCTTTTATTACATTTTTTCTCTTACATTGTTTCATCATCTCGTCCACTTCACTGCATTCACCCTTTTTCCCCTTCTTATCTTCTTCTTTTTTCTTCGTCATATTTTCTTTTCTTAATCTTTTTTCCCATCTGTTTCTTCGTTTTTACTTTCATTCTTCGAAACCTCTTACCACTTCTTTTTTCACCGTCTTTTTGTTTGTTTGAAAAACCGAGGAAAACCACATCACCTTTTCCATTTCTCCATGAATCCTCTTCCCCCTTCATATTCATTTTTCTTCTCTCTTCTACATTACTATTACATTTTCTTCTTTTTCTTATATTGTTCTCTTTTTGTTCTAATTCTTCTTCTTTCTTTTATATCTTTTTCCTCCTTGTATTTATTCAAAACATTCTTTTATTTTTTCTTCCTATTTTTTAAAAACTTATTAGTAATAATTATAATTATTTTATTATAATTCATCTTCCTACTCTTTCATTTAGCACCTCGGGGGACTGGTTGGTCTCGAGGCAAAACGCCGGCCTCGAGACAGAGAGGTTGTGGGTTCAAATCCCGGCTACACCGGTTGGGATTTTTATTTATGATTTCTCTCTGCGGCAACTACCCCTGGTCTCAGCAGCGAGGCCCGGCTTGTAACGTCACTTACTCATCGACAGAAAAAAAATATGAGTACCTCCGAAGTCGGAGTTAACTGCCTGTGCCAGGGAAAAAAAATGAGGCGGAAAAAAATTCTCATCAACGTGTACTCTTCTCTCTGTTTTCCTCTGTCCCGTCTTCCTTATATTTTACCAGTTGTCAGTAAATATCCCAGCTGTTCTCTTCACAGGACACGGTAGAAGGGTATAGTCGCTTCTCTCTATGGTGTTAACAGGCTTTCTTTCTTTCTTTCTTTCTTTCTTTCTTTCTTTCTTTCTTTCTTTCTTTCTTTCTTTCTTTCTTTCTTTCTTTCTTTCTCTCTCTTTCTTTATTTCTTTTTTCATGTTTATTTCTCTCTTTCTTTCTTTCTTTCTTTCACTTTCTTTCTTTCTTTTTTCTCTCTCTTTCTTTCATGTTTCTTTCTTTCTTTCTTTCTTTCTTTCTTTCTTTCTTTCTTTCTTTCTTTCTTTCTTTCTTTCTTTTTCTTTCTTTCTTTCTTTCTTTCTTTCTTTCTTTCTTTCTTTCTTTCTTTCTTTCTTTCTTTCTTTCTTTCTCTCTCGCTTTCTTTATTTCTTTCTTTCTTTCTCTCTCTCTTTCTTTATTTCTTTCTTTCATGTTTCTTTCTCTCTCTGTTTCTTTCTTTCACTTCCTTTATTTCTCTCTCTCTCTCTCTCTCTCTCTTTCTTTCTTTCTTCATTTATTTATTTCCTTCTTTCTTTCTCTCTCTCTCTCTCTCTCTCTCTTTCTATCTTTCATTTTCTTTCTCTCTTTCTCTCTCTCTCTCTCTCTCTTTCTTTCTTCATTTATTTATTTCCTTCTTTCTTTGTGTCTTTACTATTATGAAGTAACGCAAAATGAGATAGTTTGGCCACGTATCTGGAGTGTCTCACCTTTCAAATACCAAGCTACAAGAAAATGTGACAGGAATGAAAAAGAGGCGTAGTCAGAAAAGGAGATGGGAAGATACATAAAAGAGTGTAGAGACTTCAACTCTGCAAAGTCCCGAAGAATGACTGAAGATACAGTGAAGCGGAGACGGTTAAAGCAGCCTGTCAGTGGTGTCCCAAAAGACCCCACGAATCAGGCGATAAAGAAGAGGAAGGGTAGAATTCCTGTATTTTTTTTTTTTTTTTGTAAAAATAAAGCCCTATGTGGACTGCACAAGCAAGTAGCGATACTGCTCTACAACTATACATGGTTGTAAAACATATAGGACGTTTTAGAAAGGAAATATGTCTAATTATCTATCTGTCAGTCTGTTTAATTCATCCACCCATCTATCCACCAACTCACTCACCAATTCATCCATCCATCCATCCATTCACCCATCCATCCCACTATCCATCCATCCATCCATCCACCCACCCACCCACCCATCCCTCCCTCCATCCCTCCATCCATCCATCCATCCACCCACCCACCACCCACCCACCCATCCACCCATCCATCCATCCATCCATCCATCCATCCATCCCATCCATCCCATCCATCCATCCATCCATCCATCCATCCATCCATCCATCCATCCATCCATCCATCCATCCCTCCTTCATCCATCCATCCATCCATCCATCCATCCATCCACCCACCCACCCACCCACACACCCATCCATCCCTCCTTCCATCCATCCATCCATCCATCCATCCCTCCATCCATCCCTTCATCCATCCATCCACCCACCCACCCACCCATCCATCCATCCATCCATCCATCCATCCATCCATCCATCCCTCCCTCCCTCCCTCCATCCATCCATCCATCCATCCATCCATCCATCCCTCCATCCATCCCTCCATCCATCCATCCATCCATCCATCCATCCATCCATCGATTGACGTTTCGAGCCAAAGATGGCACATATAGAAGAGATTCTAGACTTCGTGCCTGACGATCTTTGTTATCAAACATCAGACCTCAAACATGACCTGTAAAGTATCCCACCACACGACTTTGTTCTCAACGAATTGCTCAACGAATTGCTCAATCTCGACAAGGGAGCTGATGTCCGCTGTTATTGTCTTTTGTTTCAGTGTTCTTTTTAATGTTTTTATAGGTCTACATTTCCTTCTTTTACCATCTGGTTTCCACTTAAAGGCCTGCTTTGAGATTCTTTTGTTACCACTTATCGCATGAACAACATATGACCACCTTCCTCTATTCATATTAGTTGATATTTTTGAATGCTTTGTCCTTTCTCTTATTTCAGAACCAGTGTTAAATTCATTCAACGGTATAAGAAGTATTTTTCTGAGGCACTTGTTTTCAAATGCACCCAGTTTATTGTCTATTTATTTAGTTGTTTCCCAGTTGATTTCTGTGCAAAGTAGAGGATTTATTTTTCTTCTCTTTCTATGGACAGTTGCAAGGTGACCTAACAAGCACCATCGTGAAACATCCATTACTGATTTACAAGAAATCTCGACTCTAAAACCAAATATGAAAAGGCACATATATTATTATATGCTATGAGAATAAAATAATTAATTAAATAGCTGCAGTAATCGAAAACTATATGATAGAGGTTATAATAAAATAAAATAGTTAGAAAAAAAGTAAAGTACCCCCGTCACGCCAAGTGGCGTATAGGGAAATATGGTGTTAGTGACCCTATATTTTACAGACCTACAGCACATGATTTTTGGGGTAATGTGGTCAGTATTACGCCCGAGCTGCTTTACTTTCCCAGAAAAAAATCAGGTACCCATTTAAGGCTGGGTGCAACCCGGAAGTCGTCGGTTGGGATCGAACCCTACCCCTTGTCCGTGGTAGTCCAGTTCACTAACCACTGAGCTATCGCGGCTCAATAAAATAAAATAAAAAAATATAAATTGCGAAATATAACAGGTGAACAGACACCAACATTAAACATTACAGTACATGAATTGGTTCCCTTGTTTTTAAAAACTGCGAAAAGTTATATCCACGAAGCGCAACGATGTCGGATAATTCATTGATTTTCTAAATGCCCTGAAATGCTCTGAAAGTAATCACATCATTAGTGCTACAACTAAAGGTCATAGTTCATTGAGATCGATGCTGCTGACCTTGATGACACCACTGGCAGAATGACGGAAAGCCTACAAGGTAGAGTCGGTTCGCTTCAGTCTGGGCAAGCGGGATGGAGGATTTCTGAATTCAGCGACCATGATAATATAACACATTTTCTCTGTATCGCCACATCACATTTCCTTATATCCTCTGCCCCGGTGGATATGAACTATATTCATCATCATCATGTGCCATACCGGTTGGCGTAGGTGATCATATCCCTCCACAGTCTTCTATCTACAGTGCATCGTATCAGTTCTGTTGTTGACTGTTTTCCATGCCATGACACCAAGCTATCCAGTATTTTCTCTCTTTGTCGCCCGCGATCTCTCTTTCCTTTTATTTTGCCAGTTGTAACTAAGTATTCCAACTTTCCTCTTCTCATGATGTGCCCGAAAAATGTTGATATGAACTATATTGCACAGGTAAAAATAAAAAATAAAAAAAAATAAAAAATCACACTGCTGAATGGAAAATATAATAGGGCAATAATAATAGCAAAATAAACAAAATTCATAGACGGTGGAAAGAAACGGAAAAAATTAACGTTTTGAAATTATGAATGCGACGTGTTTGAAATTCTAAGTTTTTTTTTTATTTATTAAAATAATTTTAATCCACAAGAACAAAAAGAAACATAACTTTTTTTGAGATGACGTGTGTCAGGCGAATGACGGGAAACAGCTTGAGCGATAAGATTAGAAATAACGAACAAAAAAAAAGCTAGGAACAAGCCCCCGAAGTAGAATATATAAAGAAACAGCAAATAAAATGGTTTGGCCACGTGACAAGGCAGAAAGATCAAAAGACAATGCAACGAGCCTTTAATAAACGTGAGAGAGCACCAGACAAAAGGGCCACCCACGAAAAAGATGGATTAGCGGATTATTAGAAACATTAGGAAACATAACAGCAGCAGAGGCGAACTGAAGAGCAAAAGAACGCAAATTATATCTGCGATCGAAGATGACAGACAAATGGGGAAGGAAAGAAGAAGAATCCTAATGCTACATTAGAAAAAAAGAACTTAATTAAAAAAAAACATGCAAGTTCAAAGCTAACATTTAATTAGTGTTGTTATATGATTTATGGCTTTTATAGTTCAAAGCTAACATTTAATTAGTGTTGTTATATGATTTATGGCTTTTATAGTTCAAAGCTAACATTTAATTAGTGTTGTTATATGATTTATGACTTTTATAGTTCAAAGCTAACATTTAATTAGTGTTGTTATATGGTTTATGGCTTTTATAGTTCAAAGCTAACATTTAATTAGTGTTGTTATATGGTTTATGGCTTTTATAGTTCAAAGCTAACATTTAATTAGTGTTGTTATATGGTTTATGGCTTTTATAGTTCAAAGCTAACATTTAATTAGTGTTGTTATATGGTTTATGGCTTTTATAGTTCAAAGCTAACATTTAATTAGTGTTGTTATATGGTTTATGGCTTTTATAGTTCAAAGCTAACATTTAATTAGTGTTGTTATATGGTTTATGGCTTTTATAGTTCAAAGCTAACATTTAATTAGTGTTGTTATATGGTTTATGGCTTTTATAGTTCAAAGCTAACATTTAATTAGTGTTGTTATATGGTTTATGGCTTTTATAGTTCAAAGCTAACATTTAATTAGTGTTGTCATATGATTTATGGCTTTTATAGTTCAAAGGTAACATTTAATTAGTGTTGTCATATGATTTATGGCTTTTATAGTTCAAAGCTAACATTTAATTAGTGTTGTTATATGATTTATGGCTTTTATAGTTCAAAGCTAACATTTAATTAGTGTTGTTATATGATTTATTGAAAATGTTCTGAAAAAGGTCAAAGCAAAAAGAGAGCTCATTTCCAATATTAGGAAGAAACAATCATCATTTTTTGGCCATGTAATGAGAAGAGAACAACTGGAATATATTGTAACAACTGGAAAAATTGAGGGACGAAGAGAAAGATGGAAGCAAAGATACCAGACAGCTTAAGAAAATAGCTTGGCAGACAGTCAACAACAGAAATGATAAAGAACTGTCGAGATCGAAAGTTGTGGAGAGACATGATCACCTACGCCAGCAGGCCCGGTACTTGATGATATGATTTATGACTTTTATAGTTCAAAGCTAACATTTAATTAGTTTTGTTATATGATTTATTGATTGTATTAAATATAAATAGCGTCTGACTTTTATTACGGACAGAAAACAGACACTCATTAAAACAAATGTGAACACTTACCTCCATGTAACTCTCTCCTCTCACATGGCCCTGGACAATGAAAATAAATATGGGAATTAGTTGGTCGGTTAGAGTATGTATTTATTGTTGTCTTTATAACTGTGTGATTGTCTTTATAGATGTTTGGATGTTTTTATAAAATTATAAGATTTTACTAACATGTAGGTGTCTATTCATAAAAAAAAAAAAAGTAAAGAGCCCCGTCAAGCCAAGTGGCGTATAGGGAATATGGTGTTAGTGACCATGAATTTTACAGACCTAGCTGACAGCAAAACACTCCGGGCAAAACAATTGATGCTCGGTCACTTCCAGTACATATCAAAGTATTTGTACTCTGACGGTTCCCTTAGCTTGCTGGTCATGCGCATACCTAGCTCGCATTTGATCGATGAAATATACCAGATTGTTGCAGTACCAAGACCGCACACGTACCGATAGCCATGTTTGTTTCAGACGTACAATTGTTGCAGTACCAAGACCGCACGCGCACTGATAGCCATAAGCATCATCATCATCATCATCATCATCATCATCATCATCATCATCATCATGTGCCATACTGGTTGGCGTATGCGATCATGTCCTGCCACAATCTTCTTATCCACAATGCATCATAGTTCAACATTGTTGACTGTTTTCCATGTCATGACGCCAAGTTATCCAATATTTTCTCCCTTTATCGTCCGCGATCTCACTTTCCTTATATTTTGCCAGTTGTAACCAAGTATTCCAACTTTCCTCTTCTCATGATGTGCTGGAAAAATGTTGATTGTTTCTTAGGAATGATGTTTTTTAGGAGCTCCCTTTTTGTGTTGGCCTCTTTGAGAATTTCCTCATTGATCTTTTCAGCTGCCCAGGGAACTTTCAACATTCTTCTGAGAAATCCCATCTCTGTGGCCTCTAATCGTCTTTTCATTTGTTTGTCTATTGTCCATGATTCGCTTTTATAGGTAAGAATTGGTTCTAGATAGCACCGATGAACTCTCTTTCTCACTTCTATTGACATAGATTTGTTGCCGAAGATATTTTTCATTTTCTGAAATGCTATTTTGACCTGAGCTATACTGCCTTTTATTTATGTGGTGCATCTTCCATCTGATATTGTTATTGTGTCCAAGTATTTGACGCGTTGAACTTGTTTCAGATTTGTCCTGTTTATTTTTTTATGCTGCATGACGGTGATGATTGTTTCTTTGATATGGCCATTACTTCTGTTTTCTTACTATTCAAACGGAGACTTTTGTTGTTGCTTTCTTTTACTATGTCTATCATTTCTTGAAGCACATTCTCTATCTCTGCTATTAATACTGTGTCATCCGCATATGGCAAATTATTTATGTTGTGACCGTTGACTTCAATTGCTACTTGATTTCTCACTACTGATAGTTATATTGATCTTAAACTTGTACAGGATCATCAAATCGGCGCCCACTATACGTATCCAGCATCCCAAGACCGGTCTGTCAGATTTTCATTGCCACAAACACCGAATGATTCGAGTATTTTATTCACACGAAATTAGTTTCAAGTTTTGGCTTCTAGTGGATATATAGACAGACAGAGAGACAGACTGACAGACAGACAGACAGACAGACAAGCAGGCATTAAATAGATACATGAATAGATAGATATATAGATAGATAGATAGATAGATAGATAGATAGATAGATAGATAGATAGATAGATAGATAGATAGATAGATAGATAGATAGATAGATAGATAGATAGATAGATGGATGGATGGATGGATGGATGGATGGATGGATGGATGGATGGATGGATGGATGGATGGATGGATGGATGGATGGATGGATGGATGGATGGATGGATGGGTATGGATGAGTGAATGAGTAGATAGATGGATGGATGGGTATGGATGAGTTGATGGATGGATAAACGACAGATGGATAGACGGGCAGGCTGTCAGACAGGCGAGCGGACGAGCAAGCAGACAGACAGACACATTCAGACAGATAACACATATAATACTTTTGCGACTTGGAGTACACGACTAGCGACAACAACACACTAAAGTGAGATGGCGATAAATAACGCACCTTTATGATCTTTTCGCTGTCCCAAATGTCTCCATTTACCTGTGGAGTCAAGATAACATGTAAAGGAAATTGTTGATCAATGTACTTCCAATAAATGTTACTAATTAATAAAACGATATTAATAAAAACAACAATAATTAATGTCTACGTCATCATCAAGTCGCATGTCCTGTGCAGAACGTTGCATTCACCACAACTCGTCAGAAAGAATCTCTGTCTCTAGCCAGATCTCCAACTTACTTCTGTGGCGACGATGCCCAGGAGAAAGTTGACAGAGTCTCCTAGTGGTGTCTCAACTACGCCCATGTGAAAGTTGACTACGTCTCCCTGTGGTGCCCCAACTACGCCCATGTGAAAGTTGACTACGTCTCCCTGTGGTGCCCCAACAACGTCCATGTGAAAGTTGACTACGTCTCTAGACAGCATCAGAGACTAGACAGCATCAGAGACTAGACAGCATCAGAGACTAGACAGCATCAGAGGCTAGACAGCATCAGAGGCTAGACAACATCAGAGACTAGACAACATCAGAGACTAGACAACATCAGAGACTAGACATCAACCTTTATCACTTCTCAGAAAGAGACAGGTGAATCGTGGAGGCGAGACGAACATTGTAATGACTTCATCAAGAGTACACAAACAGCAGCCAAGTCTATGTTTATTTACAGCCTTTGGCTTCTAGACAGATGGTTGGTAGCAAGCAATCATGATAAGTTTGGTGAAATATTAGTGTCTTATGCTGGATGCTTTTTTACTGAACAGCTTCTCTCGTTGCTTAGTCTGCTAATATTGGACAGACAGATCCACCCGCAGAACGAACAAGATATATTCGTGGTACCTGGCCTCGTCTCTTTTCTCTTCTGCGAATTTTGTCTTTTGAATTTGATATCAACGCTTCCTCGAATGTTGGTGTGCTGTTTTCTATTTTTGCTCGCCGTGTAGTACGATGTGCAGCCAGGTCCACCAAGTTACTTACACTAATAGAGAATTTACTCAAGGTAGCCTGCAAACATTCTTATGTCTCGCCCTTTGGTCTATATCCGCCCCCATTGGTCTATATCCGTCCCTATGTTCGCCGTAAAATATTTGTCTGGGTTTGCGATTGTTTTCCTTCTTCTTACACCACCCAGCTTCCATAGTCTCCGACTCCTAATTGTTGCCATGATGAATGAGAGTTTGGCTCGTTGTAAGACATTAGAGTTGGTTACTTTGTCCGGCCATGATGGATGGGAGTTTGGCTCGTTGTAAGACATTAGAGTTGGTTACTTTGTCCGGCCATGATGGATGGGAGTTTGGCTCGTTGTAAGACATTAGAGTTGGTTACTTTGTCCGGCCATGATGGATGGGAGTTTGGCTCGTTGTAAGACATTAGAGTTGATTACTTTGTCCTGCCATTTGGAGAGCCAAAGTTACGGGACAAATAAATACAGATATGAAAATGGCAATAGAACAAAATCCAAGTCATAGTGAGGTAATGTACTTAATTAAATGTTCACGAAATATGTTCAATGCAATGTCCATGTAATATGTTCAACGCAATGTTCACGTAATATGTTCAACGCAATGTCCACGTAATATGTTCAACGCAATGTTCACGTAATATGTTCAACGCAATGTTCACGAATTATAAAAACATACGTACATCGAAATGTGCCGGTGCCGCATCATTGAGTGAGGCAAAGATCACGGCAAGCAGCGTGATAATGATTAGCTGTCTGAACATTTTCTGAAAAAAAAAAAATAAAGAAAATGAGATATTTGAATTCTTCCTCTTCTTGCTTTTTTTTTCTTCTTTGTTTTTTTCCTCGCTATCCTTCTTCTCTATCATAGTGTTTTTTTTTTCTTTTTTCTTACTTTTTTTTTTTTTTTAAACTGATTTTCTACATTTTGGTCTTATTCTGCCTCTTCTTTTTCATCGTCATCTTATTCTTCATTTACTTTTTGTCAGTCTTTCTACTGTATTATTATTATTTTCCATCATAGTTTTTTTTTTCAATACTCTTATCTTTACTCCACTCATTTTTTGTCCTTATTTTTGCTATCATCCTCACCAATTATTCTTTGATTATCTTTTTTTTCTTCTTGTTGAACCTCTTCATGTTATTTTCCTTATTAACATTTTCCCTCCTCATTATTCTTTTCCTTATTTTACTTTTACCACTACTATTACCACTACCATTATCAACACCATCACTAATAATACTACTGCTATTATTATATCTAGTACTAATACAGCTAATTCTACGACTACAACAACTACTATTACAACAACTACAACTACTACAACAACAACTACAATAACAACAACTACTACTACTACAACAACTGCTACAACTACTATTACAGCTACTACTATAACAACTACAACTGCTAGATCAACTACAACTACTATTACAACTACGCCTATTACTGCTACTACTACTACTAGTACTACTACTACTACTACTACCACATCTACTACTACTACTAGTAGTACTACTACTACTACTACCACATCTACTACTACTAGTATTACTACTACTACTACTACCACATCTACTACTACTAGTAGTAGTACTACTACTACTACCACATCTACTACTACTACTAGTATTACTACTACTACTACAACAACTGCTACAACTACTATTACAGCTACTACTATAACAACTACAACTGCTAGATCAACTACAACTACTATTACAACTACGCCTATTACTGCTACTACTACTACTAGTACTACTACTACTACTACTACCACATCTACTACTACTACTAGTATACTACTACTACTACCACATCTACTACTACTAGTATTACTACTACTACTACTACCACATCTACTACTACTAGTAGTAGTACTACTACTACTACCACATCTACTACTACTACTAGTATTACTACTACTACTACTACCACATCTACTACTACTAGTATTACTACTACTACTACCACATCTACTACTACTAGTATTACTACTACTACTACCACATCTACTACTACTAGTATTACTACTACTACTACCACATCTACTACTACTACTACCACATCTACTACTACTAGTATTACTACTACTACTACCACATCTACTACTACTAGTATTACTACTACTACTACTACATCTACTACTACTAGTACTACTACTACTACTACCACATCTACTACTACTAGTATTACTACTACTACTACTACATCTACTACTACTAGTACTACTACTACTACTACCACATCTACTACTACTACTAGTAGTACTACTACTCTTACTACCACATCTACTACTACTACTAGTACTACTACTACTACTACCACATCTACTACTACTACTAGTATTACTACTACTACTACCACATCTACTACTACTAGTATTACTACTACTACTACCACATCTACTACTACTAGTATTACTACTACTACTACCACATCTACTACTACTACTAGTATTACTACTACTACTACCACATCTACTACTACTAGTATTACTACTACTACTACCACATCTACTACTACTAGTATTACTACTACTACTACCACATCTACTACTACTACTAGTATTACTACTACTACTACCACATCTACTACTAGTATTACTACTACTACGACCACATCTACTACTACTAGTATTACTACTACTACTACCACATCTACTACTACTAGTATTACTACTACTACTACCACATCTACTACTACTACTAGTATTACTACTACTACTACCACATCTACTACTAGTATTACTACTACTACGACCACATCTACTACTACTAGTATTACTACTACTACTACCACATCTACTACTACTACTAGTATTACTACTACTACTACCACATCTACTACTACTAGTATTACTACTACTACTACCACATCTACTACTACTAGTATTACTACTACTACTACCACATCTACTACTACTACTAGTATTACTACTACTACTACCACATCTACTACTAGTATTACTACTACTACGACCACATCTACTACTACTAGTATTACTACTACTACTACCACATCTACTACTAGTATTACTACTACTACGACCACATCTACTACTACTAGTACTACTACTACTACGACCACATCTACTACTACTACTAGTACTACTACTACTACTACCACATCTACTACTACTACTAGTAGTACTACTACTACTACTACCACATCTACTACTACTACTAGTAGTACTACTACTACTACTACCACATCTACTACTACTAGTATTACTACTACTACTACCACATCTACTACTACTACTAGTACTACTACTACTACTACCACATCTACTACTACTAGTATTACTACTACTACTACCACATCTACTACTACTACTAGTACTACTACTACCACATCTACTACTACTACTACTACTACTACTACCACATCTACTACTACTACTACTACTACTACTACTACGACCACATCTACTACTACTACTAGTACTACTACTACTACTACTACCACATCTACTACTACTAGTATTACTACTACTACTACCACATCTACTACTACTACTAGTAGTACTACTACTACTACTACTACCACATCTACTACTACTACTACTACTACCACATCTACTACTACTACTACTAGTACTACTACTACGACCACATCTACTACTACTAGTACTACTACTACTACTACCACATCTACTACTAGTAGTACTACTACTCTTACTACCACATCTACTACTACTACTACTACGACCACATCTACTACTACTAGAGGAGATAAATGGTTGCATGGCCATTTCTCTTATTTTAGCATTAATACAAAGTATCACCCTTAGGCATTTGTCTTAAAATATGTTGAGTTTTTTTCTCAATCTCTATTGTTGTTGCCCAGCTTTCACATAAATGAAGGTGGGTAATACATTTGAGTTGAAAATTCTAAGTTTTGTTTCCGTTCTGATTATCTTTGATCGCTGTATATTTTCAAGATTTCAAAGACTTAAAGCGACCTTTGCTATTTTGATCTGTTTTCTAGTTTCTCCCTCTTGATCTATACTGCTACCAAGATATATAAAAGTAATCCACTTTTTGTACCTTCTTCCCATCCAGGTAAATACTACTTTTTTTGTACAGGACCGGTTGCTATTTTAAGTAAAAATGTAAAGAGCCCCGTCGCGTTAAATAGCGTATAGGGAATATGATGTTAGTGATCATAATTTTTATAGACCTTCGGTGCACGATTTTTGGGGTAATGTGGTCGGTATTACGCCCGTGCCGCTTTACTTTCCCAGAAAAGATCCGGTCAGGGTCGAACCCGACCCCTTGTCTTTTGTAGTCCAGCTCACTAACCACTGAGCTATCGCGGCTCCCAGTTTGCCATTAGTTTGATATTCTCGTTACTAATTTCAAGTCCTATTCTGCCAGCCAATGAATGATAGAGAATATGCGGTGTCCAGTATCTTATGCATACTGTCACGAAGGAGCACATTATCGTGTTCAAAATCTAGATCTTCCAGTTGAGTCCCATTGAGCCACTTACTACCATATATGCCAGTTCAACAGTTCCTCATTATGTCATCAATAGATGCTCCTAAACAACAAAGGTGTTGTATCCCTTTTTTAGTGCCGTTTCAAAGTGGAACCATTCACTTAATCCTTCCTCTGTACAAACTGCACATGCATAGCCATTGTCTAGATTATTGATGATGTAATGACTTTATGTGGTACTCCCTATAGTTTCAGGATAGACCATAACTAAATACTATGTATGCTTTCAAATTATATTGAAACATTTAAAATACGCAGCTCTAAAATATCCTTAGTTTACATCAAGCATCATCATCACCAATTTTATAATCGTCCTTGCCATCACAATCATCACCATCATAGTTCTTTCTTTGCTGTTTTAGTATTCTCTTTTTTTTAAAAACAGTTTTCAATTTATTTCAAAAAGTGTACACAATTAGACTACGTTTTCTAGTCACAGTCTGATGGAAGCGAAACAAAACATAAGAATTAAATGCACAAATTCCTAGTCATACTCTGATGGTAACGAAACAAAACAAAAGAATTAAATGCACAAATTCCTAGTCATAGTCTGATGGTAACGAAACAAAAAATAAGAATTAAATGCACAAATTCCTAGTCATAGTCTGATGGTAACGAAACAAAAAATAAGAATTAAATGCAGAAATTCCTAGTCAAAGTCTGATGGTAACGAAACAAAATAAAAGAATTAAATACAGAAATTCCTAGTCAAAGTTGATAGGGTTTTAGAGAGAGAGAGAGAAAGTAGAACACCGCACAATGTATAAGAGATGACGAACCTGAGAATGGAAAGCTTCACTCAGAGCAAATGTTCGCAATGATCTCTGGTAAGGAGAATGAATATACTTTTTTAATCGCACTGTATCGGTCACATGAACCAATCAGATTCAATGACATATTTCTGCCCTAAAAAGTAAACAAATAAGAGCTTAAGAATGTGAAAACAGGGACGTAGAGGTGTGGGCGTGAGTTGGTTGGGGTATAGGCTGATAGAAGGTTCCACATGGTCTAATCCTTCTCTCCGCCTTTGACTACTACGTCATAGCACAAACATCAATAGCGTTAAAGCTCAATCATAAACCGTAATAAACGCTGAAAGGAATCACCCAGTTTGTGTAGTACTGTATTGTTGATGATCTTTATATAAAGTAAAAAGTAAAGTACCCGGTCACGCCAATTGACGCACAGGGAATAAATATGATGTTAGTGACCATAACTTTTACAGACCTTCAGCACATGATTTTTGGGGTAATGTGGTCGGTATTACGACCGTGCCGCTTTACTTTCCCATAAAAAAAAAAAAAATCCGGTACCCATTAAAGGCTGGGTGAACCGGAAACCGTCGGTTGGGATCGAACCCGACCTCTTGTCCTTTGTAGTCCAGTTCACTAACCACTGAGCTATCGCGGCTCCCATCTGTATATAATTAATTTGAGTTTTCCTGATATTATTTTGGCGTTTCTTCCAGATGACGTCATTATCGCTCCTAGGTACGTTTATTGTGGGCAGATCATCGTCAACACACAACAGACAACTCAATTGTGCACAGATCACCACCTCAACACGTTACACAGACCAGGCACACACCAGCGAAACTTCTGAAGATGGCTTAAGCTCAGATGCACGAACTCCGTTGCACGCCGTAGACCTTCATCCCAATTTACTCAGTTGTCCTTTACAACATGCGTGACAAGTGATAATGTCTCTATTTTGTTTTCTTCCCTGCCCGGTGTAAATGTTCCAGTTGTCACACAGGCGGTTCCCTGGTGTTTGACGCCTTTCACTTGATTCAGTGTCCTATCTTGTACACGATTCATCATCGTCATCATCAAGTACCGGGTCTGCTGGCATATGTGATCATGTCTCTCCACAACTTTCGATCACGACAGTTATTTATCATTTCTATTGTTGACCTTCTGCCAAGCCATTCTCTTAAGCTGTCTGGTATCTTTTCTCTTTGCATCCCTCTATCTTTTCGTCCCTCAATTTTCCCAGTTGTCACAATATGTTCCAGCTGTTCCCTTCTCATTACATAGCCAAGAAATGATGATTGTTTCTTCCTAATATTGGAAATTAGCTCTCTTTTGGCTTTGACCTCATTCATAACGTTTTCATTACTCTTCTTAGCTGTCCATGGTATTCTCAACATTCTTCTGTAAAACCACATTTCTACAGACACCAGTGATTTTCTTGTCTGTTGTCCTATTGTCCATGATTCACATCCATATGTTAAGACTGGATCTACATAACGATATAGAACTCTTTTTCTTGTTTCTAGTGTCAAAAATGGATTGCATAGTATCTTCCTCATTTTTTGGAAAGCTGCTTTTGTCTGAGCCATTCTGCATCTCACCTCTGTTGTACACCTACCATCTGAGGTTAACAAAGTTCCCAACACGATTAGTAAGCTCATTTACTTTCACCTAGTTAAACAGACATACGACTAATATGTAATTTATACTGGGAGCAAACAACAATAATAAAATATAACAAAGAGAACTCTACACCCATTGATATAAAAAGAGGAGTAAGACAAGGATGCATCCTATCACCAAGCTTGTTCAATCTGTACACTGAGCAAATCTTTAAAAACATTCATAGAGATGCCAGGCCTACAAATTAATGGAAAGATCATCAATAACCTAAGATATGCTGATGATACTATACTACTAGCAGAAAATCCTAAAGATCTACAACAATTACTTAATGAAATAAACATGATAAGCAAAAAATATGGACTAGATATGAATATCAGAAAGACTTAAACTATGATCATAAATAAAGTAAATACTCAAAACCCACAAATGGATATAAAAATTCAAGGAATAGACCTGGAGACAGTTCAGAATTACAACTACCTTGGACATACTATAACCCGTGATGGAAAATGTACAACTGAAATAAACAAAAGAATAGGAATGGCAAAATGTAATTTTAATGTTATGAAGAACATACCAACATCAAAACAAATAACACCAGGGCTAAAACTAAGAATAGCAAAATTTTACATCTTCTCAATATTCCTATATGGTGCAGAAACATGGACATTAGACAAGAAAACAGAACAGAGAATTGGAGCCGTTGAAATGTGGATATATAGAAGAATAAGTAGAATTGGATGAAAGGAAAATAAAACAAACGACGAAGTCTTAAAACAACTAAAAATGAAAAGAGAACTACTAAACACAACTGAAACTAGAAAAATGCGATTTTTGGGCCATGTTAAAAGACACAGCCTACTAAAAGTAATCCTGGAGGGGAAAATACAATGTAAAAGGGGCAGAGGCAGACCAAGACTAACATGGACGAGTAACATCAAAAGATGGACAAATCAGCCCATGACAAGTTGCACCATCAAAGCAAGAGACAGGGCAGAATATCGCTCCATGGTAGCCAACCTTCGATGCGGAGACGGCACTCGATGATGATGATGATGATGATGATGATGATGAATCAGGAATGCTAGCATTTCCATTGGTTGGTGAGCATGAAACGCTCCTGGCCAACACGTTCGAGCCATTAATCTCCTATCGAGCCTGCAACGATACCCACGAGTTTCGGAATTACTGTCGCATCATTCGCTTGTACTGAAGCAGTCAGTGACTCATAGCTGACAAGTGAAGTCTGATCAGTAAATCAGAGCTGATCAAAATCCTTCCCCATCATTTCCCCGTGAGAGGCCCGTCAACAGACACAAAAGTCTGGCCAAGAGATTTAGGATCGAGAAGGCAACCCTCTATCCTAAAACGCCTTGCTGAAATCTGATGCATTGGGCCGAAATGCAGAGAGTTTGCAGTTTGATGTGAACCGCAATAAATCACATCTAAAGGTAGTCCCAAAGCAATTGCCGTTGGGTGATTCGATGTTTTACTGACTTCTTTCTAGTCTCAGCTTCCAAGTATGGCCGGCTCCCTTCCTCGATGTTTTTCCTTTTCAGAAAACATCTCTGGTACCCATTTAAAGTGATTGAGTGAACCCTGGGAGCCTTGATGCTGTGAAATAATCTTTGCCTCAACTGTTTTATACCACAGCAGTGGAGGATTTCTTTCAGACTGACAAGGCTCCAGGGTTCACCCAGCCTCTAAAAATAGGTACCAGAGATTTTATGGGAAGTAATGGCGGCCTGCCGTGATACCGACCGCATCACCCATAAATGTGCCGTGGTCATAGAAAAATATGGTCACTAACACCATATTGCCCCATACTCCTTGCTACCAGCTTTACCGCAGCATTGCAATTATTTGTCTGTTCCCTTCCCCCATACGGCTAGCAAGGCAGGGGAGGGAACCTTTACTTCATACAGATCCCTGAAGTCTCGTACCCCAAGAATCTTTCTCTGGCCCACCAAAAGAGTCCTATGTTGCCGCTGATGACTAGCATCTGTTGTGTTCTGTTTGTTTTGAGTTATGGAGTTTCCATTTGGTAACGGTCATACATTCATATCTGAAGCTTACCAATCTAAACCCTAAGATTGGATTAACTGTGCCAATATTTGTACTCAGATCATATTTATCTTTATATTTAAATAAATCAAAGGGTTTGCGTTTCTTGAATCGATAAACAATGTTTGGCAATATCGTTGTTATTTTTTGTTTGTTTGAAGTAATCAGAATATTGTAAATATCAGATTAAGCAACCTAATGTAATGTTACTTTTATTTGTCCACTTCTTTCTTTCCTCATTTGCGTTTCAGCGCCGATGGGAGATGTAATTTTCATTCTTTAGCACCTCTGTTGGCTTCCTCTGCCGTTGTATTTCATAGTGTTTCTAATATTCCATCAATCCATCCTTTTTCGTGGTCGGCCCTTGAGTCTGGTGTTCTAGCAACGTTTATTTGGAGGCACGTTGTGTTGTGTTTTGATCTTTCAAACAATATTAAAACAGGTAAATGAATTTAAATATTTGTGAACTTTGTTAATCACAGACGGAAGATGTACAAAAGAGGTGAGATGCAGAATGGCTCAGGCAAAAGCAGTTTTCCAAAAAATGAGGACAATACTGTGCAATTCATTTTTGACAATAGAAACAAGAAAAAGAGTTTTTAAATGGCATGTAGAGCCAGTCTTAACACATGGATGTGAATTCTGGACATTAGGACAACAGACAAGAAAATCACTGGAGTCTGTAGAAATGTGGTTTTACAGAAGAATGTTGAGAATACGAAGGACAGCTAAGAATAGTAATGAAAATGTTCTGAAAGAGGTCAAAGGAAATAGAGAGCTAATTTCCAATATTAGGAAGAATTACTCATCATTTTTTGGTCATATAATGAGAAGAGAACAACTGAAATATATTGTAACAACAGAAAAAAATGAGGGACGAAGAGATAGAGGGAAGCAAAGAGAAAAGATACCAGACAGCTTAAGAGAATGGCTTGGCAGAAGGTTAACAACAAAAATGATAAATACCTGTCGAGATCGAAAGTTATGGAGAGACATGATCACCTACTCCAGCAGGCCTGGTACTTGATGATGATGATGCTGGGAATTATTCCTAGCTTTTTTTTTCTCAGTTCTTCATTTCTGATCTTATCTCTTAGACTGTTTCATATCATTTGTCTAATAGATTTAATCTCTCCTCCTGTTTCATGCTATTCGTCTAACAGATTTCATCACTTAGGCTGATTCCTGTCATTCGTCTGACAGATTTTATCTCTCAGGCTCTTTCCTGTCATTCGTCTGCCAGATTTCATCTCTCAGGCTCTTTCCTGTCATTCGTCTGCCCTGATTTCATCTCTCAGGCTGTTTCCTGTCATTCGTCTGACAGATTTTATCTCTCAGGCTCTTTCCTGTAATTCGTCTGACAGATTTTTATCTCTCAGGCTCTTTCCTGTCATTCGTCTGCCAGATTTCATCTCTCAGGCTGTTTCCTGTCATTCGTCTGGCAGATTTAATCTCTCAGGCTCTTTCCTGTCATTCGTCTGACAGATTTTATCTCTCAGGCTGTTTCCTGTCATTCGTCTGACAGATTTCATCTCTCGGGCTCTTTCCTGTCATTCGTCTGACAAATTTAATTTTTCAGGCTCTTTCCTGTCATTCGTCTGCCAGATTTCATCTCTCAGGCTCTTTCCTGTCATTCGTCTCGGTAGCGGTTATCTTTCTTGTTTTGTTTGCATTCCTTTAAATTCTCGAAGCGTAGTTTTTCTCATCCTCGTTAGGATTTTAGCGCTCCAATAATTGATTAGTTACTATATTTAGACGTCAGAGGGAAGTCACTGTAAAATGCCCAGTGATTTGTCTGCAAATTGTCTTTCTTGTGGCCAGATTCGGTTTCATGGATCGCTGCACTGTACTTCGTGAGATTCGTGTCTGGAAATGATCAAAGAAACTTTTGCTATAAGAATTATTTCAAATAATGCATTAACTTTATCATACACGAGCAGCATTACCAAAACCATAGCAAACAATATCATTACCACCATCTTCATTATCAATATTACCATCGATATTACAATCACCACAGCCATTATCAATATCACTGCCACCATCATCAAAATTACCACCACCACCAAAATCATCATCACCACCACCATCATCTACACTTTGTTTGTTTGTTTGTTTTTTTTTTTTTCTTGCGTTCGCCAGCTTTTACCTCTGACGAAGTTCCATAGAGAAAAGGAACTGAATTTTGCGTGCTAATACGTTTTTCCATGACAGCCGTGTGCACAGGGGTCCCTCGCCGCACAGGCAGATGACTTCGCCTTAGGAGGTACTCATACTTTTTTATGTTCATGAATCGTCACAGAGAGAAATCATAAATAAAATTCCCAACTAGTGCAGCCGGGATTTGAACCCACAACCTCTCTATCTCGAACCCGTGGTCTTGCCTCGAAACCAACCAGTTTCATCTATATAATTTTGATCACCACGACCATCATTAACACCATTATCAACATCACCACCACCACCATCAGCATCATCACCGCCAACATCTCTAACATTATGATCACGATCACCATCATCATCAATACCACTACCAACATCATTATCACCAGCACCACCGACATTGTCATAATAGTCATCATTATTATCACCATCATCAACTTCATCATCTGCAACACTACGATTATTAACAACATCAACAGCATTACTATAATCATCATCACCATCAATATCAACATCATCATCACGAGCATCAATACCACCATCATCATCAATATAAACATCATCACCACCAGCATCAACTGCATCATCATCATCAATAGCAACATCATCACAACCAGCATCAACATCATCATCATCATCAACATCATCACCACCAGCATCAACAGCGTCATCATCATCATTATCAACATCAACATCATCACCACCAGCATCAACAGCGTCATCATCATCATCATCAACATCAACATCATCACCACCGGCATCAACCGCATCATCATCATCAATATCAACATCATCACAACCAGCATTAACATCATCATCATCATCATCATCATCATCATCATCATCATCATCATCATCACCAGCATCAACAGCGTCATCATCATCATCAACATCATCACCAGCATCAACAGCGTCATCATCATCATCAACATCATCACCACCAGCATCAACAGCATCATCATCATCATCATCATCATCATCATCATCATCATCATCATCAGCATCAACATCATCACAACCAGCATCAACATCATCATCATCATCACCAGCATCAACAGCGTCATCATCATCATCATCATCAACATCCTCACCACCAGCATCAACAGCATCATCATCAACAGCATCATCATCATCATCACCAGCAGCATCAACAGCATCATCATCAACATCAACATCATCACCACCAGCATCAACAGCGTCATCATCATCAACATCAACATCATCACCACCAGCATCAACAGCATCATCATCAACATCAACATCATCACCACCAGCATTAACAGCATCATCAACACCAACATCACCACCACCAGCATCAACATCAACATCATCACCACCATCATAAACATTATTGTCGACATCATGATCACCACGACTATCATCAACATCATCATCATCATCACCATCGTCATCATCGTAATCATCAACATCATCACCACCAGCATCAATAGCGTCATCATTATCATTCTCATCAACATCCTCACCACCAGCATCAACATCATCATCATCAACATCAACATCAACACAACCAACATCAACAGCATCATCATCATCATCATCACCACCAGCATCAACATCGTCATCATCATCATTATCAACATCAACATCATCACCACCAGCATCAACAGCGTCATCATCATCATTATCAACATCAACATCATCCCCACCAGCATCAACAGCGTCATCATCATCATTATCAACATCAACATCATCACCACCAGCATCAACAGCGTCATCATCATCATTATCAACATCAACATCATCACCACCAGCATCAACAGCACCATCAACATCAACATCATTACCACCAGCATCAACAGTATCATCATCATCAACAACATCATCACTGTCAGCATCAACAGCATCATCAACATCATCACCATCAGCATCAACAGCATCGTCATCATCATCATCAACATCATCACCACCAGCATCAACAGCATCATTAACACCAACATCACCACCACCAGCATCAACATCAACATCATCACCACCAGCATCAACAGCATCATCATCAACATCAACATCATTACCACCAGTATCAACAGCATCATCATCATCACCACCATCATAAACATTATTGTCGACATCATGATCACAACGACTATCATCAACATCATCATCATCATCACCATCGTTATCATCGTAATCATCAACATCATCACCACCAGCATCAATAGCGTCATCATTATCATTCTCATCAACATCCTCACCAGCAGCATCAACAGCATCATCATCAACATCAACATCATCACCACCAGCATCAACAGCATCATCATCATCAACATCAACACCACAAGCATCAACAGCATCATCATCATCATCACCAACATCAATACCACCAGCAGCAACAGCATCATCATCATCAACATCAACATCATCACCACCAGCATCAACAGCATCATCAACATCAACATCATCGCCACCAGCATCAACAGAATCATCATCAACATCAACATCATCACCAGCATCAACAGCATCATCAACATCAACATCACCACCAGCATCAACAGCATCATCAACATCATCACCACCAGCATCAACAGCATCAACAGCATCAACAGCATCATCATCACCCGCAGCATCAACAGCATCATCATCAACATCAACATCATCACCACCAGCATCAACAGCGTCATCATCATCAACATCAACATCATCACCACCAGCATCAACAGCATCATCATCAACATCATCACCACCAGCATCAACATCATCATCAACACCAACATCACCACCACCAGCATCAACTTCAACATCATCACCACCAGCATCAACAACATCATCATCAACATCAACATCATTACCACCAGCATCAACAGCACCATCATCATCACCACCATCATAAACATTATTGTCGACATCATGATCACCACGACAATCATCAACATCATCATCATCACCATCGTCATCATCGTCATCATCATCAACATCATCACCACCAGCATCAATAGCGTCATCATTATCATTCTCATCAACATCCTCACCACCAGCATCAACAGCATCATCATCAACATCAACATCATCACCACCAGCATCAACAGCATCATCATCATCAACATCATCACCACAAGCATCAACAGCATCATCATCATCATCACCAACATCATCACCACCAGCATCAACAGCCTCATCATCATCAACATTAACATCATCACCACCAGCATCAACAGCATCATCAACATCAACATCATCACCACTAGCATCAACAGCATCATCATCAACATCAACATCATCACCACCAGCATCAACAGCATCATCAACATCAACATCATCACCACCAGCATCAACAGCATCATCATCATCATCATCATCATCACCAGCAGCGTCAACAGCGTCATCATCATCATCAACATCAACATCATCACCACCAGCATCAAGAGCATCATCATCATCAACATCAACATCATCACCACCAGCATCAACAGCATCATCAACATCAACATCATCACCACCAGCATCAACAGCATCATCAACATCAAGATCACCACCATCATCACTATTATCTTCAATATCATCATCATCATCAAAGTCATCATCATCATCTTCCTTATTATCATCATCACTTTCATCAACACCACCACCTTCAACATCATCACCACCTTCCTCATAATCATCATTAATATCACCAGCAATATCAACATCATCACCACCATCATCAACATCATCACCAACACCACATCATCAATATCACTACCACCACCATCATCATCATGATTGATACCACCACCAAAGCCACCACCACCACTATCATCATCATGATTGATACCACCACCAAAGCCACCACCACCACTATCATCAACATCATTATTATTATTACAACTATCAAATACCGTTTCTACCCTCCACTATTTTTTGTCTCCACTATTTTTTGTCTCCACAATTTTTTGTCTCCACTATTTTTTGTCTACACAATTTTTTGTCTCCACTATTTTTTGTCTCCACTATTTTTTGTCTCCACTATTTTTTGTCTACACAATTTTTTGTCTCCACTATTTTTTGTCTACACAATTTTTTGTCTCCACTATTTTTTGTCTCCACTATTTTTTGTCTCCACTATTTTTTGTCTCCACAATTTTTTGTCTCCACAATTTTTTGTCTCCACAATTTTTTGTCTCCACAATTTTTTGTCTACACAATTTTTTGTCTCCACTATTTTTTGTCTCCACTATTTTGTCTTATTTTCACTGTTGACTTTTTACCATGGCATTGGTTCTTGTTTGCCTCCATCTCTCTCTATATCTTCTTCTTGCCTTTTCCTTTGCCACAGCACCCTGAATCCTTCTACTCCTTATACGACTAAAGACCTATTTCTATTTCTTCCGGAACATGATAGCCAGATTTACTTTTGCCTTATTCTCTTTCGGAACACCTTCGCTAATCTGTTATTTTCTTTTTTTCTTTTCTTTTCTTTTTTTCTATGCTTTTTTTCGAATCATTTCTTTTTGTAAAGCAAAGTTTATGTGGCGTCTAAAGATTGTCTTGTCTCTTGTCTGATTGTCCATGATTCACTTCTCTATTTCATGACTGCAAGTCGCCACAACTGATGATACCACAGCGATCCTTACCTCTTTAACTGATCTCTTTAGTCACACTCTTATTTGGGGAGTCAATTGGGGAGAGAAAAGATGAAATCAGGTATTTGTCAGTTAAGACTCCCTGAACTTACCGCGCCAATTGACTAGCTTGTGCTCCCAGAACTGTATAGACAAATAGGTAAAACTTGCTTTCCAGAGGAGACACTGCACTGACCACAGAAACTTGTATGCCTTGTAAGATGGTCTAGAACACAGTCATATTTAGTGATACCTCTTCTCGCAACTCTACTAGCGTGACGTCACCGGTTTAGGTCCAGCTTTGTGAGTAGGGGTGGCTGTGGGTCAGCCATCTATAACGTGCAATTGCGAACACTGACCGGTGACGTCACGCTTGTAGGGTTGCGGGCAGATGTAACTCTAATGATGGTTACGTCTTGGAAAATGGAAATTTATGGAAAGTCTCAAACAAACGTTGAAGATTGAGTGCCAAGTTGCAAAACACAATCTATCTATCTATCTATCTATCTATCTATCTATCTATCTATCTATCTATCTATCTATCTATCTATCTATCTATCTATCTATCTATCTATCTATCTATCTATCTATCTATCTATCTATCTATCTATCTATCTATCTATCTATCTATCTATCTATCTATCTATCTATCTATCTATCTATCTATCTATCTATCTATCTATCTATCTATCTATCTATCTATCTATCTATCTATCTATCTATCTATCTATCTATCTATCTATCTATCTATCTATCTATCTATCTATCTATCTATCTATCTATCTATCTATCTATCTATCTATCTATCTATCTATCTATCTATCTATCTATCTATCTATCTATCTATCTATCTATCTATCTATCTATCTATCTATCTATCTATCTATCTATCTACCTACCTATCTTTCGTTCGCCTGAAGTATTGTCTATATCTGCAATGTCGTTTCCTGTATAAAATTTACTGTCTTTTGTAATTCGTGCAGTGGCCCGTATAGTTTTGTGTGTAGTGTTGTATCTATGGGCCAATGGATTTTCCTCAGTCTACTATATTCAATGCAGTCTTGAAGTTATATACATACTTCCCATTGGCGTGAGTGCGTGGCATCCTGATTGTTGTAGTGCGTCTTTTGGCTAGTTGCCTCCGACTTCAGCACTTAAACTTGCTAGAGCAGACTGTGGTCTTGCTCGGGTGTAGGAATGCCTGGCCAGTCTTGGTTTTCAGTCCATGGTGACTGTTTAGCCCCATCCCCACAACAAGGAGCTGACCTTAATGGGGGCAAAACACAATGCATCACAATCTATTACTATACAAGAGAAGAAGATGTCGGAGAATATACAAGTAGAATAAATCTCTTTGTTTTCATCTCAAAGAGAGATTTTAGTTATAATCGTGGAATGTTGGCCTTGCTATGTTTGGTACATTTCTCTCATTCTTAACATTGAGATTGTATGGGAGTGGTTTCAGTCTCTGGCACGACACATCAAAAGTAAGATTTTTAGCTAAAGTAGATACATATGTTGAAAGATGTCAAAGCAAAAGGGAGATAATTTCCAATATTAGGAAGAAACAATCATCATTTTTTGGCCATGTAATGAGAAGAGAACAACTGGAATATATTGTAACAACTGGGAAAATTGAGGGACGAAGAGATAGAGGGAAGCAAAGAGAAAAATGAGCCGCGATAGCTCAGTGGTTAGTGAACTGGACTACAAAGGACAAGGGGTAGGGTTCGATCCCAACCGACGGCTTCCGGGTTCACCCAGCCTTAAATGGTACCGGATTTTTTTTCTGGGAAAGTAAACCAGCACGGGTGTAATACCGACCACATTACCCCAAAAATCGTGTGCTGAAGGTCTGTAAAATATAGGGTCACTTACACCATATTTCCCTATACACCACTTGGCGTGACAAGGGTACTTTACTTTTACTACTTTAAAGAGAAAAAATACCAGACAGCTTAAAGGAATGGCTTGACAGAAGGTCAACAACAGAAATGATAAATAACTGTCGTTACTGAAAGTTGTAGAGAGACATGATCACCTGCGACAGCAGGCACGGTACTTGATGATGCTGATGATGATGATATACCTATGTGTGCCTGGTATTTTACTAGCTGATGCTGATGATGATGATATACCTATGTGTGCCTGGTATTTTACTAGCTGATGCTGATGATGATGATATACCTATGTGTGTCTGGTATTTTACTAGCTGATGCTGATGATGATGATATACCTATGTGTGTCTGGTATTTTACTAGCTGATGCTGATGATGATGATATACCTATGTGTGCCTGGTATCTTACTAGCTGATGCTGATGATGATGATATACCTATGTGTGCCTGGTATTTTACTAGCTGATGCTGATGATGATGATATACCTATGTGTGTCTGGTATTTTACTAGCTGATGCTGATGATGATGATATACCTATGTGTGCCTGGTATTTTACTAGCTGATGCTGATGATGATGATATACCTATGTGTGCCTGGTATTTTACTAGCTGATGCTGATGATGATGATATACCTATGTGTGCCTGGTATCTTACTAGCTGATGCTGATGATGATGATATACCTATGTGTGCCTGGTATTTTACTAGCTGATGCTGATGATGATGATATACCTATGTGTGCCTGGTATTTTACTAGCTGATGCTGATGATGATGATATACCTATGTGTGCCTGGTATTTTACTAGCTGATGCTGATGATGATGATATACCTATGTGTGCCTGGTATTTTACTAGCTGATGCTGATGATGATGATATACCTATGTGTGCCTGGTATTTTACTAGCTGATGCTGATGATGATGATATACCTATGTGTGCCTGGTATTTTACTAGCTGATGCTGATGATGATGATATACCTATGTGTGCCTGGTATCTTACTAGCTGATGCTGATGATGATGATATACCTATGTGTGCCTGGTATCTTACTAGCTGATGCTGATGATGATGATATACCTATGTGTGTCTGGTATTTTACTAGCTGATGCTGATGATGATGATATACCTATGTGTGCCTGGTATTTTACTAGCTGATGCTGATGATGATGATATACCTATGTGTGCCTGGTATTTTACTAGCTGATGCTGATGATGATGATATACCTATGTGTGCCTGGTATCTTACTAGCTGATGCTGATGATGATGATATACCTATGTGTGCCTGGTATTTTACTAGCTGATGCTGATGATGATGATATACCTATGTGTGCCTGGTATTTTACTAGCTGATGCTGATGATGATGATATACCTATGTGTGCCTGGTATTTTACTAGCTGATGCTGATGATGATGATATACCTATGTGTGCCTGGTATTTTACTAGCTGATGCTGATGATGATGATATACCTATGTGTGCCTGGTATTTTACTAGCTGATGCTGATGATGATGATATACCTATGTGTGCCTGGTATCTTACTAGCTGATGCTGATGATGATGATATACCTATGTGTGCCTGGTATCTTACTAGCTGATGCTGATGATGATGATATACCTATGTGTGCCTGGTATTTTACTAGCTGATGCTGATGATGATGATATACCTATGTGTGCCTGGTATTTTACTAGCTGATTCTGATGATGATGATATACCTATGTGTGCCTGGTATTCTACTAGCTGATGCTGATGATGATGATATACCTATGTGTGCCTGGTATTCTACTAGCTGATGCTGATGATGATGATATACCTATGTGTGCCTGGTATTTTACTAGCTGATGCTGATGATGATGATATACCTATGTGTGCCTGGTATTTTACTAGCTGATGCTGATGATGATGATATACCTATGTGTGCCTGGTATTTTACTAGCTGATGCTGATGATGATGATATACCTATGTGTGCCTGGTATTTTACTAGCTGATGCTGATGATGATGATATACCTATGTGTGCCTGGTATTTTACTAGCTGATGCTGATGATGATGATATACCTATGTGTGCCTGGTATTTTACTAGCTGATGCTGATGCTGATGATGATGATATACCTATGTGTGCCTGGTATTTTACTAGCTGATGCTGATGATGATGATATACCTATGTGCGCCTGGTATTTTACTAGCTGATGCTGATGATGATGATATACCTATGTGCGCCTGGTATTTTACTAGCTGATGCTGATGATGATGATATACCTATGTGTGCCTGGTATTTTACTAGCTGATGCTGATGATGATGATATACTATGTGTGCCTGGTATTTTACTAGCTGATGCTGATGATGATGATATACCTATGTGTGCCTGGTATTTTACTAGCTGATGCTGATGATGATGATATACCTATGTGTGCCTGGTATTTTACTAGCTGATTCTGATGATGATGATATACCTATGTGTGCCTGGTATTTTACTAGCTGATTCTGATGATGATGATATACCTATGTGTGCCTGGTATTTTACTAGCTGATGCTGATGATGATGATATACCTATGTGTGCCTGGTATTTTACTAGCTGATGCTGATGATGATGATATACCTATGTGTGCCTGGTATCTTACTAGCTGATGCTGATGATGATGATATACCTATGTGTGCCTGGTATTTTACTAGCTGATTCTGATGATGATGATATACCTATGTGTGCCTGGTATTTTACTAGCTGATGCTGATGATGATGATATACCTATGTGTGCCTGGTATTTTACTAGCTGATGCTGATGATGATGATATACCTATGTGTGCCTGGTATTTTACTAGCTGATTCTGATGATGATGATATACCTATGTGTGCCTGGTATTTTACTAGCTGATGCTGATGATGATGATATACCTATGTGTGCCTGGTATTTTACTAGCTGATGCTGATGATGATGATATACCTATGTGTGCCTGGTATCTTACTAGCTGATGCTGATGATGATGATATACCTATGTGTGCCTGGTATTTTACTAGCTGATGCTGATGATGATGATATACCTATGTGTGCCTGGTATTTTACTAGCTGATGCTGATGATGATGATATACCTATGTGTGCCTGGTATTTTACTAGCTGATGCTGATGATGATGATATACCTATGTGTGCCTGGTATTTTACTAGCTGATGCTGATGATGATGATATACCTATGTGTGTCTGGTATTTTACTAGCTGATGCTGATGATGATGATATACCTATGTGTGCCTGGTATTTTACTAGCTGATGCTGATGATGATGATATACCTATGTGTGCCTGGTATTTTACTAGCTGATGCTGATGATGATGATATACCTATGTGTGCCTGGTATTTTACTAGCTGATGCTGATGATGATGATATACCTATGTGTGCCTGGTATCTTACTAGCTGATGCTGATGATGATGATATACCTTGTGTGCCTGGTATTTTACTAGCTGATGCTGATGATGATGATATACCTATGTGTGCCTGGTATTTTACTAGCTGATGCTGATGATGATGATATACCTATGTGTGCCTGGTATTTTACTAGCTGATGCTGATGATGATGATATACCTATGTGTGCCTGGTATTTTACTAGCTGATTCTGATAATAAAACGATACAAACTGGCAAATGTGAAAGTTTCTGGCTGTAAAATAATCAATTTTGACCACAACAGTTTTTTATATTTAAATTTTAAGATTTATCATCATCATGTGCCATATCGGTTGGCGTAGGCGGTCATGTCTTTCCACAATCTTCTATCCACTGTGCATTCTATCAACTCTGTTGTTGACTGTTTACCATGCCATGACACCAAGCTATCTAATATCTTCTCTCTTTGTCGTCCGCGATCTCTCTTTCCTTTTATTTTGTCAGTTGTAACCAAGTATTCCAGCTTTCCTCTTCTCATGATGTGCCCGATGTTGATTGTTTCTTTCTGATGTTTCTTATGAACTCCATTTTTGTGTTGGCCTCTTTGAGAATTTCATCATTGATCTTTTTACCTGTCCAGGGAACTTTCAACATTCTTGTGAAAAATCCCATCAATGGGATTCTAATCGTCTTTCCATTTCTTTGTTTACTGTCCTTTTAAAGATTCTACTTCTTCTTATCAATTCGAATGTATAACAGAAGAAGTATATATATATACATTATCTTCCTGGAAAGATGCGAATAAGTAAGTAAATTAAAGCGTCAGCAACATACACATGTGAGAAATATGAAGAGAACAACGCAGAGGAAGTGGTACGCCCCTGATGATAGTAAGGGGAACCTATTAATAATTTAAAAAAAAAAACATAAGAGAGCAATACCAAAGGAATAACTCGCCCCGAGTTTTTTATAAAGTCGATCCGTCCTTGAAACAAATAACCAGCCACGAGCAAAACATAATTTACAGTTCTGCAGTTTAATATATAATGCCATTAACAAGAAAATCAATATAATAACGTTAGCAGCGTTCTCTCGTGTTGATTTATCGCTAATATGATCAATTATTGCTACAGTGGTTGGGAATCAAATTCAGCGTGACGGTATTGGATGTTGTTGCTCTCTTACTTCTTGTTTACTTCTTAGTGTCTTAGTACAACTACTGCAGATACCACTACTACTACTATAACTATATAGTATTGTTGCTGTTGCTATCGCACCTGCTGCTGCAGCTACTACTACTATAACTACTTATGCTACTACTACAACAACTGCTACTATTACTACTACTATTACTAGTTCTGCTGCTGCTACAGCTCTTGCTACTACCACTATTACTGCTACTACTACTATAACTACTAATGCTACTACTACAACTGCTACCACTACTACCACTACTACTATTACTACTACTATTACTAGTTCTGCTGCTGTTACCGCTCTTGCTGCTACCACTATTACTGCTACTACTACTATAACTACTAATGCTACCACCACCACTTCTACTACTGCCACTACTGCTATTATTACTACTAGTATTACTACTATTACAGCTACAATTACTACTACTATTACGGCTGCTACTGCTGTTGCTGCTGTTGCTCTTATTGCTTTTAGTCCAAGTACTACAACTGCAACTACTGCTACTACTATCCCAACTACTAATATTACTATTACTACTCCAACTACTACTACTACTACCCCAAATTCTATGACAATCAGAGGCTAGAAAGGAGCAAGGAGGGGCATCTGTCTCCGGCGCGCAGCATCTGGGAGGGGGGGGGGGGGGATAAATTGACCTTTGTTGCCTTAATTATTTTACGTTCTGTTCGTCCTCTTCATACCCTAAAAATACGCCCCTGTCGCATGTTCTTTGCAGAACGTTGCATTCACCACAGCCTGTCTGAAACAATCTCTGTCTCTAGCCAGATATCCTACAGAACGTTGCATTCACCACAGCCTGTCTGAAACAATCTCTGTCTCTAGCCAGATATCCCACAGAACGTTGCATTCACCACAGCCCGTCTGAAACAATCTCTATCTCTAGCCAGATCTCCAACAGAACGTTGCATTCACCACAGCCCGTCTGAAACAATCTCTGTCTCTAGCCAGATATACCACAGAACGTTGCATTCACCACAGCCCGTCTGAAACAATCTCTGTCTCTAGCCAGATCTCCCTCAGAACGTTGCATTCACCACAACTTGTCTGAAACAATATATGCCTCTAGCCAGATCTCCCTCAGAACGTTGCATTCACCACAGCCCGTCCGAAACAATCTATGCCTCTAGCCAGATCTCCCACAGAACGTTGCATTCACCACAGACCGTCTGAAACAATCTATGCCTCTAGCCAGATCTCCCTCAGAACGTTGCATTCACCACAGACCGTCTGAAACAATCTATGCCTCTAGCCAGATCTCCCTCAGAACGTTGCATTCACCACAGCCCGTCTGAAACAATCTATGCCTCTAGCCAGATCTCCCACAGAACGTTGCATTCACCACAACTTGTCTGAAACAATCTATGCCTCTAGCAAGATCTCCCACTTCTTATGTCGTCAAGCTCAAGATCTCTTTGATGTCTTGAAATCACTTTCTTAGTCTGCCATTAATGCGTCGTACAGAAACTATAACTTCCACTATTGTTATTTCCAGGGATCTGTGCCTTTTAACGTTGTCATAATATTTTAATTCCTTCTTTGTAAGTCAGTTCTTTTTAATATTTAAGTCTTTAAATGTATTCATTGTTCCTTTACATTATCCAGTGTAACTTAATCCTAGATTAGCCGGTCTCTTGCCGGATTGCATGATTTTATACATAATTTTATACTGTAATAAATAATTCATCAAATATATATTTAAAAAAAAGTTATACTTCAAATTAGACATACATTGGAGTATCGCTGGTATCATGGCGGATGCGTGTAGATAGTTTTTTTTTCTGATTCGGCTCTTGCTGAAGTGTTTAAATGATTTTGAGCGACACTTTAATTGTGAAATAATATGTTGCTATTCCCCGTTGTAGTTATGTTTACCTCTGACGAGCCTGACTTACCTATGACTGTTAACTTTATCCATATTTCAGTGGAATATGAGTTATTCTTCTTGTGTCGACGTGTTTATCCTATCATGGATAGGCCAACGTGTTAGCAGTCCCACAGGCAAACACCTATTTCGACAACAATGGCGCTTACCGGAAATGTCCATCCCGAATGTACAAAGTCTGTACAAAGTCATATTAATCACAAGGTGACTATGTTCTAAGTTATTTTGCTAAAGAACCCGAAAGAATATGGCCTCTGTGTTGCTGAAAGTACAGTTTGATTTTGACCACCTGCTTTTCTTTTGTGCTAAATTTGACCACCACCTCTTCATTTGTGCTAAATTTGACCACCACCTCTTCATTTGTGCTAAATTTGACCCCACCACCTCTTCATTTGTGCTAAATTTGACCACCACCTCTTCACTTGTGCTAAATATGACCACCTAACTCTTCATTTGTGCTAAATTTGACCACCTAACTCTTCATTTGTGCTAATTCTGACCACCTAACTCTTCATTTGTGCTAAATTTGACCACCACCTCTTCATTTGTGCTAAATTTGACCACCACCTCTTCACTTGTGCTAAATTTGACCACCACCTCTTCACTTGTGCTAAATTTGACCACCACCTCTTCATTTGTGCTAAATTTGACCACCTAACTCTTCATTTGTGCTAAATTTGACCACCACCTCTTCATTTGTGCAAAATTTGACTAAATTTTGCACACATTTTTAAATTTAAAAAAAAAATGAAGAGCAAAATCTCTATCAAAACATGCAGAAAACAAAGATAATGTCCACTGACAAAATAAAACGCCAACCCAAAATCAACAACAGTGAAAAATTGAAATTGTAACAAACTATGAATATACGGATCTGCAGTAACTTGCAATGGAGACTGCCAGAAAGAGATTAAAAGAAGATTAGCAATAGCAACAGAACAATTAAACGCCACAAAGAAGGTGTAGCACCTTACCAGCAAGGCAGTACAATTTAAATTACTGGTAAAATGTATCGTCGCGATATCAACATATGGTTGTGAATCATGGACAATATCTCAAACAGAAAAGATGAAAATCGGTTCCTTCGAAGCAAAATACAACAAAAAAAATCCATAACATACATTGGATAATGAAATAGGGCAATGAAAACAGATTAAAAGATTTAAACATTTAAAAGAACTGGGTTATAAACACATTCTACTGAGAAAATTGAGATACTTTCGTCACGTCAAAAGATACACAACAGTAATGGGAGACATGTTTGGCGAAACCGTGTAGTAGTTTGTCTTGTCTGTCTGAAAGTCTAGCTGCTCAGTCCCATATTATGTTTATGTTTATGTTTTCCGCAGCTGTACTCGTGGTCCCCGTATAGTATTTAATATTTTGTATATTTGATATATGGGCTTATCTCATATTATATTCTGCCACTACTTCGTGTTTGTTTCCTTGTCATCTCTCACCGTCACTAGTCTCGCTTCTACTGAGTCTCCTCTCTTGCCGTCACTAGTCTCGTTTCTGCTGAGTCTCATCTCTCACCGTCACTAGTCTCGCTTCTACTGAGTCTCATCTCTCACCGTCACTAGTCTCGCTTCTACTGAGTCTCATCTCTCACCGACACTACTCTCGCTTCTACTGAGTCTCCTCTCTTACCGTCACTAGTCTCGCTTCTACTGAGTCTCCTCTCTTACCGTCACTAGTCTCGCTTCTACTGAGTCTCCTCTCTCACCGTCACTAGTCTCGCTTCTACTGAGTCTCTTCTCTTACCGCCACTAGTCTCGCTTCTACTGATTCTCCTCTCTTACCGTCACTAGTCTCGCTTCTACTGAGTCTCCTCTCTCACCGTCACTTGTCTTACTTCTACTGAGTCTCCTTTCTTACCGTCACTTGTCTTACTTCTACTGAGTCGCCTCTCTTACCGTCACTTTTCTTACTTCTACTAAGTCTCCTCTCTTACTGTCACTAGTCTCGCTTCTACTGAGTCTCCTCTCTTACCGTCACTTGTCTTACTTCTACCGAGTCTCCTCTCTCACCGTCACTTGTCTTACTTCTACTGAGTCTCCTCTCTTACCGTCACTTGTCTTACTTCTACTGAGTCTCCTCTCTTACCGTCACTTGTCTTACTTCTACTGAGTCTCCTCTCTCACCGTCACTTGTCTTACTTCTACTGAGTCTCCTCTCTCACCGTCACTTGTCTTACTTCTACTATGCCTTCTCTCTTACCGTCACTTGTCTTACTTCTACTGTGTCTCCTCTCTCACCGTCACTTGTCTTACTTCTACTATGCCTTCTCTCTTACCGTCACTTGTCTTACTTCTACTGAGTCTCCTCTCTCACCGTCACTTGTCTTATTTCTACTATGCCTTCTCTCTTACCGTCACTTGTCTTACTTCTACTGAGTCTCCTCTCTTACCGTCACTTGTCTTACTTCTACTGAGTCTCCTCTCTCACCGTCACTTGTCTTACTTCTACTGAGTCTCCTCTCTTACCGTCACTTGTCTTACTTCTACTGAGTCTCCTCTCTTACCGTCACTTGTCTTACTTCTACTGAGTCTCCTCTCTCACCGTCACTTGTCTTACTTCTACTGAGTCTCCTCTCTTACCGTCACTTGTCTTACTTCTACTGAGTCTCCTCTCTTACCGTCACTTGTCTTACTTCTACTGAGTCTCCTCTCTCACCGTCACTTGTCGTACTTCTACTGAGTCTCCTCTCTTACCGTCACTTGTCTTACTTCTACTGAGTCTCCTCTCTTACCGTCACTTGTCGTACTTCTACTGAGTCTCCTCTCTTACCGTCACTTGTCTTACTTCTACTGAGTCTCCTCTCTTATCGTCACTTGTCTTACTTCTACTATGCCTTCTCTCTCACCGTCACTTGTCGTACTTCTACTATGCCTTCTCTCTCACCGTCACTTGTCTTACTTCTACTATGCCTTCTCTCTCACCGTCACTTGTCGTACTTCTACTATGCCTTCTCTCTCACCGTCACTTGTCTTACTTCTACTGAGTCTCCTCTCTTATCGTCACTTGTCTTACTTCTACTATGCCTTCTCTCTCACCGTCACTTGTCGTACTTCTACTATGCCTTCTCTCTCACCGTCAATTGTCGTACTTCTACTATGCCTTCTCTCTCACCGTCACTTGTCTTACTTCTACTGAGTCTCCTCTCTTATCGTCACTTGTCTTACTTCTACTATGCCTTCTCTCTCACCGTCACTTGTCGTACTTCTACTGTGCCTACTCTCTCACAGTCACTTGCTTTACTTATACCGTGTCTACTTTCTTATTTCATAACGTCATCGTTACGTCATAAAGAAACCACGGATTAATTTTTCCTACTTTTGGAAAAAAGCTTCTGGTGAGCTTTGGTCCTGGGTCCTTCCTGCCCTGAGGCCAACATCGTACCACTAGACCACTTAGGCCTCCCCCCCCCCAGCCCACCCCCAAAGAAAAAAAAGATTAACAGATTAATTTTTTTAATCAGGTGATTTAGTATTGGAAATGGTAGTCAACCGGCTATTTTATTACATAATTTTATTACATAATTTTATTACATAATTTTATTACATAATTTTATTACATAATTTTATTACATAAAATAATGCCACGCTTAGATCCAGTGCGTTAGCTACAAGTCGAATATATAGTAGCGGTATGTAAACAACATCTTTCATTATTTACGAAACCATGTAATCGTGGTGCTTGCTTGCTGCCGGAGCTACTGAGATAAGTGCTGAGTGCACACCGTGAGCTGTGTTTCATCCGGATTGTGTTTCGAAATTCCGATTGCTTACGATGAATGATGATATCGTATGACGGGGAACAGATGACTGTGTTCACTTTCTGTGCGGGTTCATCTTATGTCTTTTGGCGTGTGCTGAGACTGCCATAATGGGGGCTGTAGCTACCTTTCTTTGTTTTGGAGATGAGATATTAATTCGGATGATTCCACTGGCACGGGCGGTTAAACAATTATGGATTTTAATTTGTCTGCAGTGATACCGGGGCCTTCCATAACGATAACCAGACGACAATACAACGCATTTACGTCATATTAACGACTTTTTTTTTCAACGTTAAAGATGAAAGAAAAAAAGAAAAAAAAAAGCCATTGAACTCAGTCGTTTCCCCTTTGTAGAAACATATCTGTACAGGACATGGAATTAATGTTTACCTCTATCGGTAATCTCTCCAACATCCGGTCCTCTTATCTGAGTAAAACAATAAAATGTTGACATAAGAATCAATGAAACAAACATTTCCGTAATATTCTTCTAGAACAAGTTGACCAACAAAGCGCAGATAACCGGGTATTATTAATCTCCTAATCAGAAAATCTGTCAAGTTTTGTTACTTGCTGTCAAATTGTGATTACGTTCGTTTACAAATCTCCTCTTTCGCATTGAAATTTAATTTGGTTCTTGACGTTTTGTTGTGGGCTGTAAATTTAACTTTACTCAGGAAATGTTTCGATGTTGATATTCTTTGTTGCTGTTTTTTGTTTCTGATGATACCGCGGCCTGCGATGTTTTTATTTTTCTTGGCTTAAATATGATTCTGTTTATTTTTAAGGAATCGGGATTTTCAACCCCACAGACCAGGTCAGGTACAGATTTACAGCAAATTATATTCTAGTGTCACCACACTTCAAGATCTTCTCTCGCGTACTTCTCTTCATGGAACAACAACAGCCGTCTCATAAAAATAGAAAAGAGTGTATTCATCATCACTCTTCATCTGAACAATCAATAATCTTAAATATAATCTTGACATCGTGTCATCACTCTTCATCTGAACAATCAATAATCTTAAATATAATCTTGACATTGTGTCATCACTCTTCATCTGAACAATCAATAATCTTAAATATAATCTTGACATCGTGTCATCACTCTTCATCTGAACAACCAATAATCTTAAATATAATCTTGACATCGTGTCATCACTCTTCATCTGAACAATCAATAATCTTAAATATAATCTTGACATTGTGTCATCACTCTTCATCTGAACAATCAATAATCTTAAATATAATCTTGACATCGTGTCACCACACTTCATCTGAACAATCAATAATCTTAAATATAATCTTGACATCGTGTCACCACACTTCATCTGAACAATCAATAATCTTAAATATAATCTTGACATCGTGTCACCACACTTCATCTGAACAATCCATAATCTTAAATATAATCTTGACATCGTGCCACCACACTTCATCTGAACAATCAATAATCTTAAATATAATCTTGACATTGTGTCATCACTCTTCATCTGAACAATCAATAATCTTAAATATAATCTTGACATCGTGTCACCACACTTCATCTGAACAATCAATAATCTTAAATATAATCTTGACATCGTGTCACCACACTTCATCTGAACAATCAATAATCTTAAATATAATCTTGACATCGTGCCACCACACTTCACGGAAATCTGTTTCTCATACTTAGTTGCGTGACTGAGGTTGACTAACTTGTACTAACGAGCGAGAGACTGAACCTAAGCTATTACTACCGAGAGAGCCTTTACTAACATCCAGATAGCTCTACTTGAACTTTTGACCTCGGACACATTCATGGATCTATTAAAATGATCTAACTATCCCCTCGCCCACAGACACTCTAGCCGGTATACTATTACCAATAAACATTAAAAAGAAACGTATGCAAAATTTGGACCAGTACATTTGATATCAGTCGTAAACCCACAATCCATTCTCTCTCTATCAGCCAATCCTCTTATTTCTCTGTCACTTCTGGGCCACTGGCGCAGAAAACGGTGCAACGTTTTAACATGTATTCAATCAGAGTGGATCTAACAGACTCTAATTATGATGTTCTGTCTGTGGGGTCGATCAATTCACTTAAACAGACAGCTGTCGTCATGTGAGAGTCTGGAATCCTACTCTGATTGAGTCCTGATCGCAGAGAGAGAGAGAGAGAGAGAGAGAGAGAGAGAGAGAGAGAGATATTTCTCTATCAAATAAGATAAATTTGGTTAGTTACTGTAGTTAGTTGGTTCGGTTAGATACTGTAGTTAGGTGGTTTGGTTAGTTACTGTAGTTAGTTGGTTTGGTTAGTTACTGTAGTTAGTTGGTTTGGTTAGTTACTGTAGTTAGTTGGTTTGGTTAGTTACTGTAGTTAGATGGTTTCGTTAGTTACTGTAGTTAGTTGGTTTGGTTAGTTACTGTAGTTAGTTGGTTTGGTTAGTTACTGTCGTTAGTTGGTTTGGTTAGTTACTGTAGTTAGTTGGTTTGGTTAGTTACTGTAGTTAGTTGGTTTGGTTAGTTACTGTAGTTAGTTGGTTTGGTTAGTTACTGTAGTTAGATGGTTTGGTTAGTTACTGTAGTTAGATGGTTTGGTTAGTTACTGTAGTTAGTTGGTTTGGTTAGTTACTGTAGTTAGTTGGTTTGGTTAGTTACTGTAGTTAGTTGGTTTGGTTAGTTACTGTAGTTAGTTTGTTTGGTAAGTTACTGTAGTTAGTTGGTTTGGTTAGTTACTGTAGTTAGTTGGTTTGGTTAGTTACTGTAGTTAGTTGGTTTGGTTAGTTACTGTAGTTAGTTGGTTTGGTTAGTTACTGTAGTTAGATGGTTTGGTTAGTTACTGTAGTTAGTTGGTTTGGTTAGTTACTGTAGTTAATTGGTTTGGTTAGTTACTGTAGTTAGTTGGTTTGGTTAGTTACTGTCGTTAGTTGGTTTGGTTAGTTACTGTAGTTAATTGGTTTGGTTAGTTACTGTAGTTAGTTGGTTTGGTTAGTTACTGTAGTTAGTTGGTTTGGTTAGTTACTGTAGTTAGTTGGTTTGGTTAGTTACTGTAGTTAGTAGGTTTGGTTAGTTACTGTAGTTAGTTGGTTTGGTTAGTTACTGTAGTTAGTTGGTTTGGTTAGTTACTGTAGTTAGTTGGTTTGAGGTAGTTGTCTGGGGCGTTAGTTAGTTCGTCGATAGATCAACCTCATTGTACATTCAACCTTTCCCTATGTACTTAGATACCCTATTCTGTATGCCCCCAAAGTTTCCAACCCCAGGGGCAGTCACATAAAACTTCAAGAGAACCAACGGTTAACAAGATGCAAGGAAACAAACATGTGAAAACTAAATACACTTTTACCATACCGTTTTTTTTCTATTTTTTTTTTGTCTATACATTTATTTTTTCATTGCTCCTTACAATTAGCTATACTGTAGTTTCACATTTTGATGCAATTCTCTGTGTTTGACACCACAGTTTCACACTACAAGAGCCATTCACGTCAAATCTCAAGAGAACCAGCGTCCGCACAATAAAAAGTAGTTCCTACTATCATTCTGGAAGGCTTTTGCGGTATAATATAATCTGAAATATTAGTCTGAGGTTGAACGGAACGAGCCTCGCGAAGAAGTAGACCCCACCTTCCACTCCCACCTCCTCAGCAGTCAGCATGTCACACCTGTCTAGCGACTTAGCAGTCAGCATATCACACCTGTCTAGCGACTTAGCAGTCAGCATATCACACCTGTCTAGCGACTTAGCAGTCAGCATGTCACACCTGTCTAGCGACTCAGCAGTCAGCATATCACACATGTCTAGTGACTCAGCAGTCAGCATGTCATACCTGTCTAGCGACTTAGCAGTCAGCATGTCACACCTGTCTAGCGACTCAGCAGTCAGCATATCACACATGTCTAGCGACTCAGCATATCACACCTGTCTAGCGACTTAGAATCTCCATTTCTATGTTGGTTCATCAGTCCTTTATGGGTCCCTGCATAACGCTCTTGTCTGACATCATCCCCATTGACTTAATGGCTTGAACCATTTACTATAGTTCTGTTTTCCTGAGGGTATATACAATATAAACCATCGACCAACCAACCGTCACAACAGCCACGCCATAAAAGCTTATCTGCTCGTTCGTTTCCACTTTCACCCGAGAGAACTGGCATACAGATGCGATTTAGACAAAGTCCAAGCCGGTACCGCCAGGCACATCAACTCAAGCAAACAAATTCGTGTCATTCGCGTGGCCAGGAAACACAATCTTGCAAATCCAAATCTTGGGAGAAAACCAAGTAAAAAGGTTAAGAACAAATAAGGCAAAAGTTCACCCTGGCAGACAAATCGACTGGTCTAGGAAAGACTCATAGTCTGATAAAACTGATTTCACATGAGCAACAACGCTGGCTACAAACAACTGCTGTATTTATGGAAGGTTTATAATATCAAATGCTGGTGAAACAGTCCCGAATAAATGCGTGCTGAAGTAGGATGCACTCAAGTGAAATGAGAAAAATGTTAATAAGAACTAAAGAAATACGTTAATAATAGTACACATGAAGTCGGATGCACTCAAGTGAAATGAGAAAAATGTTAATAAGAACTAAAGAAATACGTTAATAATAGTACACATGAAGTCGGATGCACTCAAGGGAAATGAGAAAACTGTTAATAAGAACTAAAGAAATACGTTAATAATAGTACACATGAAGTCGGATGCACTCAAGGGAAATGAGAAAACTGTTAATAAGAACTAAAGAAATACGTTAATAATAGTACACATGAAGTCGGATGCACTCAAGGGAAATGAGAAAACTGTTAATAAGAACTAAAGAAATACGTTAATAATAGTACACATGAAGTCGGATGCACTCAAGGGAAATGAGAAAACTGTTAATAAGAACTAAAGAAATACGTTAATAATAGTACACACGAAGTCGGATGCACTCAAGGGAAATGAGAAAACTGTTAATAAGAACTAAAGAAATACGTTAATAATAGTACACATGCAGTCGGATGCACTCAAGGGAAATGAGAAAACTGTTAATAAGAACTAAAGAAATACGTTAATAATAGTACACATGAAGTCGGATGCACTCAAGGGAAATGAGAAAACTGTTAATAAGAACTAAAGAAATACGTTAATAATAGTACACATGACGTCGGATGCACTCAAGGGAAATGAGAAAACTGTTAATAAGAACTAAAGAAATACGTTAATAATAGTACACATGAAGTCGGATGCACTCAAGGGAAATGAGAAAACTGTTAATAAGAACTAAAGAAATACGTTAATAATAGTACACATGAAGTCGGATGCACTCAAGGGAAATGAGAAAACTGTTAATAAGAACTAAAGAAATACGTTAATAATAGTACACATGAAGTCGGATGCACTCAAGGGAAATGAGAAAACTGTTAATAAGAACTAAAGAAATACGTTAATAATAGTACACAAGGAAATGGACTTGAACATTTTCTTTTTTCTTTTAAAAATGTTATCTGGTAACGGCATATAATGTATTGTTTTTATAAGTTTTCAAATTATATGGGTTTTTCTATGTGCTCATCTTTAATGAGAAAAAAAGGGGGTGGGGTGGGGAAACCGGTTGGGGGAGGGAGAGGAGGGTATCTACTCCTTTTTAGTCAGTCTCTGATAGGGCTAGGTTCGATTCGATCTCTAAATCATGAGTTAGGGGATCACTAAAATAAAAAAGGTGATCTCTCGAGCTGAGTTTCAAATCTATTACCTTCTGGTTCCCGAGGTGAACAGCGCACTTTACCACTACAACATCCACTTCAACCCTCCCGCTAGGCAGACATTCCGCTACTTGAGAACAGACCAAAAGGCGCGGCACAGAACAAGATAGAAAGAACTAAATGTAGCAGAACTAATCATGAAAACAAAAACGCTACAATGCTACGAAATGTTAGAGTCGATCAAAGAAAAGATGAATTAATTGAATATTAGAGACACGATGTAAGACAATAGCAGGAGAGGCCAAAAGAGGAGCTAACGAATTTATATGTCCTCGACCTGAAATCAAATAAGGAAGGGAGAAAGAAAATAGAACAGTAACAGAATGTAACTCTGGTGGCAGCAGTTTCAGGTGCAGATATACCATTCAGACACTATCCATCTATTGTCCTTTCGAGCCGAAGACGGCACATAGGGCAGAACCACAATCTCAAAAACAGAAAACTTGCATGCCTAAGTGGCACATATTGCAGAGATCACAGCCTCTAAAATATATGGCTCTGTTTCCACAACCATACTTTTAACAATGACAGCTTATCAAGCCATCGATCAATCTCCTTAGTCGCCTCTTACGACATGCCTGGAAGGTCACAGTGTCACTATTCTTTATTATTAATATTCTTACTCAGACACTGTATAAGAATAAATAATTTGAGAAAAAGAAAGATAACTCTGCACGGAATAATTTTCTTTCGCTTGCCTTGTTTATTTCCCTTGACAATGTTCACTATAGGTCAACAACTTTTGATAAGTCTAGTCGCCGGGTTGTCCTTAGTGCACATCAGACAACTATATGGTACTCAAGATACCTTCCCTAAAAATAAATGCATGATATTTTTTTTCCCTTAGAAAGTATAGCGGCTTGGCATAATACCCACAATATGAATTAAAAAAAATGGACTACTGATTCACAAGAAATAGGAACACCATATGCCCTATATGACACGACATAGGACGAAAAGGTCAGTGTTAATGGTGACCACGGTGTCAACGACATCTCTTAAGTTGGGTTCGGAGGTTATTGATGAGAGTTTATGGAACATGAATTGTCTGTTGTAACGTTAACATAGATGTCTACAATGTCTGGATTGCTCATTTGTTCAATACGTTGATGATGGATGCATTGACTGTTGATCTGTCCTAGAGTTAGGGCACGGATGTCGTTATTGTTGATCTGTCCTAGAGCTAGGGCACGGATGTCGTTATTGTTGATCTGTCCTAGAGCTAGGGCACGGATGTCGTTATTGTTGAAGCAAGACATTGCTGATGGATCTGTTCTAGAGTTTGCTGAAGGATGTCGTTATTGTGGATCTGTTATAGAGTTTGCTGAAGGATGTCGTTATTGTGGATTTGTTCTAGAGCTAGGGCACGGATGTCGTTATTGTTGAAGCAAGACATTGCTGATGGATCTGTTCTAGAGTTTGCTGAAGGATGTCGTTATTGTGGATTTGTTCTAGAGTTTGCAGAAGGATGTCGTTATTGTGGATCTGTTCTAGAGTTTGCTGAAGGATGTCGTTATTGTGGATCTGTTCTAGAGTTTGCTGATGGATGTCGTTATTGTGGATTTGTTCTAGAGTTTGCTGAAGGATGTCGTTATTGTGGATTTGTTCTAGAGTTTGCTGATGGATGTCGTTATTGTGGATTTGTTCTAGAGTTTGCTGAAGGATGTCGTTATTGTAGATTTGTTCTAGAGTTTGCTGATGGATGTCGTTATTGTGGATTTGTTCTAGAGTTTGCTGAAGGATGTCGTTATTGTGGATCTGTCCTAGAGGTTGCTGATGGATGTCGTGATTGTGAATCTGTTCTAGAGGTTGCTGATGAATGTCGTTATTGTTGAAACAAGACATTATTGATGAATCTGTTCTAGAGGTTACTGATGGATGTCGTGATTGTGAATCTGTTCTAGAGGTTGCTGATGAATGTCGTTATTGTTGAAACAAGAAATTGTTGATGAATCTCTTCTAGAGGTTGCTGATGAATGTCGATATTGTTGGAACAAGACATTGTTGATGAATCTGTCCTAGAGGTTGCTGATGGATGTCGTGATTGTGAATCTGTTCTAGAGGTTGCTGATGAATGTCGCTATTGTTGAAACAAGACATTGTTGATGGATCTGTTCTAGAGGTAGCTGATGGTTATCGTTATTGTGGATCTGTTCTAAAGGTTGCTGATAGATGTCGTTATTGTGGATCTGTCTAAAGGTTGCTGATGTCGTTATTGTGGATCTGTTCTAGAGGTAGCTGATGGTTATCGTTATTGTGGATCTGTTCTAAAGGTTGCTGATAGATGTCGTTATTGTGGATCTGTCTAAAGGTTGCTGATGTCGTTATTGTGGATCTGTTCTAGAGGTAGCTGATGGTTATCGTTATTGTGGATCTGTTCAAAACATTGCTGATAGATGTCGTTATTGTGGATCTGTTCTATAAGTTACTGATAGATGTCGTGATTATGGATCTGTTCTAGAGGTTGCTGATGAATGTCGTTATTATGGATCTGTTCTAGAAGTTGCTGATGGATGTCGTTATTATGGATCTGTTCTAGAAGTTGCTGATGGATGTCGTGATTATAGATCTGTTCTAGAGGTTGCTGATGGATGTCGTGATTATAGATCTGTTCTAGAGGTTGCTGATGGATGTCGTGATTATAGATCTGTTCTAGAGGTTGCTGATGAATGTCGTGATTATGGATCTGTTCTAGAAGTTGCTGATGGATGTCGTGATTATAGATCTGTTCTAGAGGTTGCTGATGAATGTCGTGATTATGGATCTGTTCTAGAGGTTGCTGATGGATGTCGTGATTATGGATCTGTTCTAAAGGTTGCTGATGAATGTCGTTTTTATGGATCTGTTCTAGAAGTTGCTGATGGATGTCGTGATTATGGCTCTGTTCTAGAGGTTGCTGATGAATGTCATGATTATGGATCTGTTCTAGAGGTTGCTGATGAATGTCATGATTATGGATCTGTTCTAGAAGTTGCTGATGGATGTCGTGATTATGGATCTGTTCTAGAGGTTGCTGATGGATGTCGTGATTATGGATCTGTTCTAGAAGTTGCTGATGGATGTCGTGATTATGGATCTGCTCTAGAGGTTGCTGATGGATGTCGTGATTATGGATCTGCTCTAGAGATTGCTGATGAATGTCGTGATTATGGATCTGTTCTAGAAGTTGGTGATGAATGTCGTAATTTTGGATCTGTCCTAGAACTGATGACAGACGTCGTGACTGTTGAGCTGTCCAGGAATTTGAGGACAAATGACATGAATGTTAAACTGCCAGAAAAGTTGATGATGGATGTCTCAAATTTTGGTCTCTCTTTAGCAATTGCTAATGGATGTTTTAATCATTGATCTGTCTAAAACTTTGATAATGTTACTGAGTTTGACTTTGCACGTAATCGTTTTCGACCGTTGTCGATTATCTTGTCCTTTCTCAACTAGAAGTATCCCCAGCTTCCTTCCTGAGCTATGCTAAGCTACTACCATACCAGCAATACTTGCCTAATCATGAACATAAATGTTGATATCAGTTTCTCAATCTCAACTTAAACTCAATCAACGTTGTGCTACCAATGCCAGTCCTGGACCCTAGATAAAAGAACAATAAGAATAATAACTTCTGCTGGGATGAAATGTGTCAGACGAATGACAGGAAACAGTTTGAGAGATAAGATCAGAAATGAAGAACCGAAAAAAATCTAGGAATAGCCCCAGCCATAGAATATATAAAGAAAATACAACTATAATGGTTTGGTTATGTGACAAGGCATAGTAATCAAAACACAACACAACGAGCCCTCAATAAACGATGCGAGAATATCAGACTCAATGGTCGACCACGAAAAAGATGGATCGATGCAATATTAGAAGCACTAGGAAACATAACAGCAGAAGCGAACAGAAGAACAAAAGACCGCAAATTATATCTCACCTCGACGCTGAAAGGCAAATAAGGAAGGAAAGAAGTAGCAGAAGAATGAACATAACTATGATATTGATTTAACTATGTTTTATTTTATATTCCTGGATCTCTTCGTCTACGTAAAAAAAATACAATTTTCTTGATCTTTTGCAGTTTACCATTAAAAAAAAAAAAAAACGCATTTTCCGTTAAAAGTTGAACGCGCAAGATATCCCACATGTAATTTAAATATGGAAATATGCCAGTCAAATACCAGTAGATAAAGAGATACAGCAAAGACGATTGCGCTGGATAGGACACACGATGCAGAAGCCAACTGAGTGTATTACACAACAGGTCCGTTTTTAGAACCCCCAAGGAAAAAGACAAAGATGAAGACTAAGATATTCTTGATGAAGACAGATAGAAGCAGAGATAAGGATGATGGGGAAGACATGGAATAATCTTAAAAGAATGGCCAGAAACGAAACGGCTTTGAAAGTGTTTGTTGAAGATCTATGCTCCATAGGGAGCTGAAAAGGTAGATGAAGAGGAATTTAAATAACAGATTGATTATATGCTTGACGTGCAGAATTATTCTAGCACAGGATGTCTCACACACTCACACTCACACACACACTCACTCACACACACACACATACACACACAAACACACTCACGCACACTCACGCACACGCACTCACACACACTCTCACACACACTCTCACACACATTCACACACTCACACACTCACACACTCACACACTCACACACACACTCACACACACATACACACTCATACACACTCATACACACACACTCTCACACACACACTCACACACTCTCACACACACACTCACACACACACACTCACACACACTCACACTCACACACACTCATACATACTCATACACACACACTCACACACACACTCACACACACACACTCACACACACACACACACTCACACACACTCATACACACACACTCTCACACACACACACACACTCACACACACTCATACACAAACACACTCACACACACTCATGCACAAACACACTCACACACACTCACACACTCACACTCACACACACACTCTCACACACACTCACGCCCATACACACTCATACACAAACACACTCACACACACTCACACACTCACACACACTCACACACACTCACACTCACACACACTCACACACTCACACTCTCACACACACACACTCACACACAAACACACTCACACACACTCATACACAAACACACTCACACACACTCACACACTCACACACACTCACACACACTCACACTCACACACACTCACACACTCACACACACACACTCTCACACACACTCACACTCACACACACTCATACACACTCACACACACACACTCTCACACACACACACTCTCACACACAAACACACTCACACACACTCATACACAAACACACTCACACACACTCAAACACTCACACACACTCACACTCACACACACTCACACACTCACACACACACACACTCACACACTCACACACTCACACACACTCACACACACTCACACTCACACACACTCACACACACTCACACACACACACTCTCACACACACTCACACTCACACACACTCATACACAAACACACTCACACACTCACACACACTCACACACACTCATACACACTCACACTCACACACTCACACACACTCACACACACTCACACTCACACACACTCACACACACTCACACACACTCACACTCACACACACTCATACACAAACACACACACACACTCACACACACTCATACACACTCACACTCACACACTCACACACACTCACACACACTCATACACAAACACACTCACACACACTCATACACAAACACACTCACACACTCACACACACTCACACACACTCACACTCACACACACTCATACACAAACACACACACACACTCACACACACTCATACACACTCACACACACTCACACACACTCATACACACACACATGCGCACTCTCACACATGCACACACAAGCAGATCCACACAATCCAGATATAGTAGACAAATAAAAACAAGTTCAGGAGTGACCTCCCATTTTACCAGATTGAACAAATAAACTATAAAAGAATAATACGAGTTACCGTACTGGTCCAAATAAAACTGAATAAAATATTTGAAGATTGTGTACGTTAATCATAAACAAACGTGGCGCGACAAGAAATAGGTCAGTGATAAGGCTTTATGTATTAAAAAACAACACATAATTTTTCGAGCCCAAAATATTTTTCGAGTTAATTCTAGCTATGAGAAAAATATCCAAATTTAAATTCTAGGTTATTTGTTTTTATTTGAAAAATCGTTTTCAGTGAATATGAAAGTCAACATAGAGATAAAATGACAAGAGAAATGAGGATGTGGCGGGTCTAGATAAAGTAAACCTGGAACGTATAGTAACTTCTCACGGAATCCCAAATCACTTCTCTTGTGACTCAGCCAGTTATCACGAGACCCATATAAACATTATTTTGTAACCACTCAGTTTTCAGGTAAAACTCATGCAGCACTCACGTAACCCTTAATCAGCTTCACGTAACCCGCATGTAGCATTCATATTACCCTCATGTAGCACTCACGTAACCCTCATGCAGCACTCACGTAACTCTCATGTAGCACTCACGTAGCCCTCATGTAGCACTCACGTAACCCTCATGTAGCACTCACGTAACCCTTATTCAGCCTTCACGTAACCCTCATGCAACACTCACGTAACCCTCATGTAGCACTCACGTAACCATCATTTAGCACTCACGTAACCCTCATGTAGCACTCACGTAACCCTCATGTAGCACTCACGTAACCTTCATGCAACACTCACGTAACCCTCATGCAGCACTGACGTAACCCTCATGCAACACTTACGTAACCCTCATGCAGCACTGACGTAACCCTCAAACCAGCATTCACGTAACCCTCATGTAGCACTCACGTAACCGTCATGCAGCACTGACGTAACCCTCATGCAGCACTGACGTAACTCTCATGCAGCACTGACGTCACCCTCATGCAACACTGACGTAACCCTCATGCAACACTGACTTAACCATCATGCAACACTCACATAACCGTCATGCAGCACTGACGTAACCCTCATGTAGCACTGACGTAACTCTCATGCAGCACTGACGTCACCCTCATGCAACACTGACGTAACCCTCATGCAACACTGACGTAACCATCATGCAACACTCACGTAACCCTCATGCAGCACTCACGTAACCCTCCTGCAACAATGACGTAACCCTCATGCAACACTGACGTAACCCTCACGCAGCACTTACGTAACACTCATGCAACACTCACGTAACCCTCATGCAGCACTGAGGTAACCCTATTGCAGCATTCACGTAACCCTCATGCAGCACTCAAGTAACCCTCATGCAGTACTAACGTAACCCTCATGCAGCACTGACGTAACCCTCATGCAGCACTGACGTAACCCTCAAGCAGCGCTGACGTAACCTTCATGCAACACTCACGTAACCCTCATGCAGCACTGACGTAACCCGCATGCAAAACTGACGTAACCCTCATGCAGCACTGACGTAACCCTCATGCAACATTCACGTAACCCTATACAGCACTCAAGTAACCCTCATGCAACACTCACGTAACTCTTATCCAGCACTCACGTAACTCTTTTCCAGCACTCACGTAACTCTTATCCAGCACTCACGTAACCCTTATCCACACTCACGTAACTCTTATCCAGCACTCACGTAACTCCTATCCACCACTCACTTAACCCTTATCCACCATTCAAATGACCATCATTAGCACTCAACTAACCCTTAATCAGCACACAAATGTAACCCTCATCAAACCCTCGCGTAACCCTCATTCATAATTACGTCCTCCTTAAATAGTACTCACGAAACGATCTGACGACACTCACGTAACAATAATCCAGTGCCCACTGAAACCTCATGTAGCACTCACGTAACTCCTGTTACGTAGATATGTTCAAGCTCTCCTATAACCCTGGACTAACTATCACACAAGTATTTAAGGAAAACTATAGACACACTTATGACCCTACTAGATTTTCATTACGGCAGCCTGCCTAAATATGACCCCACTATATATTATTTAACTTGATGAGAGAGGCAAGAGCAGCAGGAAACGGCTCCCTCAATGTGATAGAGCTGCTTGCACAAAACGGAGACAAATGGCGAGATTTAATAAAAGATCTTTACAAGGATTGAAAACTGCTAGAATAAAAATTTAGATCAGAAAAGGAGTATCTGGGTCTGCGCCCTATGGGCCGGCTACAGCTCGAAAGGTCAATCATCATCATCATCATGTGCCATACCGGTTTGCGTAGGCGATCATGCCCTTTCACAATCCTCCATCTACAGTGCATCGTATCAGTTCTGTTGTTGAATGTTTTCCATGCCATGACACCAAGCTATTCAGTATTTTCTCTCTTTGTCGTCCGCGATCTCTCTTTCCTTTTATTTTGGCAGCTGCAACCAAGCACTCCAACTTTCCTCTTCTCATGATGTGCCCGAAAAATATTGATTGCTTCTTTCTGATGCTTTTTAAGAGCTTTCTTTTTGTGTTGACCTCTTTGAGAACTTCCTCATTGTTCTTTTTATCTGTCCAGGGAACTTTCAATATTCTTCTGAGAAATCTCATCTCTGTGGCCTCCAATCGTCTCTTCACCTGTTTATCTACTGTCCATGATTCGCTTCCACAGGTCAGAATTGGCTCCACAGAGCACCGATGAACTCTCTTTCCCACTTCTATTAACATATATTTGTTGCATAAGATATTTTTCATTTTCTGAAATGCTATTTTGTCTTGAGCTATTCTGCTATTTATTTCTGTGTTATCTTCCATCTGATGTTATTATTGTGCCCAAATATTTGACGCGTTGCACTTGTTTCAAATTGGTCCTGTTTATTTTTATGCTGCATGCTGGTGATGATTGTTTCTTCGATATGACCATTACTTCTGTTTTCTTACTATTCAGACTGAGACCTTTCTTGTTGCTTTGAAAGGTCAATAGATAGATATATTATTTGTTGCAAGCTGTCGCTAACATACATACATACATACATACATACATACATACATACATACATACATACATACATACATACATACATACATACATACATACATACATACATACATACATACATACATACTTTTAGGAATAAGGCTGCAGCAGCAGATCATGTTGAGATATGGTGGATAGTTGTTAGTAAAGATCGAATGTAAGATAGTTGGAAAAGGGCGGAGGAGGGGGGGGGGTATATTGATTAGATCGGCTAATGAATAAAGTATGTGATAAACTAACACGGGATCTGTTTCCCTTGACATTTTAAATTACTTATATTCACAGGTTTTTTTGCCCGCCTGATGTAATAATATAGCCCCGCCCACAACCGGAAATAGTTTGCATAAAAATTACATACTTCACTTTAGTACGAATATTCTACCGTATTCTACCGTATTCTACCGTATTCTACCGTATTCTACCGTAAACAGTCAGGTATATATATATATATATATATATATATATCTGTATGATCGTAAAAGATCTATACTCCAGATAATTACGGTACCTTGAGTGTTATATAGCGATGATTACCTTAAATGTATTTGAGGAACACAACGATCGATAAATTCTTCTAGACATTGACAGGATCGATGATCATCCCGCAAAAATCTAATGATCTCTGGGTGTGGTCTTACGGACAACAGAAATCTAATGATCTCTGGGTGTGGTCTTACGGACAACAGAAATCTAATGATCTCTGGGTGTGGTATTACGGACAACAGAAATCTAATGATCTCTGGGTGTGGTCTGACGGACAACAGAAATCTAATGATCTCTGGGTGTGGTCTTACGGACAACAGAAATCTAATGATCTCTGGGTGTGGTCTTACGGACAACAGAAATCTAATGATCTCTAGGTGTGGTCTTACGGACAACAGAAATCTAATGATCTCTGGGTGTGGTCTTACGGACAACAGAAATCTAATGATCTCTGGGTGTGGTCTTACGGACAACAGAAATCTAATGATCTCTGGGTGTGGTCTTACGGACAACAGAAATCTAATGATCTCTAGGTGTGGTCTTACGGACAACAGAAATCTAATGATCTCTGGGTGTGGTCTTACGGACAACAGAAATCTAATGATCTCTAGGTGTGGTCTTACGGACAACAGAAATCTAATGATCTCTGGGTGTGGTCTTACGGACAACAGAAATCTAATGATCTCTGGGTGTGGTCTTACGGACAACAGAAATCTACCGCTAAAATGTCTGTCTGCGATCAGGACTCAGTCAGAGTAGGATCCCAGACTCTCACATGAAGTCAGCTGTCAGGCTAAGTGTGTTGATCGCCCCCACAGACAGAACATCACAATTAGAGTCTGCCATATCCACTCCGACTGAACACCCGTTAAAACGTTGCACTGTGTTCTGCGCCAGTGGCCCAGTGCATCCTATTTCAGCCAGCATTTTATTCAGGTTTGCATTCCTTAGCCTTTGATTGTTCTAGTTTGGTTGTTCTCGCTGTCAAAATATAATGTATACCCAGAGACACGACCAGTCATATGAAACACAACCATGCTTAGACTTCTGCACTCATAACGCAGAACCTGACATGAGGGAGCTAAGTAAAAACTTATAATTGTGACACACTGCTGGTCATTATAGGTAAAGGTAAAGATAAAGTACGAGACTTGAACCGGCGTCTTAACACGCGAGTTTACACCCATATGTGCTCGGCCGCCTATCCAGAAATGTTCGGAGATTTCTGTATAGTGTCACCTCAAGCATCGAAACTCAGATGCGAGGCGACATTCCTCACCTTCCCAGGGTATTACCCTGGTACCCATTTCTGCCAACGGGTGGGTCGACCGTGAGGGTATTATTATTTTTTTTTCAACCACAAGTACGATTCACACTGCTCCCAGCGGGAATCGAACACGGGTTGTCCGAACGTCGTTAGTCCAGTCGGGTGGTTTTCCCAACTAGGCTACCGAGCCCCCCCCCACCCCTGGTTATTATAGATTGATCTGAATCGGCTCGTTTTGTGGCTAGGCAATGGTATTGGAGATATTGATGTCTCCCACGGCTCGATAATGTCTTAAGATATTTATCTAGTATGATGTGATGTATGACCACAGTGGAACAACGAGTAGTTTTCTGAAATATTAAGGTCAAACTGTCCACAATGAGCCCGTTCGACGGCTCATAGGCGCATCACCATTAAAAGAGTACCGGACTAAGCAGGAAAAGTAGGGAGGCTCGGCATGGCTGGTTCTACTGCATAAGGAAACCATCTACAATACCATCGTACTGTACCATACACAAATCCGGGGATCATATTTTTGCATAACCATTTTCTCTATACATATCTGACAATCAAACCTCGCAATACCCTGAGGTTAATTACTATCTCTCTCTCTCTCTCTCTCTCTCTCTCTCTCTCTCTCTCTCTCTCTCTCTCTCTCTCTCTCTCAAGCTTCTAGCTCTATCATTTTTCTCACCTAACCGCCTTCTTTTTCTTTGTTTTCACCATATCCTCTGTTTCTGTCTCTCTCTTTTGTTTTCTTTGAAGTTTCTGTCCGCTGTCCTTTTTCTTGCACTCTATTCTCTCTCTCTCTCTCTCTCTCTCTCTCCTCTTTCTCTCTCCCCCTCTTTCTCTAATAGCATCGAAAGAGAAGGGGAGAGAGAAGGGGGGGGGGAGAATGAATGTTGTAAGAGAAACATGGAAAGTATTATGAGGAATTTACACGAGAGAAAGCAAGAAATGGGGGGAAGGGGTATTGACAGAAGAAAGTGAACCATAGTAGATATAACCAGTGAAAGATGCGTCAGAAGATAGTGTGAGAAATAGATCCAGAGGAGGAAAAAACATGTAAGAGATTCAGTGAGAGGGGTTGTGTTTGTCAGAATTTAAGAGTCAGAAAGCGAGAGAGCCGAAAAAGAGAACGAGTGAAAAAAAAAATATTAATAGATGTAAAAGGCAATGGAGATAAATCTCAGACAGACAGACAGACAGACAGACAGACAGACAGACAGACAGACAGACAGACAGACAGACAGACAGACAGACAGACAGACAGACAGACAGACAGACAGACAGACAGACAGACAGGAAGGCAGGAAGGCAGGCAGGCAGGCAGACAGGCAGACAGGCAGTAAGCCAGGCAGACAGGCAGGGAGACAGACCGACAGACAGACAGACCGACAGATATTTAGTTATTTGCATCTGTAAGTTATCTGGGAAAAAAACTGTTTTATTGTTAATTAACATCTTTTACAGTTTTGTTTACGTTTTCTTTATATAAAGAATCGGCGCAGTGATTTAACGGATTGGTTATTTTTTTATTCTCTTCCTGTCTTATCTTAAATTGTATACGTCACGATACAGAGGAAGTGAGCCATTATTGTATACGTCACGATACAGAGAAAGTGAGCCATCTGATTCTAAAGATAACTATTGTCACGGCAACTAGGAAGCAGTCTCTGAAATGGCCTACCTATAGTTCTCATACACATTGCAAGGTTAACAGATGTCCTTGTAGGTTGTAGTAGGTTTAATTTCAACGCACAGTTAGTCTGGTTTAGTACCACCAAGCGAAAATGGTGTGAGATCTTGCTCAGTTCTGGTATACTGATGTGCAGTCAACTTTGATTCGCAGAATATTTTCATTCGAAGCGCCTGTAATATTTGGTGTATCCATTAATTCTGTTGCAGTGATAGCTGTCAATACAGAAGAGAAAATCTAGCCCGCAGTGATAGCTGTCAACGCAGAAGATAAAATCTAGCCCGCAGTGATAGCTGTCAACATAGAAGAGAAAATCTAGCCCGTAGTGATAGCTGTCAACATAGAAGAGAAAATCTAGCCCGCAGTGATAGCTGTCAACATATAACAGAAAATCTAGCCCGCAGTGACAGCTGCCAACACAGAAGAGAAAATCTAGCCCTCAGTGATAGCTGTCAACACAGAAGAGAAAATCTAGTCCGCAGTTATAGCTGTCAACACAGAAGATAAAATCTAGCCCGCAGTGATAGCTGTCAACATAGAAGAGAAAATATAGCCCGCAGTGATAGCTGTCAACACAGAAGAGAAAATCAAGTCCGCAGTTATAGCTGTCAACATAGAAGAGAAAATCTAGCCCGCAGTGATAGCTGTCAACACAGAAGAGAAAATCTAGCCCGCAGTGATAGCTGTCAACACAGAAGAGAAAATCTAGCCCGCAGTGATAGCTGCCAACATAGAAGAGAAAATATAGCCCGCAGTGAAAGCTGTCAACATAGAAGAGAAAATCTAATCCGCAGTTATAGCTGTCAACACAGAAGATAAAACCTAGCCCGCATTGATAGCTGTCAACATTTAAGAGAAAATCTAGCCCTCAGTGATAGCTGTCAACACAGAAGAGAAAATCTAGTCCGCAGTTATAGCTGTCAACACAGAAGATAAAATCTAGCCCGCAGTGATAGCTGTCAACATAGAAGAGAAAATATAGCCCGCAGTGATAGCTGTCAACACAGAAGAGAAAATCAAGTCCGCAGTTATAGCTGTCAACATAGAAGAGAAAATCTAGCCCGCAGTGATAGCTGTCAACACAGAAGAGAAAATCTAGCCCGCAGTGATAGCTGTCAACACAGAAGAGAAAATATAGCCCGCAGTGACAGCTGCCAACATAGAAGAGAAAATATAGCCCGCAGTGAAAGCTGTCAACATAGAAGAGAAAATCTAGTCCGCAGTTATAGCTGTCAACACAGAAGATAAAACCTAGCCCGCATTGATAGCTGTCAACATTTAAGAGAAAATATAGCCCGCAGTGATAGCTGTCAACATAGAAGAGAAAACCTAGCCCGCAGTGATAACTGTCAACATTGAAGAGAAAATCTAGCCTTCCCTGTCAACACAGAAGAGATAACGTAGCCCTCGCTGTCAACATAGAAGAGATAACGTAGCCCTCGCATAAGAGAAAACCTAGTCCGGGTATATCTCGGGTATAAATTGTTAAGCAAATCTACCAATGCCAAAGTCGTATGTCTCAACCTTCTACATTTCTTTCTATCTTCAGTCATTCTTTGGCTCTCTGTAAAGTCGATGACTTACTATTCTTTGATTTACATCACATTCTCTGCTAACGTCTTCTTGTCACTCCTTCCACAGTTCCTTGTAGAACGGTCTTTGCATAAAAAGGTGATTGAGATATTGTGTTGAAGCTATTTCATTGTTCGTTTCTTTACAATAGTCGAAAGATCATCTTGTACTCCGGCGCTTATCGTGTCCTTTTACGAACTTTTTCATTTGGGATCATCACCATCATGTGCCATACCAGATGGCGTAGGCGATCATGTCCTTCCACAATCTTCTATCAACAATACATCGTATCAGTTCTGTTGTTGACTGTTTTTCGTGCCATGACACAAAGTTAATACCAAGGGATACGCTCTAAGTAAAAATAAGATATACCCAAAATCTTACCAAAACATTTCATCTTGATATATCTATATGAAGGGAGCCGCGATAGCTCAGTGGGTAGTGAACTGGACTACAAAGGACAAGGGGTAGGGTTCGATCCCAACCGACCGCTTCCGGGTTCAGCCTGCCTTAAATGATGGGTACCGGATCTTTTTATGGGAAAGTAAAGCCGCACGGGCGTAATACCGACCACATTACCCCAAAAATCATGTGCTTAAGGTCTGTAAAATTTATGGTCACTATCACCATATTTCCTATACGCCACTTGACGTGCTCTTTACTTTTTAACTTTTACTATATCTATATAAATGATATATTGATTATCCTAACATTTGGCTATCCGGACTCGCACTTTATGATGCAGCAACTATTACTGATTACCAATTTGTACTGAAAACATGCCACTGATCGACACTACTGTTTCCAGATTCCATTTTCCAAGTACAGAGTACACTTGATGTCACTCCGCCCATGCGTATGGAGATTACAGTGTGGAGTCCATATTTTTCTATGACCAGCAGGGTATTTCCTGTCCAATGTGGTCAGCAACACGCCAGGCAGCAGTACATTATAAAAGAATATTTCTCGCATAATTTTTTTTTGGGTTGGATCCACTCCAACAGATCCACTGAAACAACAACGTCATCATCATCATCAAGCACCGGGCCTGCTGGCGTAGGTGATCATGTCTCTCCACAACTTTCGATCTCGACAGCTATTTATCATTTCTGTTGTTGTCCTTCTGCCAAGCCATTCTCTTAAGCTGTCTGTTATTTTTTTTTCTCTTTCTTTCCCTCTATCTCTTCGTCCCTCAATTTTTCCAGTTGTTACAATATATTCCAGTTGTTCTCTTCTCATTAAATGGCCAAAAAAATTATAATTGTGTCTTCCTAATATTGGCAATTAGCTCTCTTTTTGCTTTGACCTCTCTCAGAACATTTTCATCACTCTTCTTAGCTGTCCATGGTATTCTCAACATTCTTCTGCAAAACCACATTTCTACAGACTCCAGTGATTTTCTTGCCTGTTGTCCGATTGTCCATGAGTCGCATCCATATGTTAAGACTGGATCTATGTAGCATTTAAGAACTCTTTTTCTTGTTTCTATTGTTAAAAATGGATTGCATAGTATCTTCCTCATTTTTGGAAAGCTGCTTTTGCCTGAGCCATTCTGCATCTCACCTCTTTTGTACATCTTCCGTCTGAGGTTAACAAAGTTTCCAAACATTTAAATTCATTTACCTGTTTTAATATTGTTCCACTTGTCTTTATTTCGCACTGAGGTGATGTCTTTTTCTTTGTTGTTACCATTACCTCTGTCTTTTTGCTATTAAGGCTGAGTCTTTTATTTTTGCTTTCTTTCACTATAATGTCCAACATTTCTTGTAACTCATTTTCACTCTTAGCGATTACGACTGTATTATCAGCATACCTTAGATTATTTATATTATGACCTCCAATTGTTATTCCAGGCATGTCCATTGTGGATCTTAAAATAATCTCACTATAAATATTAAACAAATCTGGTGACAGCACACAACCTTGTCTAACACTCTGTTTTATTTGTTGAAACATTCCCAATTGGTTTCCAGTTCTTATGGCCGCTGTTTGCTGCCAGTACATGTTCTTTATTTTTCTTAGATCTATGCTGTCTACGTTCATGCTTTCTAAAATGTTGATTATTTCTTGGTGCTTTACTTTGTGAAATAAAAAAAAAAGTAAAGTACCACCGTCACGCCAAGTGGCGTATAGGGAATATGGTGTTAGTGACCATAAATTTTACAGACCTTCGGCACATGATTTTTGGAGTAATGTGGTCGGTATTACGCCCGTGTCGCTTCACTTTCCCAGAAAAATATCCGGTACCCATTAAAGGCTGGGTGAACCCGGAAGCCGTCGGTTGGGATCGTACCCTGCCTCTTGTCCTTTGTAGTACAGTTCACTAACCACTGAGTTATCGCGGCACCCTACTAATGCTTTGGTATAATCTATGAAACATAGGTATAGATCTGTTTTCACCTCTATGGCTCTTTATACTAAAGATCTTATGATATAATTGGCATTGCTTGTTCCTTTATCTCTTACAAAATTACACTGTTCATCGCTAATTTCTGGACTGATTTTGTTTCGCACTCTTCGCATGATGATTCTTAGTAATATCTTAATCATATGACTCATAAAGCTTATTGTGCGATGATCGTCGCATTCAATCGCACCCGATTTCTTTGGTAGGGCTATGAATATTGATTTGAGCAGGTCGTCTGGTATATATCCGCTGTTGTAGATATAATTCAGTATTTTTGTTATTATTTCTATTCCAAAATCACCCATGGCTTCAATCTCTTCTTTAGTTATATTATCTGGTCCAGGAGCTTTTCCTGCTTTCATATTGCTCAAGGCGTCTTCCACTTCTTCTCTGAGTATTTCTGGTCCTCCTGCATTATTCTTAATATTTACTTCTGTTCGTTCATCATTAAAAAGATGTTTAATGTATTCTGTCCATCGTTCCCTTATGCTTTCTTGATCAAACAACAGTTCTCCTTCCTTTGATCTTAAACATCCAGTTTTTGATTGCGTTTTTCTTCCAGCTAATTCTTCAATTTGTTTGTATATAGCTTTAGCATCTCCATTTTGTTGCATTTCAATCTCTTTGCATCTCTCTTTTAGCCATGCTTCTTTTGCTTCATTGCATTTCATTACAATTTCTTTATTTAATCTCTTATACTCATATTTTAAACAACGACAGTCTAGTCATAAACGAATCGCAAATGAATGGATTGGAATCTGGACCCGTTAGTTCGCAGGCGATTGCGCTAGTTCATTCGCCAAATTAGTTCAACCATTAAATAATCTTTTCCACATCATTGACGTAAATTCGAATGTTTATTTCCTTCTATATAACTGTCATAGTAAACAACACAATCAACGCACACAAACCTACACACAGAATCTACACTATATTCGGTCAAACCACAAACCCTTCACATGTTGTTAAATCAACAACCAACTAACAAACCAACTAATTGAGACCTCCATTAGACCTTCTGTCAAAACATTTATGTTTACGTTCCATTAATGCTGAATATCTGAGTAAACATAACCGAACACAAGCAACTAATTATTCACGTCACGTACAAGTTCACGATAAACACATATCGCCCAATTAACGTGCAACAGTTTGAGTTGACCCAGGTAAATCTTCATTTGATCCTAGCTGTCTAAAAGGGTTTTGTTTTCTGTCAGGCTACTATTTATATTCTCTCTGCGCTTTTATTTCTGTGCATGTCATTAGTGCAGCTGCACCTAGAACTGATTGCATGTGATATTGACTGTGACATAGAACTGACTGTGGCACCTAGAACTGACTGCATGTGACATGCGACATCATGACATTGTGTGCAACCCCTACCACCAAAGCTTTGATGCAAGAGAGCAATGTGACGTAGTCCAGCAACAAATCCCGACTTCAACCAACCTAAACATTCTCGGATACTAATCAAGCATCGCTTAGGAAAGAACGTATTCACAGACACTGAACAATTACTGAAGAGAAATAAACCATCGCCAAGTGGCGTATAGAGAATATGGTGTTAGTGACCATAATTTGTATAGACCATCCGCACATGATTTTTGGGGTAATGTGGTTGGTATTACGCCCGTGCCGCTTTACCTGTCAAGAAACAAATATCCGGTACCCATTTAAGGCTGGATGAACCCGGAACCCGTCGATCAGGATCAAAGCCAACCTGTTTCCTTAGTGGTCCAGTTCACTGACCACTATCGCGGCTCTCTGCTATTGAAGACGGCAGCTGAAAAGTTGTGGAATAGTCTGATTTACATCATCATCATCATGTTCCATACCGGTTGGCGTAGGCGATCATGTCCCTCCACAATCTTCTATCTACAGTGCATCGTATCAGTTCTGTTGTTGACTGTTTTCCATGCCATGACACCAAGCTATCCAGTATTTTCTCTCTTGGTCGCCCACGATCTCTCTTTCCTTTTATTTTGCCAGTTGTAACCAAGTATTCCAACTTTCCTCTTCTCATGATGTGCCCGAAAAAGGTTGATTGCTTCTTTCTGATGTTTTTTTAAGAGCTCCCTTTTTGTGTTGGCCTCTTTGAGAACTTCCTCATTGGTCTTTTTATCTGTCCAGGGAACTATCAACATTCTTCTGAGAAATCCCTTCTCTGATTTACAATTACCTTTAAACACTTTTGGGAAGTAAGCCAGGTTGCGTCCAGGCCTGCCTAGCTGGAGAAGGCAACATTATATTGTACTGAAACCAGTGATGGTAGCTAGGGGAAATACCAATCTTCCCCTGGACATGCGGTTTGTATTATTATTTGCGTCTGTAAGTGGGCTGTGTTGAGAAATAGAAACGACATCAGAAAAGAAACCACATGGGAAAGACCACACATTACACTATCTACAAAAATGGCGGTTTGTTTTCATCTCAATGTTGTATTGTGGTTCTGATCTTGGAATTTTGGCAACATTTTTAGATGAATATACGTAGGGAGGTCAAAAAGTAATGCACACCAATTTTTTTATCGGCTAATAATAAAGATAGGAACATGAAATTTTGCACACTTGGAATATGACATGTTCCAATTATGTGCACCAAATTGCACAGCATTTTGATAAATATTACGCAATCTATGAACCGTTAAAATGGAGCTTGTAAACAATGTCCGTTACAAACAGCGAATTGTCATAGAATTTCTGGTTGCGGAGAAAGAAACTGTGGCAAACATTCATAAACGACTGTGTGCAGTGTACAAATGTTCTGCAGTCGATAGGAGCACAGTTAGTCGCTGGGTTCAGAGAATTAAAGCTGCAGAAAGTGTACGAATGGAGCTGCATGATTTACCGCGTTCTGGACGTGTTGCCTCGGCTACCAGCACAGACATATTAAACCGGGCTGATGCCATTATTCGTAAGGATAGGCGTATCACTAGTCAGCAATTGGCTTTACAGCTTACAGTCAGCAAGGGAAGTGCAATCGCAATTTTTAAAACTCTCGGATATTCAAAGATTTGCGCTCGACGGGTTCCTCGGTGCCTAACAAATGATCACAGAGTTCAAAGGAAAACATTCTGTTCTGAATTGTTGGAGCGTTTCGGTGTTGAAGGAGAAATGTTTTTGTCAAAAATTGTTACCGGTGACGAAACGTGGGCACATTATTATGAGCCTGAAACAAAAATGCAGTCAATGGAATGGCATCATCCGCAGTCACCAAAAAGAAAAAAATTCAAAACATCTCCATCAGCCGGAAAGGTGATGATCACTGTCTTCTGGGACATTGATGGTGTGATTCTTGTTGATGTAATGACAAGAGGTGAGACAATCAACTCGACAGCTTACATCAATACACTGACAAAACTCAAAAATCGGTTCCACAGAGTTCGGCATAATAAGCCATCTGCAGATGTGTTGCTTCAACATGACAATGCACGCCCTCACACAAGTCTGGTAACACGGGAAGCAATCAACAAATGTGGTTGGACTGTACTGCCCCATTCTCCTTACAGCCCTGATCTGGCTCCCTCTGATTTCCATCTGTTTGGACCACTCAAAAAATTCCTGCGTGGGAAACACTTTGATGATGAGGATGTGATCCGTGCAGTTAAAAAATGGCTACGCGAGCAGGACAAAACTTGGTACAAACGAGGCATTCATGACCTAGTTTCGCGTTGGCGTAAGGCAATACGCTTGGACAGAGATTATGTTGAAAAATAGGTAGTGTCAAGGGGATGTTCAGCTACAATCTGTGAAAATTTCACACATTTTGCCCGAATAGTTTCCGATAAAAAAAGTGGTGTGCATTACTTTTTGACCTCCCTTCAGTATATACCGCGCTTAGTATATTCCTGGGAGCCGCGTTAGCTCAGTGGTTAGAGAACTGGACTACAAAGGACAAGAGGTCGGGTTCGATCCTGATCGATGGCTTCCGGGTTCACACATCCTTAAATGGGTACCTGATTTTTTTTTGGTAAGGAAAGTAAAGCGGCACGGGCGTAATACCGACCAAAATACCCCAAAAATCATGTGCCGAAGGTCTATACAAATTATGGTCTCAAACACCATATTCCCTATACACTTGGTGTGACGGGGCTCTTTACTTTATTTGCTTAGTACATTCCACTCATTAAAATTAATACTTCATGGAAGTGATTCCAAGTTGTGACACCACCAACAAAACGTAACGCGTTTACTTAAATTAAGATTTATGTATGATTTATGTTTGAACAGTTAAGCCTTGTATCAAAAAGATTTATATATGATTTATGTTTCAGCAGTTTAGCCTTGTAACAAAACGATTTATGTATGATTTATGTTTCAGCAGTTTAGCCTTGTATCAAAAAGATTTATATATGATTTATGTTTCAACAGTTAAGCCTTGTATCAAAAAGATTTATATATGATTTATGTTTCAGCAGTTTAGCCTTGTATCAAAAAGATTTATATATGATTTATGTTTCAGCAGTTTAGCCTTGTAACAAAACGATTTATGTATGATTTATGTTTCAGCAGTTTAGCCTTGTATCAAAAAGATTTATGTATGATTTATGTTTCAGCAGTTTAGCCTTGTATCAAAAAGATTTATGTATGATTTATGTTTCAGCAGTTAAGCCTTGTATCAAAAAGATTTATATATGATTTATGTTTCAACAGTTAAACCTTGTATCAAAAAGATTTATATATGATTTATGTTTCAGCAGTTAAGCCTTGTATCAAAAAGATTTATATATGATTTATGTTTCAACAGTTAAGCCTTGTATCAAAAAGATTTATATATGATTTATGTTTCAGCAGTTTAGCCTTGTATCAAAAAGATTTATATATGATTTATGTTTCAGCAGTTTAGCCTTGTAACAAAACGATTTATGTATGATTTATGTTTCAGCAGTTTAGCCTTGTATCAAAAAGATTTATGTATGATTTATGTTTCAGCAGTTTAGCCTTGTATCAAAAAGATTTATGTATGATTTATGTTTCAGCATTTAAGCCTTGTATCAAAAAGATTTATATATGATTTATGTTTCAACAGTTAAACCTTGTATCAAAAAGATTTATATATGATTTATGTTTCAGCAGTTAAGCCTTGTATCAAAAAGATTTATATATGATTTATGTTTCAGCAGTTAAGCCTTGTATCAAAAAGATTTATATATGATTTATGTTTCAGCAGTTAAGCCTTGTATCAAAAAGATTTATATATGATTTATGTTTCAGCAGTTAAGCCTTGTATCAAAAAGATTTATATATGATTTATGTTTCAACAGTTAAACCTTGTATCAAAAAGATTTATATATGATTTATGTTTCAGCAGTTAAGCCTTGTATCAAAAAGATTTATATATGATTTAAGTTTCAACAGTTAAACCTTGTATCAAAAAGATTTATATATGATTTAAGTTTCAGCAGTTAAACCTTGTATCAAAAAGATTTATGTATGATTTATGTTTCAACAGTTAAACCTTGTATCAAAAAGATTTATATATGATTTATGTTTCAACAGTTAAGCCTTGTATCAAAAAGATTTATATATGATTTATGTTTCAGCAGTTAAGCCTTGAATCAAAAAGATTTATATATGATTTATGTTTCAACAGTTAAGCCTTGTATCAAAAAGATTTATATATGATTTATGTTTCAACAGTTAAACCTTGTATCAAAAAGATTTATATATGATTTATGTTTCAACAGTTAAACCTTGTATCAAAAAGATTTATATATGATTTATGTTTCAGCAGTTAAACCTTGTAACAAAACGATTTATATATGATTTATGTTTCAACAGTTAAACCTTGCAACAAAACGATTTATATATGATTTATGTTTCAGCAGTTAAACCTTGTAACAAAACGATTTATATATGATTTATGTTTCAACAGTTAAACCTTGTAACAAAACGATTTATATATGATTTATGTTTCAACAGTTAAACCTTGTATCAAAAAGATTTATATATGATTTATGTTTCAACAGTTAAGCCTTGTATCAAAAAGATTTATATATGATTTAAGTTTCAACAGTTAAACCTTGTATCAAAAAGATTTATATATGATTTATGTTTCAACAGTTAAACCTTGTAACAAAACGATTTATATATGATTTATGTTTCAGCAGTAAAACCTCGTATCAAAAAGATTTATATATGATTTATGTTTCAACAGTAAAACCTCGTAACAAAAAGATTAAAGATGGGAAACCTGAGAGTTTCGGGTGATGCAATATTCAATTTTCAACTAGTAGCGTTTTTAAGATACAGCCTGCTCTAGTTGACTTTGAAGGTAAAACAGAAGAAACACGCCATATTATATCTTCCTGAAATAACACAAGTGCATAAAGCAACTAAAGCATCAGTAACAACAGAGACAGCAAATAAAATGATTGGCACACACAGGTAGAATCACAAGTAAGTGCAAAAAGAGCACGGCATATTTTTGTTACAGGTGAGAGGGAGGGAGGGGACTTGAAGTAGACCCAAAGTAGGATGAGACTGAATGCATCAAGGAAACCCATACCAGCATCCCATGCAGTGGCCAATTCTATCAGAAGAAAGAGAAGTAGAACTTTGTAGGGAGGACTGGGTGGTCTAGAGGCAAGGCGTTGGCACCCCTGAACGAGAATGTCCTCTCTCTATCATGTATCCACGCCCCCAGACGGGCTGTATTAATATCTTCGTTTCAGTGGCGTTCCTCTCCAGCTGTCTCTGAGTTATCGGATCAATGTATATGGCTTGAAGTCTTAAAACAACTAAAAATGAGAAGAGAACTACTAAGCACAATTCAAACAAGACAAATGCGATTTTTGGGCCATGTTAAAAGACACAACAGCCTACTAAAAGTAATCCTGGAGGGGAAAATACAAGGTAAAAGAGGCAGAGGCAGACCAAGACTGAAGTGGACAAGTAACATCAACAGATGGACAAATCAGCCTATGACAATCTGCACCATGAAAGCAAGAGACAGAGCAGAATGGCTCTCCATGGTAGCCAACCTTCGTTGCGGAGAAAGCACTCGATAATGATGATGATGTATATTGCTCTTGGATAACGGTAAAAAAAGAAAACAGGAAGTCTAGCGTGCACTTTTGTGCACGTTAAGGAATCACTAGAAGTAACAAATCAAAGAGTAAACAATTTACGCAAATTTACAACCATATTCGGCTCTATATAATGTAAAAGAACTCTTATTTTTCCTTTTGAGTTTCATTATTGAAAAAAGGGTTCTGTAATATATTTTTCTCTCCTTGAATACAGACGTTGTGTAAATAATATATGTCTTAAACAATTAAAATATAAATAGAATATCAAAATAATGATGGACCGGCAGGCAGCTAAAACAAGCGATATAAATAGAATATCAAAATAATGATGGACGGCAGGCAGCTAAAACAAGCGATATAAATAGAATATCAAAATAATGATGGACGGCAGGCAGCTAAAACAAGCGATATAAATAGAATATCAAAATAATGATGGACGGCAGGCAGCTAAAACAAGCGGAGGAGCGTTCACCAGCTTTCACCTCTGGCGAAGTCCCTAGTGACTAGGAACTGAATTGTCTGCGTTAATTCGTTTTTCCCTGACAGCCGTGTGCACAAGGGTCCCTCGCCGCACATGCAGATAACTCCGTCTTTGGAGGTACTTCTATTTTGTTTTCCGTTGATGAGTAATTGACGTTTCAAGCCAGGCTTCGCTGCTGAGACCAGGGGTGGTTGCCGCAGAGAGAAATCGTAAATAAAAATTCCTACGGGATTTGAGCTCACAACCTCTCTGTCTCGAGACCGGTGTTATGCCTCGAGACCAACCAGTCCCCAGTGGATGAATTTAAATATCTAGGAAGTATAGTGGCAAATCACAAACAGCAGAAATAGACTCAAGATGCATCAACGTTTGTCAAATCATTGGACAGCTATCACCGCTATTGTCCTACAATGAAATAACTCTAGAGGCAAAACGGGCACTCTACAATGCGATCTTCATTCAATCGTTGTTCTACACAAGCCAGACCTAAACCCTAAATACAAAAACAATAAGAAAAAAATCTCTACTGAGATGAAATGTGTTTGTCAAATGATGACAGGAAACAGCCTGAGAGATAAGATAAGAAAAGAACTGAGAAAATAGATAGGAATAATCCCCACCATAGAATATATAAAGAAAACAACAGATAGAATTGTTTGGCCACGTGACACGGCAGAAAGATCAAAACACAACACAACAAGCCTTCAATAAACGTTGCAATAACACCAGACAAAACTGCCGAGCACGAAAAAGATGGATTGGTGGAATATTAAAAACACTAGGCAACATAACAGATAAGGCGAGCAGAAGAGCAACAGACATAAATTATATCTGCCCTCGACACTTGAAGGATGAATGAGGAAGGAAAGAAGTAGGAGAAGAAGAAACATATTGTCTGACTACAGAGAATATGTAACAGGGTGAAAACATTAACATATGGACGGTAATCAAGAGACAGAAGCAACATGATTTGTTACATTAGCACAGTGGTGTGGTGTGTTTTGTTACATCGAGTATGCAGTTAAATGCTGGCAATGGTTTCATCTACCTTCAGTATATGTCATATGGCTGGCTTTGTCTTTGCTATTTTCTCCCTCTCTCTCTCTGTCTCTGTTTTTCTCTCTCTCTCTATTTTTTTCTGTTTCATTCATTCGGTCTCTATTCTTTCTTTCTTTCTTTCTTTCTTTCTTTCTTTCTTTCTTTCTTTCTTTCTTTCTTTCTTTCTTTCTTTCTTTCTTTCTTTCTTTCTCTCTTTCTTTCTTTCTTTTTAAAATTATTTTAAAATTTACTTCGTTATTCTCTCTAGTGAGCCCACATACATACACGTTCACACTCTCACTCTTGCTATGTAAGTCTCGTTCTCTCTCCATTTCTCCGTTTGTCACTCCCTCCCTCCCCCCCCTCTCTTCCTCTGCCCCCCTCCCCCCACATCCCGCCCTCTATAATGTTCCGTTCCAACAATCACACATTAGCATCAAGTCCCCAATTAGTTCGATTGTAAACAATTCAACATTATCACGAGCTCCGAAACTCGGCGTTGTCCAGTAACAGGCCAGCCTCTTATCTATTGGAACTATGCCAGGTAATGTATTTGCAAGTACTTGTTGGTTGTTGATTCATATCATAATTTGGCTTTCCGTTTGTTTGTCTTGTAGGAAGATGCTATTTTAAACTTATCTGGCATTGGGATATTTTTTTTTATGCAACCAAATTATAATAATCGATACAAACTGGCAACCTGATTTTTGTGGTAGCATGAGCCTGATCAAGTGGTTTTAAACAGGAGCCAAAATTGTATAATTAGACAAGAAAACACAAGCCACGGAAGTGAGGTATTACTGTAAGATAGTGGGCATTTTATGCATAGTACAGAACTTTATAGGGAGCCCCAATAGTTCAGTGGTTAGTGAACTGGACTGCAAAAGACAAGAGGTAGTGTTCGATCCCAACCAACGGCTTCCGGGTTCACCCAACCATAAATGGGTACCGGATTTTTTTTTCTGGGAAAGTAAAGCGGCACGGGCGTAATACCGACCACATTACCCCAAAAATGTGTAAAAATTATGGTCACTAACACCATATTCCCTATACGACACTTGACGGGGCTCGTTACTTTTACTTACTTTACAGAACTCTACAGCACAATCTGTGTTTTGAAGGATCGTTGTGCTAACGTTGCCAGACCTACACACTAGACGCAAATACAAATCATCACCAAGCACGCCTGCTGGCGTAGGTGATCATGTCTCTACACAACTTTTGATCTCAACAGTTATTTATCATTTCTGTTGTTGACCTTCTGCCACGTCATTCTCTTATGCTGTCTGATATTTTTTTCTCTTTGCTTCCCTCTACCTCTTCGTCCCTCAATTTTTCCAGTTGTTACAATATATTCCAGTTGTTCTCTTCTCATTACATGGCCAAAAAATGATGATTGTTTCTTCCTAATATTGGAAATTTGCACTATTTTTGCTTTGACCTCTTTCAGAACGTTTTCATTACTCTTCTTAGCTGTCCATGGTATTCTCAACATTCTTCTGTAAAACCACATTTCTACAGACTCCAGTGATTTTCTTGTCTGTTGTACTATACAAATGCAAATACCAATAAAAAAACAAAAAAAAAAACAACATTAAAAACACCACCCACATGAAATGTGTTAGAAGCATGGCAGAAATCGCATGAAAGATAAGATTATAAGTGAAGAATTAAGAAAGAACAAGGAATAATTTGCAACATTGAATACAAAAAGAAAAAAACAACAGAAACAAATGGTTTATCATGCGATAAGACAAAATGATCAAAACATAACAAGCCTTTAACAAACGTTATGAGAACACTAGATCCATGGGTCGGCCGCGAAACCGATGGATTAAAGGAATATTAGAATCACTAGGACACATAACAGCAAGAGTAGCTAAATGAAGGGGAAAAAAAACAGAAAACTATCATTTCTGGAGACACTGAAAGGCAAATGGGAATGGACAGATGAACACCAAGATAAGGAGCCAATTTTATAAATCAAATTTGGCTGGAATCGCCAACTCGAAAGTGAACTCACAATGATCTGGTGAAGTGTGATGTGAGTTCTGTCATTTCTCTTCATAATGTGATTGGTGTTGGATATAATGGGGTGGGTGTTGGATATAATGGAGTGGGTGTTGAAATGATGGGGTGGGTGTTGAAATGATGGGGTGGATGTTGGATATAAAGGGGTGTGTGTTGGATACAATGGGATGGGTGTTGGATACAATGGGGTGGGTGTTGAAATGATGGGGTGTGTTGGATACAATGGGATGGGTGTTGGAACGATGGGGTATGTGTTGGATATAATGGGGTGGGTGTTGAAATGATGGGGTGTGTTGGATACAATGGGATGGGTGTTGGAACGATGGGGTATGTGTTGGATATAATGGGGTGGGTGTTGGATACAATGGAGTGGGTGTTGCAACAATGGGGTGGGTGTTGGATATAATAGAGTGGGTATTGGAACGATGGGGTATGTGTTGGATACAATGGGGTGGACGTTGGAAACAATAGGGTGGGTGTTGGAAACAATGGGGTGGGTGTTGGAAACAATAGGGTGGGTGTTGGAAACAATAGGGTGGGTGCTGGAAACAATAGATTGGGTGTTGGAAACAATAGGGTGGGGGTTGGAAACAATAGGCTGGGTGTTGGAAACAATGGGATGGGTGTTGGAAACATTAGGGTGGTTGTTGGAAACAATATGGTGGGTGTTGGAAACAATGGGATGGGTGTTGGAAACAATAGGGTGGTTGTTGGAAACAATATGGTGGGTGTTGGAAACAATGGGATGGGTGTTGGAAATAATAGCTTGGGCGTTGGAAACAATGGGGTGGGTGTTGGAAACAATGGAGTGGATGTTATAAACAATGGGGTGGGTGTTGGAAACAATAGGGTGGGTTTTGGAAACAAAAGGGTAGGCGTTGGAAACAAAAGAGTGGGTGTTGGAAACAATAGAGTGGGTGTTGGAAACAATGGGGTGGGTGTTGAAAGCAATAGGGTGGGTGTTGGAAACAACAGGGTGGGTGTTGGAAACAATAAGGTGGGCGTTGGAAATAATGGGGTGGATGTTGGAAACAATGGGGTGGGTGTTGAAAGCAATAGGGTGGGTGTTGGAAACAACAGGGTGGGTGTTGGAAACAGTAGGGTGGGTGTTGAAAACAAATGTGATGTCTGTAGAAAACAATGGGGTGGGTGTTGGAAACAATGGGGTAGGTGTTGAAAACAAATGTGGACTCAAATAACAGGACAGCTCGTTACGTCATCCATATTATCAAAAGGATTATCAAAAGGATATTATATGACATTCTCATCCATGTTATCAAAAACCTCATCCATGATATCAAAAACCTCATCCATGTTATAAAAAATCTCATCCATGTTATAAAAAATCTCATCCATGTTATAAAAAATCTCATCCATGTTATAAAAAATCTCATCCATGTTATCAAAAATCTCATCCATGTTATCATAAGTCTCACCCATGTTACAAAAAATCTCCTCCATGTTATAAAAAATCTCCTCCATGTTATAAAAAAACTCCTCCATGTTATAACAAATCTCCCCCACGTTATAACAAATCTCCTCCATGTTATAACAAATCTCCCCAATGTTATAACAAATCTCCTCCATGTTATAACAAATCTCCCCCATGTTATAAAAAATCTCCTCCATGTTATAAAAAAATCTCCTCCATGTTATAAAAAAATCTCCTCCATGTTATCAAAAATCTCCTCCATGTTATCAAAAATCTAACCCATGTTATCAAAAATCTCCTCCCTGTTATCAAAAATCTCCTCCCTGTTAAAAAAATCTCACTCATGTTATCAAAAATCTCACCCATGTTATAAAAAATCTCACCCATGTTATCAAAAATCTCCTCCCTGTTATAAAAAATCTCACCCATGTTATCAAAAATCTCACCCATGTTATCAAAAATCTCCTCCCTGTTATCAAAAATCTCACTCATGTTATCAAAAATCTCACCCATGTTATCAAAAATCTCCTCCCTGTTATCAAAAATCTCACCCATGTTATCAAAAATCTCCTCCCTGTTATCAAAAATCTCACCCATGTTATCAAAAATCTCCTCCCTGTTATCAAAAATCTCACCCATGTTATAAAAAATCTCTTCCCTGTTATAAAAAATCTCCTCCATGTTATCAAAAATCTCCTTCATGTTATCAAAAACTCACTCATGTTATCAAAAATCTCCTCCATGTTATCAAAAATCTCACTCATGTTATCAAAAATCTCACCCATGTTATCAAAAATATCCTCCATGTTATAAAAAATCTCACCCATGTTATCAAAAATCTCACTCATGTTATCAAAAATCTCACCCATGTTATAAAAAATCTCACTCATGTTATCAAAAATCTCACCCATGTTATAAAAAATCTAACCCAAGTTATAAAAAATCTCACCCATGTTATCAAAAATCTCACCCATGTTATAAAAAATCTAACCCATGTTATAAAAAATCTCACCCATGTTATCAAAAATCTCACCCATGTTATAAAAAATCTAACCCATGTTATAAAAAATCTCACCCATGTTATCAAAAATCTCACCCATGTTATCAAAAATCTCACCCATGTTATCAAAAATCTCACCCATGTTATCAAAAATCTCACCCATGTTATAAAAAATCTCACCCATGTTATAAAAAATCTCACCCATGTTATCAAAAATCTCACCCATGTTATCAAGAACCTCTTACCTTGGTTTTGTTCAGGAATTTATGCTCTAACGGTCTGATCATGATCAGAAGCGTTGAGGATGTAGGTTTCCCTTTTACTGCTTGTACCGTGATGTGTTGCTAGGAGACAGTATGTTTAGTGTTTGGTTTACAGCAAGCGGAGATTTCTCCTTATTTCGGCCCGGCACATCCATTTTTAGTATGACATTATTTGGCACCGGGTTGATATTCCTTATCGAACTATATTTTCTTGACCAGATTGGTTAGCCATAGATATAACACTTTTGAACGATCGGGGCAAATGTCAGTAGGCAATTTGTGGCGGGGAATGGTCGTATGTGAAATCTGATTAACTCCACGACCTGGTAGAATGAACACCTGAATAGTAGTTGACATGTTAAAGAGGCAGACCCATTCATTATCTACCACCTACCCTTTTTCCCGACCTACTCTAAACGTCCACTCTATAAACAAACACAAGAAACAAAAGTTCATCCCTTGTTCGACTGTCTAAAGTTCACCGATATCAGAGTAACTCTATTTCCACAAAAATCTGATAAATTAAAAACCTTGCTTGTACGGAGCTACCAGGGAACTCAGAAATGACAGGACATATCATTACATGGCATTGGGCCGAGGGGTATCAGCTCACAGTTCGTTGGATTCATAACAACAACACCAGATTAGTCAGTAATAATGATGGTGTTGATGCCACGGTGTCCACATGAAGCATTATCTCATAGATCCAGAGAAACAGGTAATGTGGCAGACTATAATAACTTTCTTGATTTTCTGTGTTCTATAGGAGAAGTTGAATTTTTTTTTTCATCTTAGAGGCACTGCAATACTAGATAGTCTATATTAACTTACCCCCACACTGCAAATGTAGGTCTTCTATATCAACTAGCCCCCACACGGCAAAACTAGGTCTTCTATATCACTCTTCTATATCATTATCAGGCCTCATATCCTTTTCAGAACATTGCATTCACCACAGTCCGTCTGGAAGAATCCCTGTCTCTAACATGATCTCGTACTTCTTATATTGTCATGTTCAAGGTCTCCTAGATCGAGAATAGATAGAGAATTTAATAGTCATTAAACTACTTCTTCTTGGTCTGTCCCTCATACGTCACACAGGAACCATGCCTTCGATAATTGTTCTCTCCTGCACGCTGGAAGATGCAACACAAAAATAGAAAACAGAATAGCACATTTCAAAGTAACATTTCAGAAAGCGAAAAACATCTGGTGCATCAAGTCTTCGTTAAAAGAGCGGAGAAAGAGTCCATCGGGTCTACGTAGAGCCAGGAATAGTCACTATAAGCTAATCATGGACAATGGACAAGCAAATGAAAAAAGACGACTATTTCCCGTAGAGATGAGATTTCTTAGAAAAATGTTGAGTTTCCTGGACAGTTAGGCCAACGAGGAAATTCTAAAAGAAGCCCAAACAAAAAGAGAGCTTGCAAAAGAAACATCAGAAAGAAACAATCGTCATTTCTCGGGCACATCATGGGAAGAGGAAAGTTAGAATATTTTGGTTACAACTGATAAAATACAGAGAAATAAAAATGACAGACGTCAAAGAGAGAAGGTACTAGGTACCTGTGTGTCGGAGCACGGTAAATACACGGAATTGAAACTATGCACAAAGGACATAGAATTGTAGAAGGACATGATCGCCTACGCCAGCTGGAATGACAAATGGCGATAATGATGAGAAGAAATAAATAGGAGGAGGCGGTAGACCAAAGAGAAATTGGATTAAGGAAATAGCAGACATTAAGTTAAACACCTTAAATAATCTAGAGAATACCAACACATCTTTCAGCTATTTTGTTTGAACTCATAGGTTCTGTATACTAGAACTCACGAACAACAACCGTACTTCGTAGGCACCCTAGGCCAAATAACAGAGATCAGCAGAGAGGCGCGTCATGTAGAAATGTCACAACAATTAAGCGCTACACACACAGACTACAAATACGTTTCATTTAATTTCTCACACAATGAACATAAAAAGTAAGTAAAGAGCCTCGTCACACCAAGTGACGTATAGGGAATATGATGTTAGTGACCATAATTTTTACAGACCGCTGGCACATTATTTTTTTTAGGTATTGTGGCCGGTATTACGCCCGTGCCGTTTTACCTTCCTAGAAAAAAAAAATCCGGTACTCATTTAATGCGGGATGAACCCGGAAGTCATCGATCAGGATTGATCCCGACCTCTTGTCCTTTGTAGTCCAGTTCACTAACCACTGAGCTATCACAGCTCCCTCCCTCAATGAACATATTTCTGTTCAAATTTCGTTGAAATATCTCATCGTTAAAATTATTGAGGAAATACTGGGCTTCGTAGCAAGTGAGGCTGTACAACATTGCCTCGGATGTCTCATCGTTAAAATTATTGAGGAAATACTGGGCTTCGTAGCAAGTGAGGCTGTACAACATTGCCTCGGATGTCTCATCGTTAAAATTATTGAGGAAATACTGGGCTTCGTAGCAAGTGAGACTGTACAACATTGTCCCGAACACCTCATTTGTACTCAACCCTGAATGGAAATATCCGAAACAAGTAAGTAGTGCACAAAAGACAAAAAGACGCAAATGACGGTTGTATATTACTTGTGTGTCATTAAAGCTGTTGAAAAAAACAAACAATAAAAAAGCAATCCAACTATATATTAAAAAAGTAATGGAAGAATTGATGTAAAAACAGAACAACATTGACAGCTCTCAGAGAATAATTTATATAAAAAATGCATTAATGCCAATCTTATCTAGATCAAAAGATCCCAACGGCTTGAGATCATTAAAACTGGCATGCGCACTTGGGGACACTGTAAGAAGGGCCTGTTCTACACGGGAAATACGAAGAACGTGTTGGTTAATGAGCAAGAGCTGCGTTCAATATTGAATGATCTGAAGGGGGATTTGAGAGAGATCACACAATTACTGGGAATTATATGTGTTGTTGGTGGAGAGAGAGAGGAGAACTTGAAACTGACATGAGAATAATTATACCGAGCTGCGGTATAGTTGATGTCGTATAACTTTCGTATAACTTTATCTATCGTATAACTTTTTTATGTGCGTGTGTGTGTGTGTGTGTGTGTGTGTGTGTGTGTATGTGTGTGTGTTTTGGGATTCTTTCCTTAAAAAATAATGAAGGATTTATCAAATTTCTGAGCTCTGCCGAGGGCGGTAGAAGGCTAGAGAATAGTGGTCGCATGCTTAGTGCAGTCTAGTTAGGGTCCGATTTTTTATTTTATTTCACCTTTAGTCGAAAAAAAATGTGTCCATCATAGTCAGCTTAGTAAAGGACAGAGAGCAGAAAGGGGAAACCCAGGAAAAACCCCATGCAGAGTAACGTTTTTAGCTTTGTGAGCAGGGGCGATCGTTGGCAGATTTACGTCAACCGTCTATAGCTCGCACAGTTAAAGACGTCACACTGGAGGAGGTTCCCCTCGCGTTTCCCTTTCTGTCCTCTGGTCTTCTCTATAGTTGTCTATGTCTCCTCCATGATTCGAACCTGCGTCCGACTGATTTAGAGAACGACAGTAGTTTTTATCCACTAGACCACTCGCTTTCCCTTTACCATATTTTTTAAAATTGTTATTTGTGTGTGTGTGTATATTTGAAGAATAATTTTTACAGTTCCAAGCCGATATCATTACATTAAGTAAGTATTCACTTATTAAAAGACTTAGAACAATGATAATGTAAAAAGTAAAAAAAAATAATTTTAATTCTTTTTTCCTTCTCTTTCTGCCGTTCACCCGACGACTTCTAAAAGAAGGAATAATCCTTTACTTCCGCTATCGATCATTTATTACAATATTTAGAGATGTGTAGTTGCTTTTATTCCTGTATGGTGCAGAAACATGGACATTAGACCAGAAAACAGAACAGAAAATTGAGGCCTTTGAAATGTGGATGTACAGAAGAATAGGTAGAATTGGATGGGAAGAAAAGAAAACAAACGAGGAAGTTTTAGAACGACTAAGGGTGAAAAAAGAACTACTAAATACGATTGAGCAAGATAAATGGAATTTTTTGGTCATGTTAAAAGACACAACAGTCTAATAAAAGTAATATTAGAGGGGAAAAATACAAGGTAAAAGAGGCAGAGGCAGACCCAGACTAACATAGACGAGTAACATCAAAAGATGGACAAGTCAGCCTATGACAATCTGCACCATCAAAACAAGAGACAGAGTGGAATGGCGCTCCATGGTAGCCAACCTTCGATGCGGAGAAGGCACCCAATGATGATGATGATGATGTAGTTGTTTTGTATTCTAACTCGAAATTTTGTGTTTAATGTGTATAGTTTGTTTGTTATAACCGATGAAGTCTTTTTGCCGAAACGTTGTAGCTTGTCTTCTCTTTCTGTTAGTCTAGCTGCTCAATACCATTTTATGTTTGATTTCTTAATTAAAGTGACGCTATGTGGGCGTAGATACCTTGCGTTGTGGTTTGTAGTAGAACTGTGATATTTGCGCCTTTCGGCTACAACATGACGTTTTTGAGTGCAAAGTTGCTTTCCCTTTCGATCCCTGCTCACAAAACCAGACTAAAATTGTTTGTCTGTTTCTAGGGACACCACGAGGAGGTGGAGAAGTATATGTACAGTTCTGGTACACCGATCCTGACGCAAACCATCAGCTATGAGTAGGGTAAGCTACGAGAATCTTAGTGGGCGTATAAGAAGACTAATCAACCAACACAGAACTGGAGTCGTCAGTCGCTGGACACTGCGGGACTTACTGAGAAAGGGATCTGAGCACCCATGGACATGTTCAGAGTGCAGTGATGATGACCCGCAAATAACTCAATTATTTATATTTGTTATGCTTCATGTACGGTTCATACCCATAATGCAAAGGTTCTGTTGGTTTCGTTACCGGTATTTTAGTAGGCTTTTGAGACAATGATCTTGGTGTAGTTGTAGTTGTAGTTGTAGTATGTCGAAGGCCCCGGTATCACTGCAAAAAAATTGAAATCTATAATTGCTCAACCGCCCGTGACAGAGGAATCATCCGAATTAACATCTCATCTCATTGAAGGTTCCAAGCAAAGAAAGGTATCTGCAGTCCTCATCATGGCAGCCACATCGCACGCCAAAAGACATAAAGCGCAGTCAAACTGAAAGTGAACTGTCCTTCGTCTTAGGATATCATTTTGGTGTCTGTGCTGCGACTTTGTCTAAAGTTATTGATGTTCACTTAGTCACATCTTAGGTCAATGATTTCTCCTTGTCTAGCTTCAGTAGGTATCAATGTCATTTATTCATCGGAGCTCTTAGTGTGTGAATGTTGGTATAGAGGATTATGTGTTTATTTGTGGATGAGCCGTCAGACTTGGTGAGTGGTTGAGTTGCTGAACGGATGAGTGGGTGAGTGGTTGAGTTGCTGAACGGATGAGTGGGGTGAGTGGTTGAGTTGCTGAACGGATGAGTGGGTGAGTGGTTGAGTTGCTGAACGGATGAGTGGGTGAGTGGTTGAGTTGCTGAACGAATGAGTGGGTGAGTGGTTGAGTTGCTGAACGGATGAGTGGGGTGAGTGGTTGAGTTGCTGAACGGATGAGTGGGGTGAGTGGTTTAATTGCTGAACAGATGAGTGGGGTGAGTGGTTGAGTTGCTGAACGGATGAGTGGGGTGAGTGGTTGAATTGCTGAACGGATGAGTGGGTGAGTGGTTGAGTTGCTGAACGGAAGAGTGGGTGAGTGGTTGAGTTGCTGAACGGGTGAGTGGGTGAGTGGTTGAGTTGCTGAACGGATGAGTGGGGTTAGTGGTTGAGTTGCTGAACGGATGAGTGGGGTGAGTGGTTGAATTGCTGAACGGATGAGTGGGTGAGTGGTTGAGTTGCTGAACAGATGAGTGGGTGAGTGGTTGAGTTGCTGAACGAATGAGTGGGTGAGTGGTTGAGTTGCTGAACAGATGAGTGGGTGAGTGGTTGAGTTGCTGAACGGATGAGTTGCTGAACGGATGAGTGGGTGAGTGGTTGAGTTGCTGAACGGATGAGTGGGTGAGTGGTTGAGTTGCTGAACGGATGAGTGGGGTGAGTGGTTGAATTACTGAACGGATGAGTGGGGTTAGTGGTTGAATTGCTGAACAGATGAGTGGGGTGAGTGGTTGAGTTGCTGAACGGATGAGTGGGGTGAGTGGTTGAATTGCTGAACGGATGAGTGGGTGAGTGGTTGAGTTGCTGAACGGAAGAGTGGGTGAGTGGTTGAGTTGCTGAACGGGTGAGTGGGTGAGTGGTTGAGTTGCTGAACGGATGAGTGGGGTGAGTGGTTGAGTTGCTGAACGGATGAGTGGGGTGAGTGGTTGAATTGCTGAACGGATGAGTGGGTGAGTGGTTGAGTTGCTGAACAGATGAGTGGGTGAGTGGTTGAGTTGCTGAACGAATGAGTGGGTGAGTGGTTGAGTTGCTGAACGGATGAGTGGGGTGAGTGGTTGAGTTGCTGAACGGAAGAGTGGGGTGAGTGGTTTAATTGCTGAACAGATGAGTGGGGTGAGTGGTTGAGTTGCTGAACGGATGAGTGGGGTGAGTGGTTGAATTGCTGAACGGATGAGTGGGTGAGTGGTTGAGTTGCTGAACGGAAGAGTGGGTGAGTGGTATAATTGCTGAACGGATGAGTGGGGTGAGTGGTTGAATTACTGAACGGATGAGTGGGGTGAGTGGTTGAATTGCTGAACGGATGAGTGGGTGAGTGGTTGAGTTGCTGAACAGATGAGTGGGTGAGTGGTTGAGTTGCTGAACGGATGAGTTGCTGAACGGATGAGTTGCTGAACGGATGAGTGGGTGAGTGGTTGAGTTGCTGAACGGATGAGTGGGGTGAGTGGTTGAATTACTGAACGGATGAGTGGGGTGAGTGGTTGAATTGCTGAACGGATGGGATGAGTGGGTGAGTGGTTGAGTTGCTGAACAGATGAGTGGGTGAGTGGTTGAGTTGCTGTACGGATGAGTTGCTGAACGGATGAGTGTGTGAATGGTTGAGTTGCTGAACGGATGAGTGGTTGAGTTGGTGAATGGATAAGTGGGTTAGTGGTTGATCAGTGAAGTGGTTGAGCGACAGAGTTGTTGAGTGACTAAATGGGTGAGTGGTTGAGCGGTTAAATGGTTGAGCGTCTGAGTGAATGAGTTGTTGAATGGGTGAGTTGTTGAGTGTCTGAGTGGTTGAGTGGCTAAATGGGTGAGTGGCTGAACGATTAAGTGGTTGAGTATCTGAGTAACCGAATGGTTGAGTGCCTGAGTGGTTGAGTGGCTAAATTGGTGAGTAGTTCAGCGGTTAAGTGGTTAAGCGATTGAGAGATTGAGTTATTGGATGGGTGAGTTGTTGAGCGGGTAAGTGGTTGAGTGTCTGAGTGGCCGAATGATTGAGTGTCTGAATGGTTGAGTGGCTAAATGGGGAGTGAGTGGTTGAGCAGTTAAGTGGTTGAGTGGCTGAGTAGCCGAATGGTTGAGTGTCTGAGTGTTTGAGCGGTTGAATGGTTGAATGATTGAGTGGTTGAGTAGCTTATTGGTTGAGTGGCTAAGTGGCTAAGTTATTAAGTGACTGACTGGTTGGATCGCTAAGTGACTGTCTAGTTGGGTCTCTAAGTGACTGACTGTTTGGATCTCTAAGTGGCTGAATGCTTGGATCTCTAAGTGACTGGCTGTTTGGATCTCTAAGTGGCTGACTGGTTGGATCTCTAATTGACTGACTGGTTGGATCTCTAAGTGGCTGACTGGTTGGATCTCTAAGTGACTGAATGGTTGGATCTCTAAGTGGCTGAATGGTTGGATCTCTAATTGACAGACTGGTTGGATCTCTAAATGGCTCACTGGTTGGATCTCTAAGTGACTGTTTGGTTGGATTTCTAAGCGACTGACTGTTTGGATCTCTAAGTGGCTGACTGCTTGGATCTCTAAGTGACTGACTGTTTGGATCTCTAAGTGTCTGAATGGTTGGATCTCTAAGTGACTGACTGATTGGATCTCTAAGTGACTGAGTGGTTTGATCTCTAAGTGACTGACTGATTGGATCTCTAAGTGACTGAGTGGTTGGATCTCTAAATGACTGAGTGGTTGGATCTCTAAGTGACTGACTGATTGGATCTCTAAGTGACTGAGTGGTTGGATCTCTAAATCGCTGAGTGGTTTGATCTGTAATGGCTGAGTGGCTGGTTTTCTAAATAGCTGCGTTGCTAAGAGACTACGTGACTCAGTGATTGTGTCGCTAAATAGTTTAGTCGCTATGTAGATGAGTCACTGAGTGGTTGTGTTGCTAAATAGCTTAGTCGCTATGTACATGAGTCACTGAGTGGTTGTGTCGCTAAATAGTTTACTCGCTATGTAGATGAGCGACTGAGTGGTTTTGTTGCTAAATAGTTTACTCGCTATGTAGATGAGCCACTGAGTGGTTCTGTTGCTAAATAGTTTACTCGCTAAGTAGATGAGTCACTGTGTGTTGCCAGATAACTGCTAATCAGAAAGACCTGGGTTTAATTCATAAATGTTGATTGACGCGGTTTCGTAGCTCACTCGCCAACCTATAAAAATCACTATCGGAGATTTTTTCCTGGAAAATAGGGCGGTCTGGTATTATGCCGACTATATTGTCCTAAAATGCACCGTTTGAAAATAGGCACTAGCACAATATTACAAACGCAGTACGAATGAAACCTCTAGATATTGTTACTTAACTACAGATTTTTACTTCAGCCTCCATGTTTCTCATCATAATTCTCTCATTGAGTGCCGTTTCCACATCGAAGGTTGGCTAGTATATTGTCTCTTGTTTTGGTCAGGGTTTCTTTTAAGTCGATTTCGGCCATGTACGTTTAGCCGCACAGTGCGTCACGCTCAATTTGACTCATGTAAACAATCATCAAACCGTATTCTTTTTACATGTCTTGTATCATCTTGGTATTGGTGAAATCTATAATTCCTTGATCAATTTTCTACAAATTCATAAATAGTATGTTATGTGACAAGACAGAAAGATCAAAACACAACACAACTAGCCTTCAACAAACGTTGCGAGAATACCAGACCTAATGGTCGACCACGAAAAAGATGGGTCGATGGAATATTAGACGCACTAGGAAACATAACAGAAGCAGGGGCTAACAAAAGTGCAAAAGACCGCAAATTATATCTCTCCTCGACGCTGAAAGGTAGATGACGAAGGAAAGAAGAAGAAGGAGAAAAAGAAAAAAGAAGAAGAAGAACTGCACTTTATTTATTTCCACTCTAGTGCGTCTTAATCCGTTTCTCCCTGGCAGCCGTGTGCACAGGGGTCCCTCGCCTTACAGGCAGATAACTCCATCTTCGGAGGTATTAATTTTTTTTCTCCATGAGTAATTGACGCTTCGAGCTGGGCCTCGCTGCTGAGACCAGGGATATTTGCCGCAGAGAGAAATCATAAATAAAAATCCCAACTGGTGCAGACGGGATTTAACCCACAACCTTTCTGTCTCGAGACCGGCGACTCGCCTAGAGATCAACCAGTCCCCTATGAAGAATGTTCCAACAGAAGTGTTGCTTAAAGTAAGTGTAGTTATTTTGTGCCAAATACACAGTGTAAGCTTCAGAGGCAATGCAGCAGGAGGTCGACGCCTGGGAGTCATAACCCAGCCGGACCCACCACCTTTTGAATGTCAAGAAGCTAATGGGTCGAAACACTTGCTGGACGTGGTACACTTCTGATGATCAGATTGTCTCCTGCTGCCAAGCTCTGTATAAACAGTTTCCTATTACAAACTAATAACAATAATAACAACAGCGGGTATCCGACACCTGAGGAGAACATTCGCTCTGACTGCAAGAATTACGAATGTAATCTGTCCTGTAGAGATGCCACAAGTTTAAGGAAAAAACAAAACAGGTCTTAAATGAGTGCACAAAAAGACGAGGTCTAAGTAAACAAATGTCCAACTAAAATAAATACACGCACTATGTGCCTTATCTAAACATCATTGAGAGAACCCTAATTAAATAATTTTGACCCTTTATCACGGCTGTTGTGACTTGAATATTCTGGATATTATACTGACATTTTGGGAGCCGCGATAGCTCAGTGGTTAGTGAACTGGACTACAAAGGACAAGAGGTAGGGTTGGATTCCAACCGACGGCTTCCGGGTTCACCCAGCCTTAAATGGGTACCAGATTTTTTTCTGGGAAAGTAGAGCGGCACGGGCGTAATACCGACCACATTACCCCAAAAATCATGTGCCTAAGGTCTGTAAAATATATGGTCACTAACACCATATCCCCTATACGCCACTTGGCGTGACGGATGCACTTTACTTTTTATGCTGACATCATTTACAGTCTTGTGGTTTTGGTTTTTGTTTTGGTTCTTTTTATTATTTTTGGTTGGTTTTTGTTTGTTGGCTACTTTTATTATTATTATTTTTGTTGGTTCGAGTTGTGTTTTATACATTTTTTTATGCGACAACTTTATTGAAATGAATTCTTCTGGGGGGGGGGGGGGGAATAAAATCCAGACATAGCATGCTGCACGAGGTCTGTTCGAGGGTTCAATATCGAGCGTTTTTATTTTAAATTCTCTTCTGAATGGAAAATATTTTTTTAGAAATTGCTTTTGTTAGGGTTGTGTAAAAGAAAATATGGTCAGGTCCACCTCAGAGCGTTATTATTTGATCGATACACGTCTAAAGTTGAGTGAAATTAAGCCAATAATTAGGACAACAGACAAGAAAATCACTGGAACCCGTAGAAATGTGGTTTTACAGAAGAATGTTGAGAATACCATGGACAGCTAAGAAGAGTAATGAAAACGTTCTGAAAGAGGCCAAAGCAAAAAGAGAGCTAATGTTAAATATTAGGAAGAAACGATAAACTTTGTTTGGCCATGTAATGAGAATAGAACAACTGGTATATATTGTAACTAGGAAAATTGAGGGACGAAGAGATAAAGGGAAGCAAAGAGAAAAAAAAATACCAGACAGCTTAAGAGAATGGCTTGGCAGAAGGTCAACAACAGAAATGATAAATAACTGTCGAGATCAAAAGTTGTGGAGGTACATGATCGTCTACGCCAGCAGGCTCGACAGTTGATGATGATGAAGTTAAGCGTCGGTAGTTTGATGAAATGAATCTGACCGCTTGTTCATGAATCATGTAGACCAATGATAACAGATCTACCGAGGTGTCTAGGCGAGGGCTTTTAATTCTCCGAGAAGGAAAACGTACTTGTGAGGTATGGTTTTTTTTTTTTTAAACTTTCTTCGCAAACATTGTTGAGTTGTGTTGCGCTGTGTTTTATGCCAGTAGTCCACAGAATCACATCATATACAGAGTTGAATAGTTAGGAAAAAATATGTTAAAATGGCAGTTCTGTAATATATGTTTGCGAGGGACAAAACGACGTTGCGGTTCAATTAGCCTTCAGCAGGGAGAAGTAACCAAACCATTTTATTTATTTTTCTTCTCTGCCTTATCGATAGCTTTACAGCGGATTTGCATTTGTAAAGCCTTTACCCCTTTATTTGAATTGTATAGTTAGATTTGTATAGTTTTCTTGATTTAAAAGAAATTAAGTAGCTCGGAAGATTGTAACTTGAGGGTTTCTATTCTGTCGTGGGGGGGGGGGGGGGGCTGGGTTGTCCAGATGTACGACGTCGGTCTCGGGACAGGAAGCACCCGGCATCACAACCCACCTGAAGCGGTGGTGATTTGTCAAAAATTTGAAAATGTAATCCCTGTTTTTTTTATGATTAAAAAAAATAGAAAAATTAATCCACAGTTTCTTTATGACGTTACTCTCCCCTGATCTCTTGGGTAGTGATATCCGATGTCTAGCCCTCTCAGATAGCGGCAATAAACAGGGGTCCCGTGTGCACTCGCACACGTTAAGATCCCTTCGCAGTTAAAATCGAAGAGGGTTGACCATAAATATGGCCGCCTCCCGAGCAAAATTGTCAGTACAAACCTACCAATAATATGGATCCCCCGGGCCGTGCTACGGAAGTTCGTGCACGTATGCCATGATTCTCCTCTGGATGATCCTCATGATATGATTCTCCTTTGGGGGCCTCGGTAGCCTAGTTGGGAAAACCACCCGACTGGACTACCGACGTTCGGACAACCCGTGTTCGATTCCCGCTGGGAGCAGTGTGAATTGTACTCGTGGTTTGAAAAAAAAAAAAAAGAAAATACCCCCACGGTCGACCCAGCCGTTGGCAGAAATGGGTACCAGGGTATTATCCTGGGAAGGTGAGGAATGTCGCTTCGCATCTGAGTTTCGATGCTTGAGGCTACACTATACAGAAATATCCGAACATTTCTGGATAGGCGGCCGAGCACATATGGGTGTAAACTCGCGTGCTAAGATGCCAGTTCAAGTCTCGTACTTTACCTTTACCTTTATCTCCTCTGGATTTTCTCTAGATACTCGAGGAGAGTATCGGAGCACCTATGGGATAATCCAGTGTGCAGTGATGATGATCCTGCCAACAAACAAACAACTCTGTCATTTAAATGTGAGGCCTGTTTGTGGGTTGTTTAGTTAGTAGGTTGTTTAGTTAGTAGGTTGTTTAGTTAGGGCCTTCAGAATCATTATATCGGCACCGCACAGTAGTTTATCAAGAATGGGCCGTCTTGATTTATTGACCCACAATTCCAATGTGTAACGAGCTCATTCCAAACAGTTCCAAACATTTCTATGCCAGCTAAACAACGAATGATAAATAGCATTTTCATACCAACTTTGTGATATGAAAATCAAACATGGACCCTTTGTAAATCACATTTAAGAAAGATCAATACATGTGAGATGCGATGCTTGAGAAAAGTAACAAACAACACAAGAAGAGATAGAATACAAAATGAAACCATAAGAAACATGGTAGGAACAAAACCCTGCCAAGAACAACAACAACTTCAATGGTTTGGCCACCTGGTCAGAATGAATCCTTACCAATCACCATCAAGGGCGTTCTTCTCGAGAATGCATGGAAAAGGACCAAGAGGAAGACCCAGAAGAAGATGGATAGATGCAGTGATAGAGACATGTAACAACAAAGGAAAATCACTAATTCAGACAGTTCGAGCAGCTCAAGAACGACAAATGATATAACCACGACACCTTTTAGGTATCAGTGACAAGAGAAAAGTAAAGAGGAAGAACACGCACACACTTTAGGCCTAGCCTCTTACACTTCCACAGTTTTTTACCACCTCTCTTACTTTGTCTTGTTTTTCTTCTTCGATGTTGTCGTTTGGGCTACATCTGAATACTTACTGTCGTCATAGACGATTTTGTCGCTGGAAGTCGATGCTGTGGATGGTCTAGACCAGGGGTGGCCAAATGGCGGCCCGCGGGCCGGATCCGGCCCTTCAGCCTAGTTTTCTTGGCCCGCGAAGCTCCACGGGCTTACTTCATTTTTTACCCCTAATAGCGGATTTCTCCTGGTTTTAATCCGTGTCGGAGTTAACTCTTCTATCGTTCAAGAATACACAATTTGAAAATCTCTGTCAATTTCTCGCAACAGCTAGATTGGCAACATAATTTCAAATAACACACACACACACACACACACACACACACACATACACACACACACACACACACACACACACACACACACACACACACACACACACACACACACACACACACACACACACACACACACACACACACACACACACACACACACACACACACACACACACACTGCACAACTAATGGTGCCGACAATATTCAAAGTCTTTGCTTCGAGTTGGTACCGCAAAGTTGCTTTATTGTCCGTGCGGTGATAGCGTCAGATCTTTGGCTCAACATTTGTCGTCTGGACTTGTGGTGGCTCTTTCATTTCGCGGTAAGGGGTTAATGAGGTTGGGAGGGACAGGGGTGAGGGGACTTCGTAGCTCTAATTCTGTCTTTGAAGTTACATTCAAAATGTTTCACTGTTCGCCTTCATTCCCTTTGATCCCATCGTCTTGTCTTGTCTTGTCCATAAAATGACTGCAACGTGTTTATTTGGTCACAATCTTTTGATTTCATTGTCAAACACAAGTCTGTGTATAACTGTCAAATCTGGACTTATTTTCGATAGTGGACCAACATTCTGTGACTTTTAACTTTGATGTGAGATTTTGTATTAAATCATGTTAAAACGTAGAAAAGTTGATTGTGAAAATCGCATATTTAAACCTGAATAGGAATTAGATTATTTGTTCATCTTCAATAAGGATAGTAAACCTCAGTGCTTAATTTGCGTTCAAGTGTTAGCCGTTTTGAAGGAATATAATTTAAAACGGCACTATGCCACACATCATCAAAACATGTATGAGAAACATAGCATTGAAGCTGGGAAGCTTTTGGTTGAACAGCTGAAGACAAAGTTGAATCAACAGCAAAGTATGTATACAAAGTGCAATAAAATTAAAGAGTCATCGATCATTGCATCATATACAGTTACCTATGAGCTTGCAAAATCTAAAAAACCCTTTACTGACGGAAATTTTGTGAAGAAATGTGCGATTCAAATGGCAAAGGCATTCGGTCAAGAAAAAATAGCCAAAGAATTTGAATCTGTGCCTCTTTCAAAACAAACTGTAGCCAGAAGAACAGAAGACATCAGTCTGCAACTGTCTCAAAGTTTAAAATCTTGTATTGAAAACTGCTCATATTTTTCGCTCGCGATTGATGAAAGTACTGACATCACTGACACTTGCCAGCTTCTTATTTTTGTTACAGTTATCCAGGAGGATTTTACTGTTATTGAAGAATTGTTGAAAGTTTGCTCTTTGCATGACACTTGTAGAGGGACAGACATATTTTCTGCAGTTCATAGTGCCGTAGATGAAGTAGGTGGTTTTGGAAAGTTGTCTGCAGTGTGTACTGATGGTTGCAAAGCTTTTATTGGTTCAAATACTGGTTTTGTTGGACTTCTAAAGCAAAACAAAATTAACGTACCTACATTGCATTGCATAATTCATCAAGAGGCCCTTTGTGCAAAGTCCATAAATCTAAAAGACACCATGGCTACTATTGTGAAAATAACAAATTTGATAAGAGGAGGACACCAGTCTTTAAATCACAGGAAGTTTTTATCATTTTTAGAGGAAGTAGATTCTAGCTACGGTGATCTCCTGCTTTATACAGAAGTAAGATGGCTTAGTCGAGGGAAATGTTTAATAATATTTTTTGAACTGAAGAATGACATTTATGACTTCCTGCGAGAGAACTTACCATGCTCCATTGATCTTCAACATGCACTCAAAGACATTAATTTCCTTCATAATCTGGCATATCTCACAGACATCACACAACATTTGAACATATTGAATTTGCAGCTACAAGGGGAAAAGCAAACCATTTTTCAATTGATGGGATATGTTGATGGTTTTAAAAAGAAGCTGAATCTATTTAGACTTTCTTTGCAAAAAAATGATCTGTTCCATTTTTCAAGTTGTAAGCAGTTGTTGTCAGAGATAGAAAGTGCAAACTTCAGTAAGTACGCAGCTGACATTGAAAATTTGATTTGTGAATTTGATCGACGATTTCAAGATTTTGAAATGTTTCGTCCGGAAACGGAACTTTTTAATAACCCAATTAAGTGCACAGTGGAGTGCCAGCCATCAGATCTTCAACTAGAGTTGTGTGACCTTCAGTGTGACCCCTTCCTCAGTACTGTAAAGGCATTAGGAGCTGACTTCTGGAAATTGCTACCAAATGAACGTTACCCGTGTCTGAGAAAATGGGCACTAAAGATGTGCTCTATATTCGGCAGCACATATCTCTGCGAGACAACATTCTCTTCCATGAAGTTAATTAAATCTAAGACCAGGAACAGAATGACCGATTCGACATTGTCCCATACTCTCCGAATCGCCACGTCAAAAATGGAAGTGGACTTCAAATCTCTGGTGGAAAGCTGTGACAAGTCACAATCGTCGCACTGAGACATTAAAGGTAATTTTAAAATGAATAATTAATGGATTTGTTACAAATCAAGTATGTAGTCAAAGTGCAAGCATTATTTATATATTACTATATCGCATAGGTCCCTACTGTCATTTTTGACGATATTCTTAAGTGTGGCCCGCGGGTCTTGGCCTTGGCTTTAATCCGGCCCTCGGGCAACCTCAAGTTGGCCACCACTGGTCTAGACTCACGTGCACTCACTCAGTCGCACGGTCCAGAACCCGTTCCCACATTATAAACTGGCCAACTCCAGTAAATCGCTCTGCAGCACGTGGATACACTGAGAGCTTTTGACAAACAAATGAATTAGGCGTCCTTAACGACAGACCGGCCAAAACAAACCGCCATTTTTTCTCGCACGCGTTCAATAGGGGAAAAAAAAACCCCCAACACGGAACTGGAGTTGTCAGTTGCTGGACACTGCGGGACTTGCTGAGGAGGGGATCTGAGCACATACCTATTGACATGTTCGGAGTGCGATGATGATGACCCTCAAATAACTCAATAACTCAATTAGGTAGCGCTTTAATGATTTCGTGAAGGAAGTTGCACAAAATATGGTAGACCAGAGACCCCGGATTAATTAATCTTGATTCTTCCAGTGTCGCTGGACATCGCATAGGACTCGTTTTGTTTTTCGTCACCAATCTCTTTTATTGACGAGATGCTCGATCTTATCTATTGAGTCTATGCCTGCCAATTTTGCTTCTCTTATAAGTGATCTTTTTAGTGTCTTTCTTGGTCTTTCTCTTTTTTCTTTATCTTGATGTTTCCCATAGAAGAGCCTGTTTTGGAATACTCTTGTTGTCTCTTCTCAATACATGTCGAACATATGTGCATCTTCTCTTTCTAATTGTAGATGAGATCGTTGGTTGCACGACCATTTCTCTTATCTCTATATTAGTCTTGAATTCATTCCATTGTTTACAAAGTATTCTTCTTAAGCATTTGTCTTCAAAAGCGTTTAGTGTTTTCTTAAAATCTTTTTTTGTTCTCCAGATTTCACATGCGTCGGTAGGTTTTGACAATACGTTTGAGTTGCATATTCTAAGTTTAGTTTTTTGCTTGGATTAATTAGTGAAGAATAATAAAACGATATGTGGTTCGTCAAAAATATAAAGATATGAAAATTGTGAATGAACAAAAGAAAATGTTCATTTCTAGTAATTTGCGATATATTTACCATCATTGCGTTTAACCAATACAAACCTCAGTTGCATGCGGAGGGTTTCAACAAGCATTTCCCATTTTTCCATGTTTTTGGTCTTTATCTTGAAGGTTTAGTCCCTGACTTTCACACTTCTGTTGAAGGATTTTTGGCTTTATTTTCTTTGTGTTTTTATCTGTTTTTTTTTTTTTACAAACGCAAACAGTTTAGAGTCATAAATAACAAATAAAGAGAATAGAAAGGCAAAAAGCAGAAAGAATAAAATAACAAAGAAAAATCCAGGTGAAGAATTTCTGATCTTGTCTCTCAGGCTGTTTCCTATCACTCTTCTAACACATTTCATTTCAGTAACGGTTATATTTCTTATTGTTCTTGCATCTAGGGTTCAGGTCTGGCATTGGTAGCACAACGTTGGGATGAAGATTGTATTGTAGAATGCCTGTTTTGCCTCAAGAGTTATTTCCTTGTTGGACAATAATTGTGATAACTGTCCTATGATTTGACACACTTTGTTGCATCTTTAGTCTATTTCGGATGTTTGTGAATTTTCGTTTGTTGATAGACTTCCTAGGTATTTAAATTCCTGTACTTGTTTTAGTTGTCTGCCATCTATAGTTACGTTGATGTTCTGTTTTTCTTTTGCGATATCCATGACTTCTGTTTTATTTATGTTGATTTACATGTTGTATTTTGTTTTTGGTTCGTAGAGTCTATTTAAGTGTTCTTTGGAGATCTTCTATATTTCCATGTATTAGTGCCTGATCGTCTGCAAATAGAAACTGGTTTATCTTCTCTGTCTATGATGTGTTAGCTAACTTGCATATATATAGTCCACGTATGCAATAAGCAGTTGGGTGAATAGTACGCATTCCTGTCTCACACCTGAACTAGCTTCGAAGACTACGTTGAAGTGACAAAATAAAAGAAACTCTACAACAGCATCAACAACCGATGACTGAGTGTCAGAAAAGCATGGAGCAGAACTTTGCATCTCCCTCAACACCCGAAGTGGTATCATCGTGTGACATACCCTTTGGCACAGGCCATCATGTCCTTCCATACCTCTCCTCTCCACAGTGCAAGCTATCAATTCTGTTGACAGTTTATCATGCCGCGACATCAGGCTATCAATTCTGTTGTTGACAGTTTATCATGCCGCGACATCAAGCTATCAATTCTGTTGTTGACAGTTTATCATGCCGCGACATCAAGCTATCAATTCTGTTGTTGACAGTTTATCATGCCGCGACATCAAGCTATCAATTCTGTTGTTGACAGCTTATCATGCCGCGACATCAAGCTATCAATTCTGTTGTTGACAGTTTATCATGCCGCGACATCAAGCTATCAATTCTGTTGTTGACAGTTTATCATGCCGCGACATCAGGCTATCAATTCTGTTGTTGACAGTTTATCATGCCGCGACATCAAGCTATCAATTCTGTTGACAGTTGATTATGCCGCGACATCAAGCTATCAATTCTGTTGACAGTTTATCATGCCGCGACATCAAGCTATCAATTCTGTTGACAGTTTATCATGCCGCTACATCAAGCTATCAATTCTGTTGACAGTTGATTATGCCGCGACATCAAGCTATCAATTCTGTTGACAGTTTATCATGCCGCGACATCAAGCTATCAATTCTGTTGACAGTTTATCCTGCCGCGACATCAAGCTATCAATTCTGTTGACAGTTTATCCGGCCGCGACGTCAAGCTGTCAATTCTGTTGACAGTTTATCATGCCTCGACATCAAGCTATCAATTCTGTTGACAGTTCATCATGCCGCGACATCAAGCTATCAATTATGTTGACAGTTTATCCTGCCGCGACATGAAGCTATCAATTCTGTTGACAGTTTATCATGCCGCGACATCAAGCTATCAATTCTGTTGACAGTTTATCATGCCGCGACATCAAGCTATCAATTCTGTTGACAGTTTATCATGCCGCGACATCAAGCTATCAATTATGTTGACAGTTTATCCTGCCGCGACATGAAGCTATCAATTCTGTTGACAGTTTATCCTGCCGCGACATGAAGCTATCAATTCTGTTGACAGTTTATCCTGCCGCGACATCAAGCTATCAATTCTGTTGACAGTTTATCCGGCCGCGACGTCAAGCTGTCAATTCTGTTGACAGTTTATCCTGCCTCGACATCAAGCTATCAATTCTGTTGACAGTTCATCATGCCGCGACATCAAGCTATCAATTATGTTGACAGTTTATCCTGCCGCGACATGAAGCTATCAATTCTGTTGACAGTTTATCATGCCGCGACATCAAGCTATCAATTCTGTTGACAGTTTATCATGCCGCGACATCAAGCTATCAATTCTGTTGACAGTTTATCATGCCGCGACATCAAGCTATCAATTATGTTGACAGTTTATCCTGCCGCGACATGAAGCTATCAATTCTGTTGACAGTTTATCATGCCGCGACATCAAGCTATCAATTCTGTTGACAGTTTATCCTGCCGCGACATCAAGCTATCAATCCTGTTGACAGTTTATCATGCCGCGACGTCAAGCTATCAATTCTGTTGACAGTTTATCCTGCCGCGACATCAAGCTATCAATTCTGTTGACAGTTTATCCTGCCGCGACATCAAGCTATCTAATATCTATTCTCTTTGTCGTCCACGATCTCTCTGTCTCTGTATTTTGCAAGTTATAACTAAGTACTACAACTTTCCTTTTCTCATGATGAGCCTGAAAACTATCGATTGTTTGTTTCTGATGATTTCAGTTCACTTTTTCTGTTGGCTTTGAGAGTTTCCTTATCGTTTTTTTTTTTAGTTATCCAGAGAGTTCTCAATATTCTAATGAGAAATCCAATATCTGTTGGTTCAAATCGTTTTTTCTATGCTTGTCTCCTGTCTATTATTCGCTTCCATAGGTCAGATTGGCTCTATCCAGCACCAATGAACTCTCTATTTCACTTCTATTGACATAGACGTGTTTCACGATATGTTTTCAACTTTCTGAAGTGCTAATTTTACCTTTGTTATTCTGCTTTTTTATTTCTAAGATGCACCTTCCGCCTGATGTTATTATTGTGGCCGAAACTGCACTTGTTTCACATTTATCCCAAAAATTTTTATTTTGATAAAATAGTGATAGTGATAGTTGCTTCTTCTATATGGCAATTAGTTGTCTTTTCACACCGTTTATACTGAGATTTTTTTTGTTGTGTATTCTCCGTCTCTATTACTACGACTGTGTCGTCCACAGATTATAACAAAATCAAGATAGAGAGAGGGAAGATCAAGGTGCACTTGAATGATACATTTCTAAGAAGTTAATGGGCGTGGTTTGATTATTTCTACAATGATTTTGTAATTAAAAAAAGCATTGTTGCATTACGTTGATAATTAAGAATTAAAGATTAAGTAGATCTGGGCCTACTTAGACATAATGCAGTTGTGACCCATCTACAGAGATCGAGGTGTTAAATAAAGAATGAAATTAACACATTTAAGGGAAATGTGAAACAGACTACTTGGAGTAGCCTATTTGATTGGATAACTGGGTAGAATGAGTGAGATTTTAATTGGTTTAAGACCATATCCATAGGGAGAGATGCAGAGAGAAAGAGAGCTTAATAGTTTTTTCTTTCATTTCATTAACTTGTAGTCTTTGTCTTAAAAGACTCACTGGGTGGTTAGCAATTGACGGGTCGGTCCCTAAAACATTATGTTTCCTAGGCAGGCAACTTTGTTCAACAATTACAAATCTTGCCGAAGACGGATGTGTCGGGCCAAAAGGTGCAGGTATCGAGACCTGCTGTAAAACTAACGACCCACTACTTCACGCCCATTAAATGCGTCATCGCTGAAGAAGATGAAGAAGAATAAGAAGAACAACAAGGATAAGAAGATTAAGAAGAATAAGAAGAATAAGAAGAACACGAAGGATAAGAAGAATAAGAAGGATAAGAAGAACACGAAGGATAAGAAGAATAAGAAGGATAAGAAGAACAAATAAAAATAAGAAGAACAAGAAGGATAAGAAGAATAAGAAGGATAAGTAGAACAATAAAAATAAGATGAACACGAAGGATTAGAAGAGCAAAAAGGATAAGAAGAACAATAAAAATAAGAAGAACACAAAGGATAAGAAGAGCAAGCAGAACAAGAAGAACAAGAAGAACAAGAAAATAAGAACAAGAAGGATAAGAAGAACAAAAAGGATAAGAAGAGCAAGCAGAACAAGAAGAACAAGAAGAACAAGAAGAACAATAAAAATAAGAAGAACAAGAAAGATAAGAAGAACAAAAAGGATAAGAAGAACAAGAAGGATAAGAAGAACAAAAAAGATAAGAAGAACAAAAAAGATAAGAAGAACAAAAAAGATAAGAAGAACAAGAAGGATAAGTAGAACACGAAGGATACAAAGGACAAGAAGGATAAATAGAACAATAAAGATAAGAAGAACAAGAAAGATAAGAAGAACAAGAATGACAAGAAGAACAAGAAAGATAAGAAGAACAAGAAGGATAAGTAGAACAAGAAAGATAAGAAGACCAAGAAAGATAAGAAGAACAAGAATGGTAAGAAGAACAAGAAGGATAAGTTGAAGACGAAGGATAAGAAGAACAAGAAGGATAAGTTGAACACGAAGGATAAGAAGAACAAGAAGGATAAGTAGAACAAGAAGGATATGAAAAACAAGAAGGATAAGAAAAACAAGAAAGATAAGAAGAACAAGAAGGATATGAATAACAAGAAAGATAAGAAGAATATGAAGAATAAGAAGAATAAGAAGAATGAGAAGAATAAGACCGATAAGAAGAAACAGAAAGATAAGAAGAAACAGAAAGATAAGAAGAACAAGAAAGATAAGAAGAACTAGAAAGATAAGAAGAACAAGAAGGATAAGAAGAACAAGAAAGATAAGAAGAAGAGTCAACCTGATTGACCCCAAACGCCCATGGGTTGCAAGCGGACAACTTTTCGTAACAGATCTCTTGAGTCAGATTAGCAAACCACAGCTGATCAAGATTTCTATATTTTTGAGTGTTTGTCCCCCGTTGAAGGTTTTATAATTATTTTCACTTCTTTCTCTCTTGTCTTTCTGCAAAGCTGTATAAGATAGTTCGAAGTGTTTTTTTTAAAGTAAGTATATGTTGCTGTATTTGATAGTTCTTCATGGTCAATGAACGATCCAGTGTTGATATAAGTCTTAGTTTTCAAATATTAGGTCCATAACTTTCTAAATATTTGGTAAATCTACAATATACATATGTTGAGCTGGCTGTGATGTCTGTCTACTTATGTATTTAGTTCAAAACATAACATATGTCGATTATGATCTCATTTAAAATGCCGTCTCTTATTGAACTGTATGGATATCGGTATTATCTCTTGTTGTACAGTCTCCACATGGATAGCCTCTCTTATTGAACTGTATGGATATCGGTATTATCTCTTGTTGTACAGTCTCCTCATGGATAACCTCTCTTATTGAACTGCATGGATATCGGTATTATCTCTTGTTGCACGGTCTCCACATGGATAACCTCTCTTATTGAACTGTATGGATATCAGTATTATCACTTGTTGCACAGTCTCCACATGGATAACCTCTCTTATAGAACTGTATGGATATCAGTATTATCACTTGTTGCACAGTCTCCATATGGATGCCCTCTCTTATTGAACTGTATGGATATCGGTATTATCTCTAGTTGTACAGTCTCCATATGGATAGCCTCTCTTATTGAACTGTATGGATATCAGTATTATCACTTGTTGCACAGTCTCCATATGGATAGCCTCTCTTATTGAACTGTATGGATATCGGTATTATCTCTTGTTGCACGGTCTCCACATGGATAACCTCTCTTATTGAACTGTATGGATATCGGTATTATCTCTTGTTGTAAAGTCTCCATATGGATAGCCTCTGTTATAGAACTGTATGGATATCGGTATTATCTCTTGTTGCACGGTCTCCACATGGATAGTCTCTCTTATTGAACTGTATGGATATCGGTATTATCTCTTGTTGCACGGTCTCCTCATGGATAACCTCTCTTATTGAACTGTATGGATATCGGTAATATCTCTTGTTGTACAGTCTCCTCATGGATAACCTCTCTTATTGAACTGCATGGATATCGGTAATATCTCTTGTTGTACAGTCTCCTCATGGATAACCTCTCTTATTGAACTGCATGGATATCGGTAATATCTCTTGTTGTACAGTCTCCACATGGATAACCTCTCTTATTGAACTGTATGGATATCGGTATTATCTCTTGTTGTACAGTCTCCACATGGATAGCCTCTCTTATTGAACTGTATGGATATCGGTATTATCTCTTGTTGCACAGTCTCTAAATGGATTACCTCTCTTGTTGCACAGTCTCCAGATGGATGCGCTCCTTTGTTGCACAGTTTCCACATGGCCGTGCTCGCTTGTTCCACAGTTTCCACATGGCCGCGCTCGCTTGTTCCACAGTTTCCACATGGCCGCGCTCGCTTGTTCCACAGTTTCCACATGGCCGCGCTCGCTTGTTCCACAGTTTCCACATGGCCGCGCTCGCTTGTTCCACAGTTTCCACATGGCCGCGCTCGCTTGTTCCACAGTCTCCACATGGCTGCGCTCGCTTGTTGCACAGTTTCCACATGGCCGCGCTCGCTTGTTCCATAATCTCCACATGGCCGCGCTCGCTTGTTCCACAGTCTCCACATGGCTGCGCTCGCTTGTTACACAGTCTCCACATGGCTGTGCTCGCTTGTTGCACAGTTTCCACATGGCTGCGCTCGCTTGTTCCACAGTCTCCACATGGCTGCGCTCGCTTGTTGCACAGTTTCCACATGGCCGCGCTCGCTTGTTGCACAGTTTCCACATGGCTGCGCTCGCTTGTTGCACAGTTTCCACATGGATACCCTCTCTTGTTACACAGTTTCCACATGGATACCCTGTCTTGTTACACATTCTCCACATGGATACCCTCTCTTGTTACACAGTTTCCACATGGATACCCTCTCCTGTTGCACAGTCTGTAAATGGATACCCTCTCTTGTTGCACAGTCTCTAAATGGATACCCTCTCTTGTTGCACAGTCTGTAAATGGATACCCTCTCTTGTTGCACAGTCTGTAAATGGATACTCTCTCTTGTTGCACAGTCTCTAAATGGATACCCTCTCTTGTTATACAATTTCCACATGGATGCGCTTTCTTTTTGCAATCTCCAATTGGATACCCTCTCTTATTGCACAATCTCCACATGGATGCTCTCTCTTGTTGTACATTCTCCACATGGATACCCTCTCTTGTTGCACAGTCTCCACATGGATACCCTCTCTTGTTGCACAGTCTCCACATGGATACCCTCTCTTGCTGCACAGTCTCCACATGGATACCCTCTCTTGCTGCACAGTCTCCACATGGATACCCTCTCTTGTTGCACAGTTTCCAAATGGATACCCTCTTTTGTTGCACAGTCTCCACATGGATACCCTCTTTTGTTGCACAGTCTCCACATGGATACCCTCTCTTGTTGCACAGTTTCCAAATGGATACCCTCTTTTGTTGCACAGTCTCCACATGGATACCCTCTTTTGTTGCACAGTCTCCACATCGATGCTCTTTCTTGCTGTGCAGTCTCCACATGGATGCTTTCTCTTATTGTACAGTCTCCACATCGATGCTCTCTCTTGCTGTACAGTCTCCACATGGATACTCTCTCTTGTTGTACAGTCTCCACATGGATGCTCTCTCTTGTTGTACATACTCCACATGGATGCTCTCTCTTGTTGTACAGTCTTCACATGGATGCTCTCTCTTGTTGTACAGTCTCCACATGGATGCTCTCTCTTATTGTACAGTCTCCACATGGATGCTCTCTCTTATTGTACAGTCTCCACATGGATGCTCTCTCTTATTGTACAGTCTCCACATGGATGCTCTCTCTTGTTGTACAGTCTCCACATGGATATCATCTCCTGTTGAACTCTCTCCATAACCAGCGTTTTGTTATTTTAAACAATGCTATAAATAACCTTTTATCACACATCCATGCGTTGTCATCTTTGTTTATATTCCTTTCTATATATATATTCATAAAACCAGTTTCATTGCAGACAGGAAAACCGTGATATCCGATCCACCACTTGTCACAGCATTTCCAGAATGCGTCCGTAAATTCTGTTGACAACTTCGTTCGTTGCACATCCTACTCGACTGTACAGGCGACAATTCTAAACCTCCTTAGTTACTTCTTAAGACAAGGGAGGCATGTAAAAGTAGCCCTATTTTGTTCTACCCTCATCATCGGGTCCTGGTAGCCACACGGACAAGGCATATTAAATGAGGTCACATAACTCCCCATCTCCCCCACTTCAACACACTATAAATTCCAACCTCCCTTGCACTAGTATTTATATTTCTCCACACTCTCTACAAAACACCGAAATATTTTACTTCACTGTCTATTGGGCCTTTCCTAAACACGAATCTTTCTTCTGGTTGATAACGCACTGACAGGCTGAAAACACACGCCATGACAGCAGTCCCTGCAGAGATAAAGTGATTAAAACCGACACAGGAACGCCCTATCTTAGACAACTCATTGGGACACTAGTTTTTAAAATTGCTTGAAGGGTGTCTTTTAAATATTTCACAAGTGTCTCGGTATTAGAGATTACACAAGGCTGTCTTTATTAGAATTGCGCAAGAACTACTTTTCTAGATCATATTTTTTTGTTAATGGCGGAGGGACTTGGAAAAGTGTGAGAGATTATGAAACTGTAAAATTCAGAGAATACATAAGCAGCTCTTGCAGGTAGACGGATTAATGTACCCAGAGAGATTTGTTATATTTGATAGCAAACAGGAATACACTCTCAAGATGGAATAAAGATGGTCAGATTATTAGCCAAATAGCACAGTTATTGGCGAGCAAGAAATCACAATTAAAGAAACAATGACGCTCTTAGAAAACAATATTTACTGTCAATGACAAATTTGAACGTTAAGGTTTCAGGAAAATGAACAGGATAAATACCATTGAAGTTGTGTCACTTGCCTGATTGGAACCAGCCTGATTAAAGAAATTATAAGTGAGGATATTAGAGGACAGTTTGTGATCATCCCGCAGTACATAAAATATAAATATTGTCTTTGTCGTCTTAACAGGAGATTTGTAGAAAGCATTCAGTACATGTTGGCACATTTTGCCAGGTGGATGTTACAATTCTCTCTCTCTCTCTCTCTCTCTCTCTCTCTGCGATTAGGACTCAATCAGAGTAGGATTCCACACTCTCACATGAAGTCAGCTGTCAGGTTAAGTGTGTTGATCGCCCCCACAGACAGAACATCACAATTAGAGTCTGCCAGATCCACTCTGATTGAACACCCGTTAAAACGTTGCATTGTGTTTTGCGCCAGTAGCCCAGTGCATCCGATTTCAACCAGCATTTTATTCAGGTTTGCATTCCTTAGCATTTGGTTGTCCCCAATCTTCCTGCAAGGCAGCAGATGATCTTTTCTGTAGGGGGATTCTGCCCTTAGATGGTCGGCCCTCCCAGGTTTACCAGCACCATCTGCCCGAGTCACTAGAGGTGACTAACATAGACATGCACACACAAAGATATGAGATGTGACCAACACAGACATGCACACAGCGATACGAGGCATGACTAACACTGACACACATCAAGATATATGACACATGACTAACATAAACATGCACATAAAGATATGAGATATGACTGACATAGACATGCACACACAAAGATATGACACATGCCTAACATAAACATGCACACAAAGATATGAGATCTGACCAACATAGACATGCACACACAAAGATATGAGATGTGACTAACATAGCCATGCTCACACAGAGATATGAGATGTGACATACACAGACATGCACATACAAAGATATGAGATATGACTAAAAAAAACATGCATACAAAGATATGAAATGTCACTAGCCCAAACATGCACACACAAAGATATGACACATGACTAACACAGATACACACTAAGATATGAGATATGACTAAACACATACACACATAAAGATATGAGACATGATTAACACGGACACACCAAGATATGAGATATGACACACACCAAGATATGAACCATGGCCAGCACACACACACACAAGCTAAGATATGAGCCATGGCTAGCACAGAAATACATCAATATATGAGCCATGGCTAGCACAGAAACACATCAAGATATGAGCCATGGCTTCACGAAAAAACACCAAGAAATGAACCATGTCCAGCACAGAAACACATTAAGGTATCCATATTTTTGGGTTTGTTATAGTCGGCAGACTCTTCTTAACGTGGGAATCATCGACATACGAGACGCAAGCCCCGATTAACTGTTCACAGGCTTCGTTCAAACAGTTGTCCGGAGATTTGAGAGTGCAGTCTGACCCGTAGAACGTTCCCTTGCATGTACAGTTCCCGGTTGACTGTTCACAGGTGTCGTTGAAACAGTTGTCCTGACATTTGAGAGTGCAGTCTGATCCGTAGTACGTTTCCTTGCACGTACAGTCTGTACTTTCCGGGTCACATATGATGTCACAGCCATCAGAATACGTCTATTTGCACTGTAGCCCAAAATTACCATCGGGACAAGTGTCATTACAGGTGTAGCCAGGATGTTTACATTGTAGGCATTTTCCGGATTTTTCCTCACATAAAGGACAGACACTGAGATAAGGCCTGGAGCAGTCGTGTCCATAGATCCCATGTGAACAGTTGCCGTGACACTTACCGATGATGACGTTGTAGCCTTTGCAGCACCCACTACACACTGCACAAGACGACCAAGAATGCCCGTCCAGGCAATAGGTGTCTGTAAATGTTTGCACCTCACACACCGTCAGTGCACTGTCGGCCTGCGAAATGTTCGGTGAGAACTCAATCTTAATGTGTGCCATTGTCGCTTGTGTGGTGACTACACTAGTGTTCACAGAAATACTTGGGTATGATATATCATTATACTGGAACACTACACCGCCATTGTCAGAGAAAGCCTTTAGAGTGGCATTCTTTACCCGAATCATAGTGCTAGCTCGATGATAAATTCGAATGGTGTGAGTCTTTTGGGGCGTGGCAAAGTTCATATACCAGTAAACAGAATTGGTTCCACTTCTCAATTGTGTGTGTTTGCAGTCATTGTCATAGAGATTGGTCTTTGTTTTGCCATTAACTGCAGCCTCTGGTCCACATCCGTCTCCTGTATAATAAGCATTAATCGTGTCGGTCTGGTTTGTGTTTTGTTTGAGAGCCACATTCCGACCCCCGCAAATGTAGATGGAGCAGATATTTGCAACTATCGCCCCTTCAATCCGTAACTTGTTGATCAGACCAGCCCCAGAGCAAAAGACATCAATCTCGTGCGAACTAACTACAAACCGTGATTCATTGTTACATGAGGCAGAACATGAGGATGTTACAATTAATAGTTTCTCCGGATATCCTGTGAATTATTGCTAAATATGAACACTAACACCATATTCCCCATACGCCTTAAGACTGCTTGAAACTCTAACAACATCATCATGTTGAGGACAACACCTGTTGGTTTTGGCGATCATGTGCATGCACAATCTTCTATCCACAGTGCATCTTATCACTTCTGCTGGTGACTGTTTTCCATGCCATGACACCAAGTTATTTAATATTTTCTCTCTTTGACGTCCGCGATCTCTCTTTCCCTGTATTTTTCCAGTTATAACCAAATATCCAAACTTTCCATTTCTCATGATGTGCCCGAATAATTTTGATTGTTTCTGTCAGATGTTTCTTAGCAGATCCCTTTTTGTGCTGACCTCTTTGAGAATTTCCTCGTTGGTCTTTTTAGCTGTCCAGTTAACTTTCAACCTTCTTCTGAGAACTCCAGTCTCTGTGGCCTCTAATCGTCTGTTCATTTCTTTGTTTACTGTCTATGACTTTCTTCCGTAGGTCATAATTGGTTCCATATAGCACTGATGAACTCTCTTTCTCACTTCTTTTGACATATTTATGTTGCATAAGACTCTAATTTACATAGTGTGAAATAAGCATCCTTGCCTACTTCGTGCACTAAGTTATCTTTCCGTGTGATAACGTCAGAGCATGAGATTAGGATCGTACATTGTTTTCTAATTCAGCGATAATTGTCCCATAGACAAGACAGTACTATCGGGATATACGGCCACAGACCATGCCTCAATAAATGGTGAATGAGATGATAATGATTTTCATTGACCACTTCCATCATGGTTATGGTTATGGTTAGTCGAAGGCCCCGGTATCACTGATCACTTCCAGGGTCACCCAGCCTTTAAAGGGTACCGGATTTTTTTCTGGAAAAGTAAAGAGGCACGGGCGTAATACCGACCACATTACCCTAAAAATATCATGTGCCGAAGGTCTGTAAAATTTATGTTCACTAACACCATATTCCCTATACGCCACTTGGCGTGACGGGGGCACTTTACTTTTTTTTAAATACTTTTTTTTTACCTCAGAAGTCAGGGAATATCTGCCTGTATGGCGATGGACAACTGATCAAGGGCTGCTGGTGGAAAAAAAACAGGAAAAAGTGACATTCACTTGAAGGTATCTAGGGGCTTCGCGGCAGAAACAAAGATGAGTGTACAATAACAACCTCCACGTCCAAGTGTCTTTACAACATGTAAATTATTTCAAGGCTTAGTGTCTTTACAATGTATGAATTATTTCAAGGCTTAGTGTCTTTACAATGTGTGAATTATTTCAAAGCTAAGTGTCTTTACAATGTGTGAATTATTTCAAAGCTAAGTGTCTTTACAATGTGTGAATTATTTCAAAGCTAAGTGTCTTTACAATGTGTGAATTATTTCAAGGCTTAGTGTCTTTACAACATGTGAATTATTTCAAAGCTTAGTGTCTTTACAATGTGTGAATTATTTCAAAGCTTAGTGTCTTTACAATGTGTGAATTATTTCAAGGCTTAGTGTCTTTACAACATGTGAATTATTTCAAAGCTAAGTGTCTTTACAATGTGTGAATTATTTCAAGGCTTAGTGTCTTTACAATGTGTGAATTATTTCAAGGCTTAGTGTCTTTACAATGTGTGAATTATTTCAAGGCTTAGTGTCTTTACAATGTGTGAATTATTTCAAGGCTTAGTGTCTTTACAATGTGTGAATTATTTCAAAGCTAAGTGTCTTTACAATGTGTGAATTATTTCAAGGCTTAGTGTCTTTACAATGTATGAATTATTTCAAGGCTTAGTGTCTTTACAATGTGTGAATTATTTCAAAGCTAAGTGTCTTTACAATGTGTGAATTATTTCAAAGCTAAGTGTCTTTACAATGTGTGAATTATTTCAAAGCTAAGTGTCTTTACATTGTGTGAATTATTTCAAGGCTTAGTGTCTTTACAACATGTGAATTATTTCAAAGCTTAGTGTCTTTACAATGTGTGAATTATTTCAAAGCTTAGTGTCTTTACAATGTGTGAATTATTTCAAGGCTTAGTGTCTTTACAACATGTGAATTATTTCAAAGCTTAGTGTCTTTACAATGTGTGAATTATTTCAAGGCTTAGTGTCTTTACAATGTGTGAATTATTTCAAGGCTTAGTGTCTTTACAATGTGTGAATTATTTCAAGGCTTAGTGTCTTTACAATGTGTGAATTATTTCAAGGCTTAGTGTCTTTACAATGTGTGAATTATTTCAAAGCTAAGTGTCTTTACAATGTGTGAATTATTTTAAGGCTTAGTGTCTTTACAATGTATGAATTATTTCAAGGCTTAGTGTCTTTACAATGTGTGAATTATTTCAAAGCTAAGTGTCTTTACAATGTGTGAATTATTTCAAAGCTAAGTGTCTTTACAATGTGTGAATTATTTCAAAGCTAAGTGTCTTTACATTGTGTGAATTATTTCAAGGCTTAGTGTCTTTACAACATGTGAATTATTTCAAAGCTTAGTGTCTTTACAATGTGTGAATTATTTCAAAGCTTAGTGTCTTTACAATGTGTGAATTATTTCAAGGCTTAGTGTCTTTACAACATGTGAATTATTTCAAAGCTTAGTGTCTTTACAATGTGTGAATTATTTCAAGGCTTAGTGTCTTTACAATGTGTGAATTATTTCAAGGCTTAGTGTCTTTACAATGTGTGAATTATTTCAAGGCTTAGTGTCTTTACAATGTGTGAATTATTTCAAGGCTTAGTGTCTTTACAACATGTGAATTATTTCAAAGCTTAGTGTCTTTACAATGTGTGAATTATTTCAAAGCTAAGTGTCTTTACAATGTGTGAATTATTTCAAAGCTTAGTGTCTTTACAATGTATGAATTATTTCTAAGCTAAGTGTCTTTACAATGTATGAATTATTTCAAAGCTAAGTGTCTTTACAATGTATGAATTATTTCAAAGCTAAGTGTCTTTACAATGTGTGAATTATTTCAAAGCTTAGTGTCTTTACAATGTGTGAATTATTTCAAAGCTTAGTGTCTTTACAACATGTGAATTATTTCAAAGCTTAGTGTCTTTACAATGTATGAATTATTTCAAAGCTAAGTGTCTTTACAACATGTGAATTATTTCAAAGCTTAGTGTCTTTACAACATGTGAATTATTTCAAAGCTTAGTGTCTTTACAACATGTGAATTATTTCCAAGCTTAGTGTCTTTACAATGTATGCATTATTTCAAAGCTAAGTGTCTTTACAATGTGTGAATTATTTCAAATAATTCGACTTCAAATTTATTCAACGTAGAAATTGTCTACATATATTTTTTTAACTCCCACAGCTATATCAAAACGTTTTAAACATTTATATAGTCTCCACAAATCTTTAAACTCATCAAAATTCATTAAGTAATTTCCGTGTTTGTTTTAATTTTGAATCGCCAGAAGGGAGACAATTCTTGGACGAAAATTTTCATTTCTTGAAGTTAAAATTTCTATTTACTAACTTTTTGCTCTTTCCGTTAAGATGTCATGCACTGTTTCACTAAAACTAAACGACGCAACAGCACTAATTTGAGGTTAAATTAGAAGAGATATATTTTGTTTTTAATTTATTCTGAATAAAATCCAGTGTCAAATTGTCCTGCTATTCAAAGAATCAATTCAGTTTGTTTACAGCACGCGAAAAAAAATGACAAATAATCAACAACAGAAAACATTAGATTAACGAAGAACATTATATGGTCCGATTCGTACTGTTTCGTCCTAAATGACTGTCTGTAACGCAAATATTCAGCCTTACCCTATCCGGGAGATACGTGTCTTAATAAGAAAAATACAGATACACTATGTATTCTCAAGTTGTGATTGCAGCTCTAAGCTATAGTTATGAGAACACCTGCGTGAAAGACATCGCCAATGATGGCTCATTTTTTTAGCGAGCCGAGTTGGCAATGTTCTTTAGCGTTTGACTTTTCGTGGCAAGGCTCTGTGCCAAGGAGTACGGGTTCGATCTTGCTTCGGACCATATATTGTTCTTTGTTTTGTTTTTTTCTGTTCTTGATTATTTATAATTTTTTCCGAGTGCTGTAAACATACCTCTTCCTCTGAATTGATTCGCTGATTATCGCCTCGGAAGTTTCCCTCTATAATAATATTCATTTATTTTTATTTGTCTCCGGCTATTCAAAGCTTGTTTACCTCACATGACAGCCAAGAAAGTGTACAACGGCTGCTATGACACCAGAAATCTGCACCAATTAGAGGATAGATTAGGTTGATAGAGAAGTATGATTACAACTAGAGCCTAGGGAGGCTGTGTGATCAAGAAATCGTTAGAGAGGTTCTTAAAATAAATCCGAATGTAGAGTGGTTGCGTTGATGGACAGCTGTTCTCTCTCTCTCTCTCTCTCTCTCTCTCACACACACACACACACACACATTTTGTCGCTCTCACCATCTCTCACTTTCTCTCTCACTCTCTCAATCACTCTCTCTCTCACTCACTCTCTCTCACACCTTCTCTCTCCCTCTGTCAATCACTCTCTCTCACTCACGCTCTCTCAAACCTTCTCTCTCACTCTGTCAATCACTCTCTCTCTCTCATCACACTCTTACTCATTATCGCTCCCTTTTTCTCTCACTCTATCAATCACCCTTTCTCTCACTCACTCTCTATCTCTCTTACTTTCTTTCACACACTTTTCCTCTCAGTCTCTCTCACTCTCTCTTTCTCTCTCTCTCTCTCACTTTTTCTCTCTCACTCTATCAATCACTCCCCCCTCTCTCTCTCTCTTCACTTATACTCACTCTAGTGTCGAGCGAGATACAAAGTTCAACTTCGTGCCCTCCTGACAGCCTCATCCATTGTCAATTATGATATGGTAAGATTTCTCGATTGTTGTCAGTCCCTTGTACTCTGAAACTATCACCTGCCTTTTTCCCAGCTCTTCTTATTTTATATATCTTATTTGGTATATAATCTCTTGGGATTCTTTCACGATCAGCAGACCATTCCATTTGTTGACTCTGTATGTTAAATGGTACAGAAACAATTCAATGCTCAATCTGTTCCTTATATCCGAACTTGACAGGACAAAGTATGCCAGATAAAATGAATGCACCAAGACCCGAAGATAATGTCTCCTACACTGGAGGTATCAGAGCTCTGTGTTCAACACCGGGCTGATTGGACCCAATGAACAGCTAAACAGAATAAATATAGCTGCACGGTTGTTTGTCTGTCTATCTATCTATCTATCTATCTATCTATCTATCTATCTATCTATCTATCTATCTATCTATCTATCTATCTATCTATCTATCTATCTATCTATCTATCTATCTATCTATCTATCTATCTATCTATCTATCTATCTATCTATCTATCTATCTATCTATCTATCTATCTACCTACCTACCTACCTACCTACCTACCTACCTACCTACCTACCTACCTACCTACCTACCTACCTACCTACCTACCTACCTACCTACCTACCTACCTATCTATCTATCTATCTATCTATCTATCTATCTATCTATCTATCTATCTATCTATCTATCTATCTATCTATCTATCTATCTATCTATCTATCTATCTATCTATCTATCTATCTATCTATCTATCTATCGCCTGAAGTATTGTCTATATCTGCAATGTCGTTTCCTGTATAAATTTTACTGTCTTTTGTAACTCTTGCAGTGGCCCATATAATTTTGTCTGTAATGTTGTATCTATTGGCCAATGGATTTTCCTCAGTCTACTATATTCAGTGCAGTCTTGAAGTATGTGTTCAGCAGTCTGGGGCGCCTGTCCACATGTACAAGTAGTTGAGGTGCCGATCTTGAATTTTGTATACACATGACTATGGAGTCGACACAGTAATACTTTAGAAGATCTGCTCATTTGTGTCTTTCCAGGAAGAGTACACTTATATATATACTCTTCTTCTTTCCTTCCTAATTTTCCTCATTTGTTTATCAGCGTCGAGGGCAGATATAATTTACGGTCTTTTGCTCTTCTGTTCGCCTCTGCTGCTGTTATGTTTCCTAGTGCTTCTAATATTCCATCGATCCATCTTTTTCGCGGTAGACCTTTGGGTCTGGTATTCTCGTAACGTTTATTGCGGGCTCGTTGTGTTGTGTTTTGATTACTCTGCCTTGTCACGTGGCCAAACAATTTTATTATATACATTACCTTCATCAAGTGCCATGCCTGCTGGCGTAGGTGATCATGTCTCTCCACAACTTTCAATCTCGATAGTTATTTATTATTTCTGTTGTTGACTTTCTGCCAAGCCATTCTCTTAAGCTGTCTGGAAATATTTTTCTATGCTTCCCTCTATCTCTTCGCCCTCAACTTTTCCAGTTATCACAATATATTCCCGCTTTGCCCTTCTCATTACATGGCCAAAAAATTGGTGATTTTTTCATCCTAATATAGGAAATTAACTCTCTCTTTGCTTTGGCTTCTTTCAGAACATTTTCATTACTCTTCTTAGCTGTCCATGGTATTCTCAATATTCTTCTGTAAAACCACATTTCTTTAGCCTCCAGTGATTTTTTTGTATTTTGTTCTATTGTCCACGATTCACATCCATATGTTAAGACTGGTTCTACATAACATTAAGAACTCTTTTTTTCTGTTTCTATTGTCAAAAATAAATTGTATAGCATCTTCCTCATTTTTTTGGAAGCTCTTTTTCCCTGAGCCATTCTACATCTCACCTCTGTCGTACATCTACCATCTGTGGCTGACAATGTTCCCAGATACTGAGATTCATGTATCTGCTATCATATAGTAATATACACTCAACTACTTCTATTAAACATTCACATTGATTAGAAGACGTTGCATCTTACAATTTAACTTTTTTTGTGTTTAACAAATAAAAATCGCATCTGCCGAAACTCTCAAATGTATCAATCCCTGATCGTTTTGTTACGAGCATTAGCTACTAAAATATCATTCATAGATAAATATAGTAAAAAAAAAAAAAAAGTAAAGTACCCCCGTCACGCCAAGTGGCGTATAAGGAAATATGGTGTTAATGACCCTATATTTTACAGACCTTCAACACATGATTTTTGGGGTAATGTGGTCGGTATTACGCCCGTGCTGCTTTACTTTCCCAGAAAAAATCTGGTACCCATTTAAGGCTGGGTGAACCCGGAAGACGTCGGTTGGGATCGAACCCTACCTCTTGTCCCTTGTAGTTCAGTTCACTAACCACTGAGCTATCGCGGCTCCCGATAAATATAGACTTCAGTTTAAAATGTCACTTTTGTGTGAGAGAGAGAGAGATAGAGAGAGAGTGCGATAGAGAGAGATAAAGAGACAGAGCGAGGTAGAGAGAGACAGAGATAGAGAGAGATAAAGAGACAGAGAGAGGTAGAGAGAGACAGAGATAGAGAGAGATAGAGAGAGGTAGAGAGAGACTGAGATAGAGACAGATAGAGGGAGAGATAGTGAGAGGGAGAGAGAGATAGAGATAGAGAGAGAGATTGAGAGAGACAGAGAAATATAGAGAGATAGAGAGAGATAGAGAGAGAGAGAGAGAGACAGAGAGAAATATATATGTATATATAGAGAGAGACACATTGAGGGGCCTTTTTAACATGTCTAAATAGAAGTAAAGTAAAGTAAAGAGCCCCCGTCACGCCAAGATGCGTATAGGGAATATGGTGTTAGTGACCATAAATTTTACAGACCCTCAGCATATGATTTTGGGGTAATGTTGTCGGTATTACGCCCGTGCCGCTTCACTTTCCCTGAAAAAATTCAGTACCCATTTAAGGCTGAGTGAACCCGGAAGCCGTCGGTTGTGATCGAACCCTACCTCTTGTCCTTGTAGTCCAGTTCACTAACCACCAAGCTATCGCGGCTCCCGATTAGACGATGGATTTATTTAATGAATTTTTAAAAAATGTGTCAAAAGTTCGCTTGGTGTACGTTTCATAAACAAAATCAATACAGACTGGCAATCTCTACATACCACTTTATGTGTATTATAATACGAAATGACTACGTTAAATGTTTAAACTGAATACATTCTCTGATATACTCAAATAAAGTCCTTGGTCCCTCACAGAACACAAATATAGATGTAATGACCATCACAGAGAATCGCCTGAAATGGGCAGTCAAAGTAAATGGAACAGCATTAAAACAGATCGATAAGCACAAATACCTGGTAACAATTGTAACTTCAAATGGTAATGTACAACAAAGCTGTGAACCAGAAGAGTCCAGGCAACGGTTGTATTTCAAGAATCCAGGCAACGGTTGTATTCCAAGAGTCCAGGCAACGGATGTATTCCAAGAATCCAGGCAACGGTTGTATTCCAAGAGTCCAGGTAACGGTTGTATTCCAAGAGTCCAGGCAACGGTTGTATTCCAAAAGTCCAGGTAACGGTTATATTCCAAAAGTCCAGGTAACGGTTGTATTCCAAGAGTCCAGGCAACGGTTGTATTCCAAGAGTCCAGGCAACGGTTGTATTCCAAGAATCCAGGCAACGGTTGTATTCCAAGAATCCAGGCAACGGTTGTATTCCAAGAGTCCAGGCAACGGTTGTATTCCAAGAATCCAGGCAACGGTTGTATTCCAAGAGTCCAGGCAACGGTTGTATTCCAAGAATCCAGGTAACGGTTGTATTCCAAGAGTCCAGGCAACGGTTGTATTTCAAGAATCCAGGCAACGGTTGTATTCCAAAAGTCCAGGTAACAGTTGTATTCCAAAAGTCCAGGCAACGGTTGTATTCCAAGAGTCGAGGCAACGGTTGTATTCCAAGAGTCCAGGTAACGGTTGTATTCCAAGAGTCCAGGCAACGGTTGTATTCCAAGAGTCCAGGCAACGGTTGTATTCCAAGAGTCCAGGCAACGGTTGTATTCCAAGAGTCCAGGCAACGGTTGTACTCCAAGAGTCCAGGCAACGGTTGTATTCCAAGAATCCAGGCAACGGTTGTATTCCAAGAGTCCAGGCAACGGTTGTATTCCAAGAATCCAGGCAACGGTTGTATTCCAAAAGTCCAGGTAACAGTTGTATTCCAAAAGTCCAGGCAACGGTTGTATTCCAAGAGTCGAGGCAACGGTTGTATTCCAAGAGTCCAGGTAACGGTTGTATTCCAAGAGTCCAGGCAACGGTTGTATTCCAAGAGTCCAGGCAACGGTTGTATTCCAAGAGTCCAGGCAACGGTTGTATTCCAAGAGTCCAGGCAACGGTTGTACTCCAAGAGTCCAGGCAACGGTTGTATTCCAAGAATCCAGGCAACGGTTGTATTCCAAGAGTCCAGGCAACGGTTGTATTCCAAGAGTCCAGGCAACGGTTGTATTCCAAGAGTCCAGGCAACGGTTGTATTCCAAGAGTCCAGGCAACGGTTGTATTCCAAGAGTCCAGGCAACGGTTGTACTCCAAGAGTCCAGGTAACGGTTGTATTCCAATGCATCATGAAGATATTAAGAAGCCGATATTTGACAATGTACATGATAAGAAGAGCTCTTTGTTTTATGTGGAGCTTGTCATCACATATGGAGGTGATTCGTGGACAATCGGTCAGTAGGCATGAAAGCCATTAGAGACTGCAGAGATATTGTTTTATAGAAGACAGCCAACAAGAGCAAAGAGAAAGTGTTATAGGAACCAAATGACTAATATCAAAAGAAATCAACTCACTTTCTTCGCTGCATTATCATCATCATGTGCCATACCGGTTGGAGTACGCGATCATGCCATTCCACAATTCTCTGTCCACAGTGCATCATATCAATTCTGTTGTTCACTGTTTTCAATACCGTGACACCAAGCTATCTTGTATATTCTCTTTGTCGTCCACGATCTCTCTTTCCTTCTATTTTGCCAGTTGTAACCAAGTATACAAACTTTCCTCTTCTCATAATGTGCCCGAACAGTGTCAATTGTTTCTTTCTGTTGAGTCTTCTATCTATCTATCTATTGTCCTTTCGAGCCGAAGACGGCACATAGGGCAGAGCTACAATCTCAAAAACAGAAACCTTGCGTGCCAAAATGGCACATATTGCAGAGATCACTGATCTAAAATCTATGGCGCTGTTTCCATAACAATACTTTTTACAATGATAGCTTGTCTAGCCATCGATCAATCTCCTTAGTCGCCTCTTACGACTTGCCTGGAAGGTCACAGTGTCACTATTCTTTACCTCCCTCATAATGAGGCCCCGGTAACACACGGGATTGGTTGAGTCTTACTAGCTCCTTTTTTGTGTTGGCCTCTGATAATTTCCTCGTTGGTCTTTTTAGCTGTCCAGGGAACTCTCAACATTCTTCTAAGAAATCCCATCTCTGTGGCCTCTAATTGCTTTTTCATTTGTCTGTACACTGTCAATGTTTCACTTCCATAGGTCAGAATTGGCTCTATGTAGCACCGTCTGACTTTCATTCTTATTTCTGTTGACATAGACTTGTTGTATAAGACGTTTTATAATTTCTGAAAAAAATGTTGGCCTGAGTTATTCTACTTTTAACAAAAATTTCTGTGGTGCATCTTCCATCTGATATTATTAATGTGTCCAAATATTAGAACACTGCACTTGCTTTAGATTTGTCCCATTTATTTTTATGTTGCATGGCGGTGATAATTAATTCATTCTCAAATCTCTGATATTAAGACTGTGTCATCCGCATATCGTAGATTTTTTATTTTTGTCACTGTTGCCTTTAATTTCTTTTTTGTCTTCTATAGATTTCATGATATTTTTTCTGTTAAGTGAGAATAAATCCGATGACAGAACGCTGACTCTTTGTTTTATATACTGTAACTGTTCTGTTTGGTTGCTAATTTGTATAGCTGCTGTTTGTTGCCAGTACATATTTTTTTATGATTCTCAGATCCTTGCCATCAATGTTTAATTTCTCCAGCATATTTATTATTTCCAAATGCTTTACTTTATCAAATGCTTTTGTGTAGTCTATAAAGCACGTATATAGATCTTTCTTTACCTCTATAGCTCTTTCTATCAATGTTCTCGAGATGTATATTGCATTATTGGTGCTCTTTCCTTCCACAAATCCACATTGTTCCTCACTTATTTCTGATTTTATTTTGTGTCTTACACATCTCAGGATGATTATTAGTAATATGTTAGTCGTGTGGCTCATGAGACTAATAGTACGGTGTTATAAGAAGAAAAAGTTGGAATAAACGTGTAAAAATAGATGGTAGTGGAGATTAGAGGAAGCCAGAGAGTAGACATTAGATTCTTTTTGAGAATGGTTTGGTAGGACACCAAGAGTGAAATTGATAAACACGCATAGAAGTAGCGAAATGTTTATAGGAGGAAACCAGTGAGAAGACATTAGATTCATTTTGAGAATGGTTTGGTAGGAAACCAAGAATGAAATTGAGAAACACACATAGAAGTAGCGAGATGTTTATAGGAGGAAACCAGAGAGAAGACATTAGATTCTTTTTGAGAATGGTTTGGTAGGAAACCAAGAGTGAAATTGATAAACACGCATAGAAGTAGCGAGATGTTTATAGGAGGAAACCAGAGAGAAGACATTATATTCTTTTTGAGAATGGTTTGGTAGGAAACCAAGAATGAAATTGATAAACACGCATAGAAGTAGCGGAATGTTTATAGACGCGGTCACCTACATCGACAGGAAAAATCCTTGATGACGCCTGTACTGACATGACCAATCGTAACCACAGCATTGAGTTTTCTGGCCAATCACAAACGCTTTTTGTTTAAATATAGACCAGCGGTCTCCAAAGTTTTGACACTAGCGACTTCCTTTCCATGCTGAACGTATACCAGTTGTATCATCAATGAAATTACGATTGTAAAGTCAGGTTATATTTTATTCCACTATAGAATATGTAAAATAATAAATATTCTTGATCTTTCCTTTCTCATTTTTCTTTCAGCGTCGAGGGAGATATAATTCGCGGTCATTTACTTTTCTGTTCGCCTCTGCTGCTGTTATGTTCATATTGTTCCTAATATTCCGTCAATCCATCTTTTTCGTGCTCGGCCCTTGGATCTGGTGTTCTCGCAACGATTATTGAAGGCTCGTTGAATTTGAAAAATAAGGACCATCCCATTTGGGTTCCCTACGTGATGTTCAGCTCAGAGATTTACTTTTCACTCTAGTCACCAGGAGAGAGGGTGGCCAAGTCGGTAACTGGTCACACTCCAAGCCAGCAGAAGCGGGTTCCAATCCCAGTGGGGTTAAACATGTTTTTTGTCTATCTTGGGTGGAACAAAATCTTAGACTGAACACCTGGTGACGACTGCACTGGACAAGCGGCCTTTTGTGCTTTATCATCATCATCGAGTGCCATCTCCGCAACGAAGGTTGGTTACCATGGAGCGCCATTCTGCTCTGTCTCTTGCTTTAATGGTGCAGGTTGTCATAGGCTGATTTGTCCATCTTTTGATATTACTCGTCCATGTTAGTCTTGGTCTGCATTTGACTCTTTTACTTTGTATTTTCCACTCCAGGATTGCTTTTAGTAGGCTGTTGTGTCTTTTAACATGGCCCAAAAATCGCAATTTGCCTTATCAAGTGGCCAAATAATTGTATCTGTTGTTTCCTTATATATTCTATGGCAGGGATTATTGCTAGCTATTTTCTCAGTTGTTTATTGCTGATCTTATCTCTCAGGCTGTTTCCTGTCATGCATCTGACACAATTCATCTCAGTAGAGATTATGTTTCTTTTTGTTCTTGTGCATTAAAATTATTGTAATAAATATAAAGAAAATAAACTTAGATTTTCTAACATGTCGCATTCATAATTTGAAATTGTTAAATTTTTCCGTTTATTTCCATCACCTATCACATTTGTTTATTTTGCTATTATCATTGACATATTATATTTCCTTTCAACAGTGTGAGTATTTATTTATTTGTTTATTTTTATTTTTTTTAACATTTTTTTTTCTCAATTTTTTATTTTTGATCTTATCTTTCAGGCTCTTTCCTGTCATTCGGCTGACACATTTAAACTCAGTAGAGGTTATTTTCCTTATTGTTCTATACGATTATGACATAATTAACACTACCCTGTACACACTCGTTAACTAACAAACACTGTGCTTATGTGGATATCATTTTATTATCTCTTACTCACTCAGTTGTATACGGTAATATAGTCGACGCGGCGCGCTCCAAAGTTTGCGAGCCATGGCACAGACTTTGGAAATCCTTAAAGCAGGCATTACAGCGTGACGAGAGAAACTCACTGACGTCTCTCATTGGCTATCGATAAAAGATAACTGAAAAGGGATTATTGTAAAATCCAATCATCATGTGTGAGGATCGATTAGAGTAAGATATATCAAGATTATTTGTAACATAAGAGCCGTCGAAGCTATCAGCTTGAGTCCAGAGTCTAAATTTGATTCCGAGCTTTGTAGCGAAGTCGCCTATTTCAAGCATTGATCAATAATCAATAATGCATTTTACAATTTAAGGAGCACGTGCTTTTAACATTTGCAGAAGTTGATTAAACGTGCTTTGATTATTTTTAGCTTATCGCTGCACGTTAGTCTCTTTGATGTGGCCACGGATATATTTTCCTCGTTCAGTGACGAATTAAGTATGTTAAGTTAAGTGTTAGACTCGAGGTGGATATGTATGTCACGAGGTTGGACGAGGGCCAAAAACATAATGAGAAGCGACGTAGCGTTGACACCTGAGCGAGAGTGGAAGTGAGGCTGATCAAAGACAACTTCGGGGTGAACTGTGGGGCAAAGCTTTGAAGATGTGAGTCAGACTTTGGACACGTTGCATAAAGAAGATTTGGTTGAAGTATTGCTGGGACTGGCTAAGTAGAGAGGTCAAACGTCGACTACTGGACAAGATGGTTGCAGGTTCAAAGCCTGCAACGGATGTTGGAGAATTTTGAATGTACTTCATCATGGCTTCTTCTTGTTCTCTCCGTGGCTTCTTCGTGTTCTCTCCGTGGCTTCTTCGTGTTCTCTCCGTGGCTTCTTCGTGTTCTCTCCGTGGCTTCTTCGTGTTCTCTCCGTGGCTTCTTCGTGTTCTCTCCGTGGCTTCTTCGTGTTCTCTCCGTGGCTTCTTCGTGTTCTCTCCGTGGCTTCTTCGTGTTCTCTCCGTGGGTTCTTCGTATTCTCTCCGTGGCCTCTCCGTGGGTTCTTCGTGTTTTCTCCGTAGCTTCTCCTCAGCTTCTCCGTGGCTTCTTCGTTGCTTCTTCGTGGATTTTTCATGTTTTCTCCGTAGCTTCCCCGTGACTTCTTCGTAGCTTCTTCGTGTCTTTTTCGTGTTTTCTCTGTAGCTTCTCAGTGGTTTCTTCAGGTTTTCTCCATGATTTCTTCGTGACATCTCCTGATCTTATCCGTGGCTTCTTCGTGTTTTCTCTGTAGCTTCTCAGTGGTTTCTTCAGGTTTTCTCCATGATTTCTTCGTGACATCTCCTGATCTTATCCGTGGCTTCTTCATGTATTCACCGTAGCTTCTTCGTGGTTTCTGCGTGTTTTCTCCGTGGCTTCTTCGTGTTTTCTCCGTGGCTGTTCGTGGCTTCTCCGTGGTTTCTTCGTGTTTTCTCCGTGGCTTCTTCGTGTTTTCTGCCTGGCTTTTCGTGGCTTCTCCGTGGTTTCTTCGTGGCTTCTCCGTGACTTCTTCGTGTTTTCTCCGTAGCTTCTTCGTGTTTTCTCCGTAACTTCTTCGTGGCTTCTCCGTGGTTTCTTCGTGGCTTCTCCGTGACATCTTCGTGTTTTCTCCGTGACTTCTTCGTGTTTTCTCCGTAGCTTCTTCGTATTTTCTCCGTAGCTTCTTCGTGGCTTCTTCGTATTTTCTCCGTAGCTTCTTCGTAGCTTCTTCGTGTTTTCTCCGTAGCTTCTCCGTGACTTCTTCGTATTTTCTCCGTAGCTTCTTCGTGTTTTCTCCGTAACTTCTTCGTATTTTCTCCGTAGCTTCTCCGTGACTTCTTCGTGTTTTCTCCGTAGCTTCTTCGTGTTTTCTCCGTAACTTCTTCGTATTTTCTCCGTAGCTTCTCCGTAGCTTCTTCGTGTTTTCTCCGTAGCTTCTCCGTAGCTTCTTCGTGTTTACTCCGTAGCTTTTCCGTAGCTTCTTCGTGTTTTCTCCGTAGCTTCTCCGTAGCTTCTTCGTGGCTTTACCTCCCCCCCCCCCCCCCTCGGTCTCTAGGTGTTGAGGTCCGGCGTCTAGTCCTCTCGGATAACGATGAAAAATAACATAACCCTTCATGTGCACTCTTCACACGTTAAACAACATCTGATCGTTAAGAGTAGAAAAAAAGTAACCATGCCGAAGACGGATGAATCGGGCTGAAGGGCACAGCTCTCGTTGCTCATCCTAAACAAAGGAAGAAACCCATCCACGCCCACTTAACTCGTGCATCATCACAAGAAGAATAGAGAGTTGTGGTACTGTCCTACGCCTCAAGTCATGCTGCAGGTTGGCTGTTATTTCGGACCGTATTTAAAAAAAAAAAAAAGTTGTTAAATAAATAGAAATAGAAGAATAACCAAGGTGGCAAAATCTTTGTTTTCTCTCTCTCTCTATTTCTCTCTCTCTCTCTCTCTCTCTCTCTCTCTCTCTCTCTCTGCGATCAGGATTCAATCAGAGTAGGACTCCAGACTCTCGCACGAAGACAGCTGTCTATTTAAGCCTGTTAGATCCACTTCGCTTAAATACCTGTTAAAACGTTGCACTGTGTTCTGCGCCAGTGGCCCAGTGCATCCGATTTCAGCCAGCATTTTGTTCATGTTTGCTTTCCTTAGCCTTTGATTGTCCCCAATCTTCCTGCAAGGGATCTTTGCTTTAAGTTGTAGTTACGTTTTGTTTTTGTTAGATTGAAACAACATGTCTGGTACTCGATCTGTGAAAGAAAACGAGCCGAGCTGACGGACTTGCTGAAATGTCTGCCACGGAGAAGGGACATGTAATTAACCGGGGTTATATTCTGAATGCCTTCATGGAGGTAAGGTGAGCTAATGATTCATAGAATGATCGTGAATCTACGAACATAAATGTCAGGTCAAAATTAGAGAAACCATAATGGAGCGCTGCCCGGGGAGATGGATGAAAGGAACAAATTAACAAAGAACTGGACGACTTCTTTATTGAGCTCGGAGCCAAAATAAAAAGTAAAAGTAAAGAGCACCAGTCACGCCAAGTGGCGTATAAGGAATATGGTGTTAGTGACCATAAATTTTACAGACCTTGAAGCACATGAATTTTGGGGTAATGTGGTCGGTATTACGCCCGTGTCGCTTTAATTTCCCTGAAAAAAATCCGGTACCCATTGAATGCTGGGTGAACCCGGAAGCCGTCGGCAGGGATCAAACCCTACCCCCTGTCCTTTGTAGTCCAGTTCACTAACCACTGAGCTATCGCGGCTCCCCTCGGAGCCAAAGTGATGAGGTTTTATTAAACTTGTTGTTTCTTTATTGATAATTGTGTCAGTATTATACTGTTACTTATACTGTGTGATATTGCGCTGTGTTGTGTTATACGACTCTTTTGTAACAATCTTCTTATGAATTGATTGACGACTTTGAAGAGTTGAGTTCGGTAGCGAGTGGGACTCAAGGTATTATCTTGCAACGGTTGTTTCCCCCTTTTTTGGAGTCTTTCGGAAAGGTAAATAAGATAAGGGGAAATGAGGGACGGATATTCTACGTCTGGAGAATAAAGGCAACATGTCTCATTGCAACAGCTGCGACGTTTTCATGCACGAGCTATTATTCGGTATAAACATAAAACTAACAGAACCTATCCCTACCGTGAGTCGAACCTTCGTCTGCCCACAACCAACTATAGATTTATTTAGGCTTGTGAACTGAGAGGAAATTCCAGGAAAACGACCAACTGGCGTGGCGTTTACAGTTTTGCAAGCAGGGGTAGTTGTGGGCAGAGTGGAGTCGGTTGTCTATAGCTCCCATAGTTGATAACGTCACGCTAGTTGTTGGGGTTTTCGGCTTTATTTTCTTACCGCGGGCCTTAATTGATCTATAGTTGGCTGTGGACTGCCTTATTTGTGAAAGACAAGGTGTTACAGTCCATTTGGTCGAGGAAATGTCATGACCCTAACCTATCCTTGTATCCAGATCTTACCGGCTATACACAAACAAACACATTTAATTATCCCTATATTAGATGGGGCCGCGATGGGTTATTGGTCTGGACAAGACGTCAGGTACGATCCTGACCGATGGCTTCCGGGTTCACCCAGCCTTAAATGGGTACCTGAATTTTTATGGGAAAGTAAAGCGGCACGGGTGTAACACCGACCACATTACCCCAAAAATCATGTGCCGAATGTCTATAAAAATGATGGTCACAAAAACCATATTCCCTATCCGTCACTTGGCGTGACGGGGCACTTTACTTTATTTACTATATTAGTTATTATTTGACACTTATCTCTGAATAATCATGAATTATACAAACCATGGACAGCTAAAAAGACCAATGAGAAAATTCTCAAAGAAGCCAACATAAAAAGCGAGCTCATAAAAAAAACATCAGAAAGATACAATCAACATTTTTCGGATACATCATAAGAAGAGGAAAGTTGGAATACTTGGTTACAACTGGCAAAATAAAAGGAAAGAGAAATCGCGGAAGACAAAGAGAGAAAATACTGGATAGCTTGGTGTCATGGCATGGAAAACAGTCAACAACAGAAATGATACGATGCACTGTAGATAGAAGATTGTGGAGGGACATGATCGCCTACACACCAACCGGTATGGCAAATGATGATGATGATGATGATAAACCTGCCAAAGCTTGCTGGGTGTTAAACCTTTTACTAGTCCACGCTATCAAACATATCAGTTTCATATGGACATTACGAAATCGTGATGTCCCAATCTTGAGGGCAGGAAATTTCAAATATTTGAGCCACGATCACCCGAGTGTAAACATGGCTCCACTTGAAATAATTTGATGTTTCGCAATAATGTCGTGGTCCGGTTCTAACTCCCCTCTTTCACTTTTAGAACTGAAATGAACAGCACGTATTTGAAAATAGAACGTTAGAAACGATAAAAAATAGTGCGCTAGCACTTAAGCATGTTCAGTGGCGACAAAAACTCGGAGATTTTCCTTCATTATGTTTTTTTTTTTGGCGCAAGCTTGCTCCATATCTCTAGCGAAGTCCTAGTAGATAGAGTTGCGTATGAATATGACTTTTTTCTTTATTTTCAACACTAGGTGCCGCTTGTTCAGGCGTCTCCCGCCATATAGGTAGATATTCTCCAACTTAAGAGGAGCTCTAATGTTTTTAATCGTCAAGACTTTTAACGTTTTTGTGTAGAATTTGGAATTTGTCGTTTAAACTTTGCCAGAGGCAGCTGCCATTTTGGCTGACTTTTTCTGATTTCCAACTGTTAAGGATTTGCTAACCAAGAGACAGAGATAGATATAAAGGTGTAACAAAGCATGCCAAGTTATAGGTAAAGTATCAACACTATTGAAAAACTAAGCAATAGCTATGGAAGCACAAAGAGCAATATACAAATCAATGTTGCTACCAACACTGTGCTATCAGTGCCAGAATTGGACGCTGGACTCTAGAACAATAAGAAAGATAACGACCACAGAAATGAAATGTGTCAGAAGAATGACAGGAAACAGCTTAAAGGACAGAGTAAGAAATACTGACCTGAGGAAGAAACTCGAAATTGAACCAGCCATCGAATACATAAAGAAACAAGAGATAAATTGGTTCGGCCACATAACAAGGCAAAAAGAACTAACAATGACTTAAAGAGCCATAAACAAACGCTACGAAAACGGCAGATTAAAGGCAGATGGGGAAGACATGGAATGAGCTTAAATGAATGGGAAGAAACAGAACGACTTAGAATGTGTTTGTTGAAGGTGTTTGTTGCAATAGAAGAAGTTTAACGGTTGTAACAGAAGGAGTTTAAAGGTTGTAACAGAAGGAGTTTAAAGGTTGTAACAGAAGAAGTTTAAAGGTTGCAGCAGAAGAAGTTTAAAGGTTGTAACAGAAGGAGTTTAAAGGTTGTAATAGAAGAAGTTTAAAGGTTGTAACAGAAGAAGTTTAAAGGTTGTAACAGAAGATGTTTAAAGGTTGTAACAGAAGAAGTTTAAAGGTTGTAACAGAAGGAGTTTAAAGGTTGTAACAGAAGGAGTTTAAAGGTTGCAATAGAAGAAGTTTAAAGGTTGTAACAGAAGGAGTTTAAAGGTTGTAACAGAAGAAGTTTAAAGGTTGTAACAGAAGATGTTTAAAGGTTGCAACAGAAGAAGTTTAAAGGTTGTAACAGTGTTACAGCGTTGTGATGTTCTTTGTTGTATTATATTATATCTTGTATAGTTGCTTAATGGTCACAGCACATCACAACATTGAGGTAACAACAGGTAATATGTAAGATCATGACAGAGTCTTTCTTTAACAATAATGATAATCAGTTTATTGATTTCGCCGTGATACAATAAAGTGGATGCACTTCTCTGAATCTAATGTTCTTAAGTTCTGGACATGCGTAGGTTACCACTGATGATTATGCAATGTCCATAACTGCATATTGTCATATAACATTGTTCATCAGACATCATTCAACTTGTCTACTTACGACATGTAAGATTCTTGAAATGCTTCAAATTGGAACACAATCACTTCACAACTAAGGTCATAATATTATTGATCAACAATCTATCAAGAATAACTTCTAAACTGACTTGAGCTACACTTAGAGATTCTAACTTCTGAACTACTGGCTTCACTTCTAATCTTAACTTCTAGCTGTTCTGACTCTAACTACTTAACTGCTTCTACTTCTAACTTCTGACTGACTTAACTGCTGGTTCGCTCTCCTAACTTAACTGACTCAAACTGTTGTGCAGGACTTTAAGTACTCAACAACTCTCTTCTACCTGCAAGTTAGTGACAAATAAGATCATCGCAAATTGACCTCTTGCGACGTGATCTGGTCACCTGAGTTTGTCGCTTGCTCACTATCTGTGACTCACACCTGAATTTCCCCAAATTTGAACAAACACCCTATTTCCCCGAAATCTCTATGACCTATTCGGGATAACATTACCTCTTGACACTTACCTCTCCTGGTAGCTAATTACCTGGCAGAGTAACACCATGAGTTCAGTGCTTGGTATGTGTGAATGGTCACTTACAATAACAACTAACTTGCATGGACAATCGTGGATATTTTACAACAACATCACGAGGTCGATGCGTGTTATGTATGTGATGGTCACCTTCACAGCAACTGGGCGAGTTGGGATTCATGGAAAATCCCCTCAACTATTATATCAAGGCCAAGTCATGACCCTCTCTACTTCGGTGGGTGTCCACTACCCACTCTCTACAACTTGTTATCCTAATTTGTATTCTGGAAAATCTATACTTAAATTCTGCTGGTCGCCACTATATGATACTGCTCTCGTCCATTCAAAGAGCGGTAACGACTAAATTACCTGCTCCCTCTGTTTACACTATATAACTCTGTTACAACAGAAGATGTTTAAAGGTTGCAACAGAAGAAGTTTAAAGGTTGCAACAGAAGAAGTTTAAAGGTTGCAAAAGAAGGAGTTTAAAGTTTGCAACAGAAGGAGCTTAAAAGTTTCAAAAGAAGGAGTTTAAAGGTTGCAACACAAGAAATTTAAAGGATGCAACAGAAGAATTCTAAAGGTTGCAAAAGAAGGAGTTTAAAGGTTGTAAAAGAAGGAGTTTAAAGGTTGCAAAAGAAGGAGTTTAAAGGTTGCAACAGAAGAAGTTTAAAGGTTACAACAGAAGAAGTCTAATAAAGGTTGCAACAGAAGACGTTTAAAGGTTGCAACAGAAGAAGTCTAAAGGTTGCAACAGAAGAATTCTAAAGGTTGCAAAAGAAGGAGTTTAAAGGTTGTAAAAGAAGAAGTTTCAAGGTTGCAACAGAAGAAGTTTAAAGGTTGCAACAGAAGAAGTCTTACAACAGAAGAAGTTTAAAGGTTGCAACAGAAGAAGTTTAAAGGCTGCAACAGAAGAAGTTTCAAGGTTGCAACAGAAGAAGTTTAAAAGTTGCAACAGAAGAAGTCTTGCAACAGAAGAATTTTAAAGATTGCAACAGAAGAAGTTTAAAGGATGCAACAGAAGAAAACTTGCAACAGAAGAAGTTTAAATGTTGCATCAGAAAAAGTCTTGCAACAGAAGTAGTTTAAAGGTTGCAGCAGAAGATGTTTAAAGGTTGCAACAGAAGAAGTTTAAAGGTTGCAACAGAAGAATTCTAAAGGTTGCAAAATTAGGAGTTTAAAGGTTGCAACAGAAGAAGTTTAAAGGTTGCAACTGAAGAAGTTTAAAGGTTGCAACAGAAGAAGTTTAAAGGTTGCAACAGAAGAAGTCTTGTAACAGAATAAGTTTAAAGTTTGCAACAGAAGAAGTCTTGTAACAGAATAAGTTTAAAGTTTGCAACAGAAGAAGTCTTGCAACAGAAAAAGTTTAAAGGTTGCAACAGAAGAAGTCTTGCAAAAGAAGAAGTTTAAAGGTTGCAACAGAAGAAGTCTTGCAACAGAAGAAGTTTAAAGGTTGCAACAGAAGAAGTCTTGCAACAGAAGAAGTCTAAAGGTTGCAAAAGAAGGAGTTTAAAGGTTGCAACATAAGGAGTTTAAAGGTTGCAACAGAAGAAGTCTTAAGGTTGCAAAAGAAGGAGTTTAAAGGTTGCAACAGAAGAAGTCTTGCAACAGAAGAAGTTTAAAGGTTGCAACAGAAGGAGTCTAAAGGTTGCAACAGAAGAAGTCTAAAGGTTGCAACAGAAGGAGTCTAAAGGTTGCAACAGAAGAAGTCTAAAGGTTGCAACAGAAGGAGTTTAAAGGTTGCAACAGAAGGAGTTTAAAGGTTGCAACAGAAGAAGTCTAAAGGTTGCAAAAGAAGGAGTTTAAAGTAAAGGTTGCAACAAAAGAAGTTTAAAGGTTATAACAGAAGAAGTAGTTGAGAAGTAGGTGGATGTAGATATGAAGCCTCGGCCCTCGGACAAGAAGATCGACGGTCAAATCCCATCGTTGTTGTGAGTGAGACCTTTCACCGTCTAGACTTGATCTGCGCTTTATGTCACATTAGTGCTGTTCAAGACCGTTATTGGGATTCTTTGACGCAAGTTATTTCCATGTTACACATTAATGTAAACTACTTCGTCAGTCGCAGTTTTGTCTCTTTGGGGAAGTTGCTTCGTGTTTTGTTCGTGCTTCGTAGGCTGCTTACACTTGAGTAATCAGACATAAGTCTAAAGGTATCGAGATTATGAGTTTGGCGACATTGTGTGCTACGTCATCGTATTGGTTCCCTAAACCGGCCGTGCGCAAATCTTACTGTCTGCTGTTTGATGTGCGACGAGGATAATTTGACGTCTGACTGTGTGTCTATATGTTCGGAATTGGAGTCATCAACGATGGCCTAACATCATCAAGTGCTACGATGATCATCATTTTCAAGAGGACGTGACTTACCGGTATATAGGGATAGGCGGCAGGAACAAATGAAGGCTATGCATGAAAGGTGTTCCTTGTTGCAGTTTCCTCATATTACAAGTCGCATGTCTGTGTTAGTCTCTAGTGACTCGGGCAGATGGTGCTCGTAAACCTGGGAAGGCCGACCATCTAAGGGCAGAATCCCCCGACAGAAAAGATCAACTGCTGCCTTGCAGGAAGATTGGGGACAATCAAAGGCTAAGGAAAGCAAACCTGCAAAAATGCTGGCTGAAATCGGATGCACTGGGCCACTGGCGCAGAACACAGTGCAACGTTTTAACGGGTACTCAATCGGAGTGGATCTAACAGGCTTAAACAGATAGCTGTCTTCGTATGAGAGTCTGGACGTCCTACTCTGATTGAGTCCTGATAGCAGAGCGAGAGAGAGAGAGAGAGAGAGAGAGAAATCCCATCGCATGCGGTGGATATTAAAAAAAACACACACAAAAATCCATGGTTTCTTCCTACTCCCCAACCCTTTCCCTCTTTCCCAAACGGCTAAAGGGTAATGAGATTCGATGTCTCGTTCGAATCAGGACAAAAAAATCAGGATGTTCTTCATGCATTCTGCGCACATTTCAGCAATCATTCTTCTTATTTCCTTCCTCATCTGCCTTTCAGCGTCGAAGGGAAATATAATATGCGGTCTTTTACATTGCTGTTCCCCTCTGCTGCTTTTATGTTTCCTAGTGCTTCTAATATCCCATCAATCCATCGTTTTCGTGTTCGACCCTTGGGCCTGGTGTTCTCGCAACGTTTTTTGAAGACTAGTTGTGTAGACCTACTGTTTTGAAATTTCACGTAGACCAATCGTTTTATCTGTTGTTTCTTTATGTTGTTTAGAGGCAGAATTTATTCCTAGCTTTCTTCTCAGTTCTTCATTTCTGAACTTATCTTTCAGGTTCTTTCCTGTCATTCGTCTGTCACATTTCATCTCGGAAATGGTTATTGTTACGAAGTTTTTGATCTTATCTACCAGATCCTTCTCCTTCTTCTTCTTGTTCTTCTTTTTCTATGATTCCTCCATTGCCGTTGGCGTCGAGGGGAGATACAATCTGCGATTCTTTGCTCTTCTGTTGGCCTCTTCTGATGTTATCCCTCCTAGAGACTCTAGTATTCCCTTTATCCATCTCTTTCTCGGTCTTCATCTCTGCTTCTATCTGCCTTCTCCAAGAATTCTTTAGTCTTCCTCTTTGTCTTTCCCCTGGGGATTCAAAAAATGGCCTGTTGTGTAATACTCTCAGTTGGACTACGCAGTGTGTGTCTTAACAGTGTGTGTCCAAACATTGGACAAATTTATACATCATCAAATGGGAAGAACTTTTATGCAAAATCTTCTCCAGTAATTGTCAACTTCCAGAAAGAAGCAGAGTGAGGTAGCGCGATCTTATAAAACTCACAAAATTAAGAAAATTTCACGATGAAAGAAAAGCCTTATACTAAGCGAAAAATTTGGAGCCGCGATAGCTCATTGGTTAGTGAACTGGAATACAAAGGACAAGAGATAGGGTTCGATCGCAACCGACGGCCTCCAGTTTCACCCAGCCTTAAATGGGTACCGGATTTTTTTTCTGGGAAAGGAAAGCGGCACGGGCGTAATACTGACCACATTACCCCAAAAATCATGTGCTGAAGGTCTGTAAAATTTATGGTCACTAACACCATATTCCCTATACGCCACTTGGCGTGACGGGGTCTCTTTACTTACGTTTTATGCGGGAAAAAAAAATCTACGATGAAATACATAACTTGATGAGGGATTATGCATTGTGTTTAACAGGAACTATGTATGTGTATATGAGGAACTATGTATGTGTATATGAGGAACTATGTATGTGTATATGAGGAACTATGTATGTAGGAGGTGCTACGTATGCATTTTTTAAAATAAATATGTTTATTTATGTCGTTGTATCAGACACGTATGTCATGTCGTTGTATCATACACGTATGCATGTCATTGTATCAGACACGTATGTCATGTCGTTGCAGCAGACACGTATGTCATGTCGTTGTATCAGACATGTAAGTCATGTCATTGTATCAGACACGTATGCCATGTCGTTGTATCAGACACGTAAGTCATGTCTTTGTATCAGACACGTATGTCATGTCGTTGTAGCAGTCACAGTCATGATGGGTGTATGTAGGTTGTCTAGTGTGTCTTGAGGGCTGATGGAGGTCGTCTAGTGTGTTTTGCGTGCTGTATGGAGGTCGTCTAGTGTGTCTTGAGGGCTGTATGGAGGTCGTCTAGTGTGTCTTTAGGGCTGTATGGAGCTCGTCTAGTGTGTCATGATGGTTGTATGTATGTTGTCTAGTGTGGCATGATGGCTGTATGTAGGCTGTCTAGTGTGTCATGCTGGCTGTATGTATTTTGTTTACTGTGGCAGGAGGGATGTATGCAGGCTGCAGAATCGTACATACTGTAAATGTACATTTACATGCACAGATAGACTTTCATATATAAAAAACGGGTTGATCAGAAAATCTCAGGCTATATATTTTTCATAAGGAATAATCTCAGGCTAGCCTGAGAATTGGGGCCTCTAAAATTCATAATACACTACTAAATTTTAGTTGATTTTTTATGCAAATTTGATACATGTGCGTGCCAAATATAAAGTCTGGGGTAAGCCTAGCGGTTAAATTAACTAATTTTAATAATTTCATAGGCGTAGCCATCAAAAAGTGGTTGGGGGTAAAGAACATAAAAGTGCTTTTTAAGCAACTTCTTGATATGATCATGTCTAAAATAAAGTTTAGGATATGCCTAGAGGTTACATTTAATATTTTTTTCGATTTCATAGGTGTATCCATCAAAAATGGTCATGGGGTTAAAAAGTATAAATTTGCTTTCTAAACAAATTTTTGCTACGGGGATGTCTAAAATAAAGTTTAGGGTAAGTCTAGAGGTTAAATTTACTATTTTTTTCGATTTCATAGGCGTATCCTTAAAAAAGTGGTTGGGGGTAAGGAACATAAAAATGCTATTTTAAGTAAATTCTTGCTACGGGGTGTCTAATATAAAGTTTGGGGTAAGTCTAGAGGTTAAATTTACTATTCTTTAATAATTTCATAGGCGTATCCATAAAAAATGGTCAGGGGTAAGAAACATAAAAGTGCTATTTTAAGCAAAATCTTGTCTTTTAGTGGGGTTATGGCAGGGGTGTAACCTACGTGTTTGGTAATGCTTTCGTTCAGTAGAGCTAAAGCAGGGGACGTAATTTTTATGGTTTGCAGTACTTTTCTTAGCAGAGTTGTAACAGGGGCGTGAACTTTAAGCAAAGCATTTTAATGAGGCGTTCTTAGTGTGTTTGGTTGTTTCTAGTGTTGTATGAATATTTTCATTAATCATTTAGAAACAGTCCTAACTACCATCATGTGCAAAATTTTTAGTATATTCGAATTAATTATTAGGGTTTTCTCAACTGTATTAAAGTCTTTGGTTGATAAGTGTACACGTTGGTATTGTCTCATAGGACAAAATATAATTTTAGTAACTCATCCGGTATTGTCTCATAGGTTAAATATATTTATTGTAACTCCTCGAGCATTGCCTCATAGGTCAAATATATTTATTGTAACTCCTCGAGCATTGCCTCATAGGTCAAATATATTTATTGTAACTCCTCGAGCATTGCCTCATAGGTCAAATATATTTATTGTAACTCCTCGAGCATTGCCTCATAGGTCAAATATATTTATTGTAACTCCTCGAGCATTGCCTCATAGGTCAAATATATTTATTGTAACTCCTCGAGCATTGCCTCATAGGTCAAATATATTTATTGTAACTCCTCGAGCATTGCCTCATAGGTCAAATATATTTATTGTAACTCCTCGAGCATTGCCTCATAGGTCAAAATCTATTTTTAGTAACTTATCAGGTCAAAATCAAGATACATTAGACAGCCTGCATACAGTCATCAAGACACACTAGACAACACGCATACAGCCATCATGACACAGTAGACAATCGGCATACAGCCCTCATGACACACTCGACAACCTACATACAGCCATTACATCACACTCGACAACCTATATACAGCCATCACGACAAACTAGACAACCTGCATACAGCCATCATGACACACTCGACAACCTACATACCACCATCATGCCAAACTAGACAACATACATCAGCCCTCAAGACACACTGGAGAACCTACATACAGCCATCACGACACACTAGACAACCTACATACACCCATCATGACACACTAGACGACCTCCATACAGCCCTCACGACACACTAGACGACCTCCATACAGCCCTCAAGACACACTAGACGACCTCTATACAGCCCTCAAGACACACTAGACGACCTCCATACAGCCCTCAAGACAGAACAGACAACCTACATACAGCCCTCACGACACACTAGACGACCTCCATACAGCCCTCAAGACACACTAGACGACCTCTATACAGCCCTCAAGACACACTAGACGACCTCCATACAGCCCTCAAGACAGAACAGACAACCTACATACAGCCCTCACGACACACTAGACGACCTCCATACAGCCCTCAAGACACACTAGACGACCTCTATACAGCCCTCAAGACACACTAGACGACCTCCATACAGCCCTCAAGACAGAACAGACAACCTACATACACCCATAATGCCACACTAGACGACCTTCAATACAGCACTCAAGACACACTAGACGACCTCCATACAGCCCTTCAAGACACACCAGACAACCTACATATGCCCATCATGCCTGTGACTGCTACAACGACATGACAAACGTGTCCAATACAACGTCATGACATACGTGTCTGATACAACGACATGACAAACGTGTCTAATACAGCGTCATGACATACGTGTCTGATACAACGACATGACATACGTGTCTGATACAACGACATGACATACGTGTCTGATACAACGACAAGACATACGTGTCTGATACAACGACATGACTACGTGTCTGATACAACGACATGACATACGTGTCTGATACTACGACATGATGTACGTGTCTGTTACACGTATGACATACGTGTCTGATACAACGACATGGCATACGTGTATGAAACAACGACATGATATACGTATCTGATACAACGACATGGCATACGTGTCTGCTACAACGACATGACATACATGTCTGATACAACGACATGACACCTGTGACTGCTACAGCGGCATGACGCCTGTGACTGCTACAACGACATGACATACGTGTCTGATACAACGACATGACACCTGTGACTGCTACAACGGCATGACACCTGTGACTGCTACAACGAGATGACGTCTGTGACTGCTACAACGACATGACGCCTGTGACTGCTACAATGGTATGACATGGAAAACTGTTAACAACAACATGTCACCTGTGTCTGATACAACGACATGACACATGTGACTGATACAATGGCGTAGCATGGAAAACAGTCAACAACAGAATTGATACGATGCATGGTGGATAGAAGATTGTGGAAGGGAATGATCGCCTACGCAAATCGGTATGGCATATGATGATAACGTCTCGACTACGCCTCTAGATATTTAACTCTTTACACTACCAGCTTAGATTAACCAGCAATCTCTAACAGTTTCACCCCTTATGATTCATTTATGACATATAGCTAAGCAGACACCCAACTACATAGCTACAAATAAATGTTATCCTTGTACTATATAATTACTCAGTGTACTAAATATTTTTGTAATGTTATATAACATCCCCTGTATGCTATATATCTACTGAGACAATAAAAGAATAACATATATCTTTTGTTTTCTGTTTTATATTTAATGCTATTGTTTTTCATTGATGTTGCATAATCTACTAAACTATCACTATCGATCCATTAGATCAAGAACTCCAAAGTCAGCACACATCAGACATAAACAGGTCACTTCCGTGGTCACCGACACGAGAGGTCAACATCCCGACACGAGCGGTCATGGTTAACTCCCCCTGCCCCTCGAGTACATTAGGCGCTAAATGCGCCTACTATATAGCTTTGTTAAATTATGGGTCAAATGCGGTCAAATGGAGCATTGTGTACTACTACTCTTGTATTTTCCCCTCCTAGATTACTTATCGTAGGCTATTGTGTCTTATAACATGGCCCAAAAATCGCATTTGTCTCGTTTGAATTGTGTTTAGCAGTTCTATTTTCATTTTTAGTTATTTTAAGACATCGTTTTTTAAAATGTTCAATAAGTTTTTATTAAAGAAACCAGAGACATACTGAAAGAGTCGACCAGGAACATGTCGCCACCTTTATTGCAATAAATCGATTTACTTTTATATCAGATACATCAGAGGGAGCGATAACCCTGTTCAATAACCAACCACTTGTTTTTAATGGGGAAATTTATTTACATTAAAAAGCATAAAAGTACGCGAAATGTTAATGTAGTTGTGTGAGAGAACACTGAAAAGTTTGGAGATATGAGAGCATAGTGTGAAATTGTGCCAACAAAAAGTGAGAAAAGAAGGCTTATTTCATGAGAGAAATGTGTTTATATAAAAAGTGAAAGAAAGGTGTAGGGTAGAAGTGTATGAATGATACCTCCCCGAAAGAGGCAGCTACATGCTCTGGGATGGCCCTTGGGTCTATTTGGCCCTCCCGCTCCTACCCACCCCACGTATGGCTGCCTGTGTCGGCACTGCTATCCCATGGGAAGCCGCTTTTGGTGACCGATTTTTTAAATTTTTTTTTTTTTTTTTTTTGCGTTCGCCAGCTTTTTACCTGTGACGAAGTCCTTAGAGACTAGGAACATAATTCTTTTTCCCCTTGAATGATTTCCTTGATAATATACACATCTTACTGCAAGTGTCCACCGATCTTGTCCTCCCTCTCAAATCATTATATGTCTTGTACGGTGCTGACCAAATATAATCCTCTCCAGATTATTTTATTATTTTTCTTTCGTTCGCCAGCTTTCACTTCTGACGAAGTCCTTAGAGACTAGAAACACGCAAGTTAATCCGTTTTCCCCTGGCACAGGGGTCCCTCGCCGCCGAGGCAGATAACTCCGACTTCGGATGTACTCATATTTTTTCCGTCCATTAGTAATTGACGTTTCAAGCCGAGCCTCGGTGCTGAGACCAGGGAGTTGTTTGGTGCCGCAGAGAGAAATCATAAATAAAAATCCCAACTGGTGTAGCCGGGATTTGAACCCACAACCTCTCTGTATCAAGGCCGGCGTCTTGCCTCGAGACCAACTATTCTCCCATGGTGGCCGATTAAATAACGATAACAAACTATGGAAGGAAGTCACACATGTAGAGTACACACAGCTTCTGACAGAAAGGGCGGTGTATAGATTCGACGGTCTTGAAGGCAGGAGCTGGAACAGTCTGGTATCGGGCTCATGGGGCAACAGGGACCTGGGTTATAAGTGGCCAGAATCAGTCAGAAAACAATGATAAATTACTGATTCCAGACTTGTCGAGAAATCATGACAGCATAACACTAACATGACAACAGAAGAAGTGGGAGATCTGTGGAGAAATCATGACAGCATGACACTAACATGACAACAGAAGAAGTGATAGATCTGTGGAGAAATCATGACGGCATGACACTAACATGACAACAGAAGAAGTGAAAGATCTGTGGAGAAATCATGACGGCATGACACTAACATGACAACAGAAGAAGTGATAGATCTGGCTAGAGACAGAGATTCTACCAAACGGACTGTGGTGAATGTGACGTTCTGCAAATGATATGTGACCTGATGGATAACCTTTATATGAACAAATACTGTCTGAAAAGTGTTCCATGTTGCAGTTTCCTCATATTCCAAGTCCAGTTTGTTGCTGGAGCTACTGAGATTAGTGATCTGTGCACACCGTGAACAGTGTTTTTCATCCGGATCGTGTTTCGATATTCCGATTACTTACGATGAATGATGATATCGTATGACGAAGGACAGTTCAACTGCTTTCACTTTCGGTGCGGCTTGGACTTATGTTTTTTTTTCGTGTACTGTGGCTACTATGATGGGGACTGCAGCTACCTTTCCTTGTTTGGATCCTTCTTTGAGGTGGGTTTTAATTCGAATGATTCCACTGGCACGAGCTGTTGAACAATTATGGATTTTAATTCGTTTGCTGTGATACCGGAACCTTCGACTCGCTGCTACTGCTACTACTATGAACACATAATGATTTGTTTTTAAACAGTTAACATCTGGGGGAATCCTCACCGATGGTTCACGTAGTCTGCTAGTCGGACATACTCCTTATTCATTCTTTGATAGGCACCATCCAACTAATGTCTAGCTTGACTCCAAATTGATGACATATTTAAATTACATTTTTTTTACAAATTACAGTCACTCTTTGGGAGCCGCGATAGCTCAGTGGTTAGTGAACTGGTCTACGAAAGATAAGAGGTAGGGTTCGATCCCAACCGACGGAAGGTTCTCCGGCCTAAAATGGGTACCGGATTTTTTCTGGGATAGTAAAGCGGCACGGGCGTAATACCGACATCATTACCCCAAAAATCATGTGCTGAAGGTCTGTAAAATTTATGGTCACTAACACCATTTTCCCTATACGTCATTTGGCGTGACGGGACACTTCACTTTTTTTTTTTACAGTCATTCTTTAATAAACGATTATAGAGAGACTTTGTAGCTTGTCTTGTCTTTCTGTTAGTTTAACTGCTCAATACCTTCTTATGTTTATCTTCTTTGATTATAGAGAGACCTAAATACATCTGCCCTTTCAAGCTTTAGAGCTCATTTCAAACGAACTGATAAGAGACGAATTGAAACAAAAAAACGTGTCGAGCTTTATGAGAAGAAAGTGCTGGAAATACATCGGTCATGTGCTGAGAATGAAGGAAGGCTTCCACAGCAGGAATTCACGTGGAAACCATCAGGTTAAAGAAAACAAGGAGAATTGAAAAAAAATGTAAAAAATGAAAATGTTAGAGTTTTACGTATATGATGGACGACACGAAGTTGAACGACGATTCGGCTCATTAGGCCTTCAGCAGGAACAACCAAACAACACACACACACAGATATGTAAGTGAATTCATGCATGGGTGTGTCATTATTTGTTAGCTATGTAGGATTCGCTTTATTCACTTACATCTGTGTGTGTGTGTGTGTGTGTGTTTGTTTGTTCCGGTTGAAGGCTTATTGAGCCGAAACGTCGTTCAAATTCGTGTCGTCTATCAATAAAGTAAAGTTTTAACCACACAGTTTTTTTTTACATTTGTTTTCAATTTCCCCTCACATTTAGCCTTACTGCGGCTTCACATTTTATGCATTCATTTGTATTTCTTTGCCTTGATCCACTAAAGAAAACAAGGTAGATCAAGAGAGTCGGTGCGACCAAGAGAACAATTACTAGGGAAGGCTCAACTAAGAAACAACCAAGGACTGCAGGAACTAGCAGCAAATCGTCAATCGTAGATAACTATGACTTCAGCTCTATGTACCGTCTTCGGCCAAAGAGGAAAATGGATGAATGAATTGCGGGCGTCACGGACACAATCAAGTCAGCTCTTTCATTACCATGAACTCTTAAGCTACCAAGAGAGCAAATCTATACACATACTCTAACATCCATGGTCATCATCATCATCCTGTGCCATACCGGTTGACGCAGGCGTTCATATACTTCAACAATCTTCTATCTACAGTGCATCGTATCAGTTCTGTTGTTGACTGTTTTCCATGCCATGACACCAAGCTATCCAGTATTTTCTCTCTTTGTCGTCCGCTATCTCTCCTTCCCTATATTTTGCCAGTTGTAACAAAGTATTCCAATTTTCCTCTTCTCATGATGTGCCCAAAAACTGTTGATTGTTTCTTTCTGTTGTTTTTTAGGAGTTCCCTTTTTGTGCTGGCCACTTTGAGAATTTCTTCATTTGTCTTTTTAGCTGTCCAGGGAATTTTCAACATTCTTCTGAGAAATCCCATCTCTGTGGCCTCTAATCGTTTTTTTTCATTTGTTTGTCTACTGTCCATGATTCGCTTCCATAGGTCAGAATTGATTCTATAAATCACCGATGAACTCTCTTTCTCACTTCTATTGACATAGATTTGTTGTATAAGATATTTTTCATTTTGATCCAAGGATCAGGAAACCCTTTTCCGATCCTGCCGAAGTCACCTGCTCTGGACCTCACGAGCATTAATTGAGAGTTTTAAACAGTAGTTGCCCTCGTCAGATGGGTCGGAGAAAACTAATGGGACAGTGACTCATCGCTGATCATCAAATTACGGTGAACAAAAACAAGGGCGCTTGCCGCGCTTCGAGTGTAGTGTTTAGGCATTCTGGAATTTGCAGCATCGACATTTGAAGGGTAATGGAAAGTTGGCAGCACTATGTCAGTGCTGTTTATCTTCCCAGAATCAACCTCTTGTACATTTAGAGACAATCCACTAACCGCTGTTCTGTCGAAGATGTTACATATTACTTCATCATCATCATTGTAGCCAGCATCGTCATCATCATCGTCGTCATAATTATCGTCAACATTATGATCATCATTATTATTGACATTATCATCACCATCGTCATCCCCGTCGTCATCATCGTTAGAGTCACCATCATCATCGTTAGAGTCATCATCATCATCGTTAGAATCATCATCATCATCATCGTCGTTAGAGTCATCATCATCATCATCATCGTTAGAGTCATCATCATCATCATCGTTAGAGTCATCATCATCATCGTTAGAGTCATCATCATCATCATCATCATCATCGTTAGAGTCACCATCATCATCGTTAGAGTCATCATCATCATCGTTAGAATCATCATCATCATCATCGTCGTTAGAGTCATCATCATCATCATCATCGTTAGAGTCATCATCATCATCGTTAGAGTCATCATCATCATCGTTAGAGTCATCATCATCATCATCATCATCGTTAGAGTCACCATCATCATCGTTAGAGTCATCATCATCATCGTTAGAGTCATCATCATCATCGTTAGAGTCATCATCATCATCGTTAGAGTCATCATCATCATCCCCCATCAAGGCCAGCTCCTTGTCGTGGGGATGGGGCTTAACAGTCACCAGGGACTGAAAACCAAGACTGGCCAGGCCTTCCTACACCCGTGCAAGACCACAGTCTGCTCTAGCAATTTTAAGTGCTGAAGTCGGAGGCAACCAGCCAAAAGGCGCACTACAAAAATCAGGATGCCACGCACTCACGCCAATGGGAAGCATGCCTATAACTGCAAATCGATATGGCACTCGCCCTGTGATGGACACTCAGGCAGGTGCAGCGCCGGGCCCTCAGCCTCGAAAGGGCCCAACCTATATTACTGGATGTCCTTCTCAATCGCTCTGTGGAGTCAGGGGGCGAGAGAATAGAGTTACTGGCCAACCCAAAATAAGACCACTCAAAATAATGCACTGGAATGCTGAAGGCATCAACAGCAAAAGAGATGGGTACAGTAAAAAGATAGAATTAGAAAATATCCTGCATGAAGAACAAGTAAGCATATGCTGTTTGCAGGAAACCCATCTAAACAACGACATAGCCTTGAAGATTAGGGGATACCAGTGCTACCGATCTGACAGGAAAAACAGACAAAAGGGCGGAATACTGACTCTTGTAAGGAACAACATTAATGCATGTCAGATTGAAGTGTATATGGATGGGGCGGAATATCAAATACTGCACCTCAGGACAGGAAATACAGACTTCCATCTACTAAACTACTACTGTCCGAGTGACCGCCCACTAGCACTAGACACAATTACATTAAAAGAAAGAATAATTGTATGTGGAGACTTTAACAGCCATTCACAGAGCTGGGGCTATGAAGATATGGACAAGAGAGGTGAAGAACTTGAAAATTGGCAGGATGACAATGGGCTTATACTATTAAACCAGGCAACAGATCCACCAACATTCTATTCCAGATCATGGCATACCACATCTACACCAGACCTTGCTTTCCATTCACCAGACCTGGATTGGAATATCACACGTATTGTTGGGAAACAACTTGGAGGCAGCGACCACCGACCTGTCTTTTTAGTGGTGCAAAATGAGGCCGTCAGGGAGAGCAGCACTCTCTCCAGATGGAATTACAAAAAGGCAGACTGGAAAATGTATCAACATTACACCAGTGTACTGACTAAAGATCTAAATACAGACAGAGACATCAACAAAATAGTTGATGAATTCAGTAGACTAATAATACAAGCTGCCAGTGAAACAATACCCAGAGGGGCACGGAAACACTACAAACCATACTGGAGTAGTGAACTAGAGCAACTGCACAATGACATGGAAACATCTCGAAAACAAGCAGAAAATAACCCCTGCCAGGAACACCACAATAACTATCAGCATGCTAAAGCCAAATTTCAATGGGCTAAACTACAAGCCAGACGGAGAAGTTGGAAAGAGAAAACAGAGTACATGAATCTAGAACGAGACACAAGAAAAGTGTGGAAGCTTGTAAAACAGCTGAATGATGAGGGTACAGAAGGGAACACAAAAATTACACTGAAGAAGGATGGAAACATTCTAACAGGTAAACATGCAGCAAATCACTTTGCAGACTCCTTTGCAAATGACAACAATATTGAAATTAGCCTAGAGAAACGTCAAGAGACCCGTCTAAAACAACAAAATGCAAGACAAGAAGAGACTGCACATGAAGTCATGGAAATACCCATTACACAAAGAGAGCTAGAGCTGGCAATATCCAAATTAAAAATGAAAAAGTCACCAGGTAGTGATGGAGTGTCTAATGAAATGATTAAGAACTTGGGAACTGCAGCTAAAGCAAAACTACTGCAGATCTACAACATTTGCTGGATCACAGGTAAAGTGCCACAGGCATGGAGAGAAGCAATTATGATACCATTACTAAAGCCAGGAAAAGATGGTTCAATGACATCCAGCTATAGACCAATCAGCCTTACAAGCTGTTTGTGTAAAACAATGGAACGTATAATCAATCTCAGACTGCAGTGGTACCTGGAAAGTGAAAATCTCCTTGTCCCACAACAAACAGGCTTTAGACAGTGTTACTCTACCGAAGATCAGGCAACCTATCTTTCCCAGGAAATTGAGGATGCGTTTCAAGAAAAGAAACTGGTACTAGCAGCATGGATAGACCTAAAGAAAGCATTTGATAAGGTATGGAAGGAAGGGCTTTTGAAGAAACTGAGAAATTATGGAGTAAATGGCAGGATGTACAAATGGGTCAAAGCATACCTGCATAACAGGAGAGCCAGAGTGCAACTGGATGGTCTTAAGAGTAAGAAGGTCTTACTGCGCCAGGGCGTTCCACAGGGAGGGGTACTATCTCCAACACTTTTTCTGATCTACATCAATGACCTAGTTACTGAACTACCACATGGTATCAAAGTGGCAATGTATGCAGATGACTTGGTAATGTGGTGCACAGAGGAGTATGCAACAGTGGCCTCCAAATTGTTACAAAGAGCTATGAATGCACTGAATTCATGGACAAATAGATGGTGTATCAGCATCAATACAGACAAATGCAGTACTACACTTTTCACTCTTTCCCCAAAACAAAAAGCAGGAGCCATCTATATAAACAATGAGCCTGTGAAAGAAGACATACAGGCTACGTATCTCGGAGTTACATTTGATAACAAACTATCTTGGAAACAGCAGATAAATAAGGCAACCCAAAAAGCAAGGAGAAAATTGGCTATTCTAAGAAAGCTGTGTGGAACTACGTGGGGTGCGAGTGGGAAAATACTCAGTAAAGTTTACCAACAGAGTATACGCCCACATTTAGAATATGGATCATCTGCATGGTGTTCAGCATCAAACACCACACTTCAAGAACTGGATAAAGTACAAAACCAGGCACTTAGGGTCATCACAGGAGCAATGAAATCAACACCAATATTAGAGATGGAGAAATTGTGGAGGATACCAGCACTGAGAGAACGGAGGGACACAAAGGTGCTGATACAGGCAGAAAAATTTGCTTGCATGCCGAGACATCCAATGAAGGACCGATTCCAAAATCTTGCATTGGGACGACTTAAGAGAAGCAGTTTTATCCACCAAGCCAAGCGTATTAGTAGACAAACACCAGACATGCCAAGAGCTGTTAACCCCCTACTGCCCATACCAGAACAGACTCCCTGGACAGAGGAATCTGGATTATCAGTTCAAATACGGACAGAAGTGAAAGGAATAGTTGATAAAGAGGAACAGAATAGTCTACAGCGAAAAACAATAACTCTCAGTTTCCTGGATGAAGAATACCCACAAGACCTATGGATTCGTGTGTATACAGATGGATCAGCACAGAATGCAGTAAAAAATGGGGGAGCAGGTGCATATATAGAATACCCAAATAACACTAGGGATATGAATAAAATAGCAACAGGGAAATATTGTCACAATTATGATGCAGAAATACAAGCAATAAAGTTAGCAATAGAAAAACTGCTGAACATTAATCTTAGCCCGCAGCCTGTAGTGTTTTTGACAGATGCAAGATCAGTACTCCAGGCACTACAATCCAGAAAATTACCACATCTGCAGACCTTATTGACTGAACTCTGCAAGCACCACAGGGTTGCCCTGCAGTGGATCCCATCTCACTGTGGAATACCAGGAAATGAGAAAGCAGATCAGTTGGCAAAGGAAGGTTCAACAGGCACACAACTAGATACACCTGTTACATACCATCATAAGAAACAGATAATCAAATCAATCAGAGGACCACAAGCCCCAAATCAGGATGCCTTTTATAATATGAATAGATATGAACAAGTTATCATTATACGTCTCAGAACAGGACACAATCGACTCCATAGTCACATGTATACAAAATTCAAGATCGGCACCTCAACTACTTGTACATGTGGACAGGCGCCCCAGACTGCTGAACACATACTTCAAGACTGCACTGAATATAGTAGACTGAGGAAAATCCATTGGCCCATAGATACAACACTACAGACAAAACTATATGGGCCACTGCAAGAATTACAAAAGACAGTAACATTTATACAGGAAACGACATTGCAGATATAGACAATGCTTCAGGCGAACGAAAGATAGATAGATAGATAGATCATCATCATCGTTAGAGTCATCATTATCATCATCATCGTTAGAGTCATCATCATCATTGTTAGAGTCATCATCGTCATCATCATCGTTAGAGTCATCATCATCGTTAGAGTCATCATCATCGTTAGAGTCATCATCATCATCATCGTTAGAGTCATCATCACATTCGTTGTCGTCATCCTCATCATCATCATCATAGTCATCATCATCATCGTTAGAGTCAGCATCATCATTATCAATAACGTCAACACTATTGTCATCATCGCCGTCATCATCGCCGTCATCATCATCATCATCAACATTATCACCATAGTCGTCGTCATCCTCATCATCACCATCATCATTATCATCATAATCATCATCATCATCATCAACATCATCACCATAGTCGTTGTCATCCTCATCATTACCATCATCATTACCATCATCGTCGTCATCCTCATCATCATCAACATATTCACCATAGTCGTCGTCATCCTCATCATCACCATCATCATTATCATCATAATCATCATCATCATCATCAACATCATCACCATAGTCGTCGTCATCCTCATCATCACCATCATCACCATCATCATAATCATCATCATCATCATTATCATCATAATCATCATCATCATCATCATAATCATCATCAACATCATCACCATAGTCGCCGTCATCATCATCATCATCAACATCATCACCATAGTCGTCGTCATCCTCATCATCACCATCATCATCATTATCATCATCATCATCATCATCATAGTCGTCGTCATCCTCACCATCACCATCATCATTATCATCATCAGCATCATCATCATAGTCGTCGTCATCCTCATCATCACCATCATCATTATCATCATCGTCGTCATCATCATCATCATCAACATCATCACCATAGTCGTCGTCATCCTCATCATCACCATCATCATTATCATCATCATCAACATTATCACCATAGTCGTCGTCATCATCCTCATCATCACCATCATCATTATCATCATCATCAACATAATCAAATTAGTCGTCGTCATCCTCATCATCACCATCATCATTATCATCATCATCATCAACATAATCACCATAGTCGTCGTCATCCTCATCATCACCATCATCATTATCATCATCATCACCATCATCATTATCATCAACATCAACATCATCACCATAGTCGTCGTCATCCTCATTATCACCATCATCATCATCATCAACATCATCACCATAGTCGTCGTCATCCTCATCATCACCATCATCATTATCATCATCGTCGTCATCATCATCGTCGTCATCATCATCATCATCATCATCATCATCATCATCATCATCATCATAAATACTATAGAAACATTCGTCGTCAACATCGACACACATTATCATCGTTATCATAATCATCGTCATTATAGTCATCATTAACATCATCGTAATCCTCGTCATCATCATTATCGTCATCGCCATCATCATTATCATAATCATCATTGTCATCGTCTTCATCGCTGTCATCCTCGTCAACATCGTCATCACCATTGTCACATCCTTCTATCCTCGTCATCATCCCTTTCATTATCATCGTCATCATCGGCATTATTATCGTCACCAACATCATCATCATCACCAACAACGTCATCATGACCGTCATTATCATCAGTATCAAGTACCGCATCTGCTGACGTAGACGATCATGTCTCACCAGAACTTCCTATCTCTACGGCTTTTTATCATTTCTCTTGTTGATCTCTTATCAGAAAACTCACGCTAATAATCTTCCCTCTCCGAGCCTTTATCGATTCTTCCATCGATTACTCTGCTGTCGCAACATACACCGATAGTCTTCCACTTATTACATGGCCACAAATGATAATTGTCCCCTCCTGATATTGTAAATAGGTTTCTATCTGATGTTGTAATTAAGTATCCACTCGACATTGTAAATAGGCTCTACTTTATGTTGTAGTTAGGTTCCTACCTGATATTCTAAATATGTTCCTACTTGATATTCTAAATAGGTTCCGACCTGATATTCTAAATAGGTTCCTACCTGATATTTTTTATCAATAGGTTCCTACCTGATATTAAAATAGATTTCTACCTGATATTCTCAATAGGTTCTTACCTGATATTTTAAATAGGTTCTTACCTGATAATCAAAATAGGCTCTAACCTATTTTTTCTAAAAATGTTTCTACCTGATATTCTAAATTGGCTTCTACCTGATATTCTAAATAGGTTTCTACCTCATATTCTAAATTGGCTTCTACCTGATATTCTAAATAGGTTTCTACCTGATATTCTAAATTTGCTTCTACCTGATATTCTAAATTGGCTTCTACCTGATATTCTCAATAGGTTTCTACCTGATATTCTAAATATGCTACTTCCTGATATTCCAAATAGGTTCCTACCTGATATTCTAAAGAGGTTCCTACCTGATATTCTAAAAAGGTTCCTACCTGATATTCTAAATAGGCTTCTACCTGATATTCTAAATAGGTTCCTACCTGATATTCTAAATATGTTTCTACCTGATATTCTAAATAGGTTCCTACCTGATATTCTAAATAGACTTCTACCTGATATTTAAAAAAAAAGGTTCCTGCCTGATATTCTAAATATGCTTCTACCTGATATTTTAAATATGTTCCTACCTGATATTCTAAATAGGTTCCTACCTGATATTCAACATATATGCTTCTACCTGATATTCTAAATAGCTTCCTACACGATATTCTAAATATGCTTCTACCTGATATTTTAAATAGGTTCCTACCTGATATTCTATATATGCTTCTATCCGATATTCTAAATAGGTTCCTACCTGATATTCTAAAAAGGTTCCCACCTGATATTCTAAAGAGGTTCCTACCTATATTACAGAGAACAATTTAAAAATGTTTGCATCTTGTTCGAAATTGTTTCGAAATCATTCGTTCATTGTTCTTTATTTTTATGTTTTTCTTTGTTATCACATCAGTCCGCGCAAACATATAGTGTCTCTGTCTCTAAAGGTAATCTTTCTTTCTTTCATTCTTTCTTGCTTTATTTCTTTGTTTGTTTGTTTGTTTATTTCCTTCCTTCCTTCTTCTTTCTTTCTTTCTTTCTTTCTTTCTTTCTTTCTTTCTTTCTTTCTTTCTTTCTTTCTTTCTTTCTTTCTTTCTTTCTTTCTTTCTTTCTTTCTTTCCTTTCTCTCTTTTTTCTTTCTTTCTTCCTTTTATTCAATTTCTTTCTTTCTTTCTTAATTCCTTTCTTTCTTTCTTTCTTTCTTTCTTTCCTTTCTCTCTTTTTTCTTTCTTTCTTCCTTTTATTCAATTTCTTTCTTTCTTTCTTAATTCCTTTCTTTCTTTCTTTCTTTCTTTCCTTTCTCTCTTTTTTCTTTCTTTCTTCCTTTTATTCAATTTCTTTCTTTCTTTCTTAATTCCTTTCTTTCTTTATTTCTCAGTTTTTTTACTATCTTCTTGCCCAATCATATTATTTCAGCAGACATAAGAAAGGGAGAATACTCAAACGTCGAAGTGGAAAAAAAAATTATATAACGATTTTTTTTCCCGCCTTAAATATCGTGAACTTAAGGAAGGCCGAATCGTTTGTGCCACAGACATGGTGACGTAATTTGATATTATTAGCGCGAGTGACGAAGCAATTTTCACCCTTTGCTACGCCTCGTTGGCACAACCTTACTGATTACAACACAAATCGATAGAAGTAATCGATCCCTATCATAGCCTCAATACCCAGTATTGATCCAGGATAAATTTTAGATGAGAAAAAATAGATTTTTTCCTCGTGGAGAAAAATACAAAATCGACTCCTACAAGTTTTACCAATTCGATTTTTGTCGATTGTCTTGTATTTGTTCTCTCTTGGCCATTTTTTTCTGTGGTTTTTTTTAGGGGGTTAGGAAGGGGGAGGAAAGGGGAGGAAAGGGGAGGTAGTAGGGAATGGGGAGGAAGGGGGAGAAATGGAGAGTAAATGGGAGGAAGGAGGAATGGGGGAGAAATTGGGAGGAATGGGAGGCATGGGGATGAAAGGGGGAATGGGGACGAAGGGGGAGGAAAAAGGTAATGGGCAGGATGGAGGAATGGGGAGGAAGGGGGTAATGAGCAGAAAGAGAGGGAGAGGGAGCATGGAGAGGAAAGGCGAGGCATGGGGAGGAATTGAGAGGAATAGGGAGGAATGGGAAAGAATCGGAAGAAATGGGGTATGATGAGGAATGGGGAGGAAAGGCGAGGAATGGAGATGAAGAGGGGAATGGGGAGGAATGCAAAGGATGGGGAGGAATGGGGAGAAATAGGGAGGAAAGGGGAAGATGGGAGGAAGGGGGAGGAAGGGGGAGGAAGGGGAGAAGAGATAAGAAATGGGGAGGAATGGGATGAATGGGAAGAAGGGGAAGGAATGAGGAGGGATGGGGATTGGGGAGGAATGGAAAGCGAAGGAATGGGGAAAATATAAGGAAGAAAGGGGAGGAAAGGGGAAGAAGGCTAGGAATGGGGAGGAAAGGGAGAAAAGATGAGAAATGGGGAGGAAGGGGATAAGATGTTAAAGTGATTAAATTTGAAATAGAACTGCACTTAGAGTGATATAGTTTTTAAATAAGTGAATATTGGTCTTGGTGTTTATGAGAATAAACCTCTAGTCCTATCGGGAACGGACGATAATGCGAAGGTTCCGTGTGGCAGTTTAGCACTAAAATATACTTTTGATGGTTTAAGAAAAGGTAAAAAGAATAAGTTGTCTATCGTTGTACTGGAAAATTTCAGAATCATAGAAATAATGTAACCATCTCTGAAATCAAATTAACCAACTTTCTGATTCTATTTCGTTAACGTAATCAGTGTATAAGAATAGAAATGAAGAACAGAGAACAAAGCTAGGGATAGCCATCGCCATATTATGTATATGAGGAAACAACAGATAAAATTATTTGGCCGCGTGACAAGGCAGAAAGATCAAAGCACAACACAACGAGCCTTCAGCAAACGTTGTGAGAACACCAGACCCAAGTGTCGACCACGAAAAAGATGGATCGATGGAATATTAGAAGCATTAGGAAACATGGCAGCGGCAGAGGCGTCCAGAAGAGTAAATTATATCTCCCCTCGACGCTGAAAGGCAGATGAGGAAGGAAAGAAGAAGAATCCGTGTATAGCTGTTTGTTTTGCATCTCAAAGTGGCATTTTAGTTCATATCTTTACATTTTTGCTGTTTTCAGTGGGCGAGCATTTCCTGAGTTTAGTACACCATTTACTTATTTGTAAAACTTGTATTTGGTTGAAGCAGTTTAGATATATGATTCCACATACGTCAATTGTTTTTAGTTCAAATCAATATTTATCTATAAATGATTTTGTTATTGCCCGTAAGTAAACGGTTACAGAATGGCAAATTGAGGGTTTCATCATCATCATCATCATAATCATCATCATCATCGTTTGCGTACCAGTTGGAGCAGCCGATCATGTTCTTCCACAATCTTGTATCCACAGTGCACCGGATCAATTCTGTTCTTGACTGTTTTCCATGCCATGGCACCAAAAAAAGGTAAAGAGCCCCCGTCACGCCAAGTGGCGTATAGAGAATATGGTGTTAGTGACCATAATTTTTTATAGACCTTCGGCACAAGATTTTTGGGGAAATGTGGTCGGTATTACGCCCGTGCCGCTTTAATTTCCTAGATAAAATCCGGTACACATTTAAGGCTGGGTGAACCCGGAAACAGTCAACAACAGAACTGATACGATGCACTGTAGATAGAAGATAGTGGAGGGACATGATCACCTACGCCAACCGGTATGGCACATGATGATGATGAACCCGGAAGTTGTCGGTTGGGATCGAACCCTACCTCTTGTCCTTTATAGTCCAGTTCACTAACCACTGAGCTATCGCGGCACCCTAGGACACCAAGCTATCTAGTATCTTCTCTCTTTGTCGTTCGCGAAGAAACAAGTTGAGCCAAGGAAACACCCAATGTCCTTAGTGCCGAGATTACAATCGAGTACGACTCTGTGCTATTGATCTCTTGGGCGTCTCCACTAGCGAGGCGGCTTTCGTCTAGTCATTAGATCTAGTGGAGGGGGAATCCTGGAGTCGTCAGCCCATCCGTTTACGCGAATGTATGAATGGTTAACAATAGTTCAGCTTTACTTAATTCTTCCATCATCATCATGTACCATACCAGTTGGCGTAGGCGATCATGTCCTTCCACAATCTTCTTTCCATAGTGTATCGTATCAATTATGCTGTTGACTGTTTTCCATGCCATGGCACCAAGCTGTCTAGTATTTTCTCTCTTTGTCGTCCACGATTTATCTTTTTCTGTATTTAACAGTTGTAATCAAGTATTTTAAATGAAAAGACGATTAGAGGCCACAGAGATGGGATTTCTCAGAAGAATGTTGAAAGTTCCCTGGACAGCTAAAAAGACCAATGAGGAAGTTCTCAAAGAGGCCAAAACAAAAAGGAAGCTCATAAAAAACATCAGCAAGAAATAATCAACATTTTTCAGGCACATCATGTGAAGAGGAAAGTTGGAATACTTGGTTACAACTGGCAAAATGAAAGGAAAGAGACATCACGAACGACAAGGAGAGAAAATACTGGATAGATTGGTGTCATGACATGGAAAACAGTCAACAACAGAATTGATACAATGCACTGTGGATAGAAGATTGTGGAAGGACATGATCGCCTACGCCAGCTGGTACGGCACATGATGATGATGAACCAAGTATTTCATATTTCCACTTCTTATGACGTGCCTGAAAATGTTGATTGTTTCTTTCTGATGATTTTAGGAGCGCTCTTCTTTTGACGGCCTCGAGAATGTCCTCATTGGTCTTTTTTTTTGTCCAGGGAACTTTCAACATTCTTCTGAGAAATCCCATCTCTGTGGTCCCTAATAGTCTTTGAATTTATATGTCTACTGTCCATGATTCGCTTCCATAGGCTTTTGAGCAAAAATGGTTCTATATAGCACCGATGAACTCTCTTTCCACTTCTATTGACAGTGATTTGTTGCATAAGACGTGTTTCATTTTCTGAAATGCTATTTCAGTCCACTTTTCTTGACCATTTCAGATTATCCATGATTGACAAACGACTGAAGTGCACTTTTACTGACCTGTATTGTCTGCATTAGGGGATGCATATTGTTCATTTCTGAAATGCACTCTTTGCCTGAGCTGTTCTTTACCTCACTTATGATGCACACACAATTGTATGGAAGTATCTTTGACATGTTAGAATACTGTCCGATCTTTAAAATTGCAAATTTCATTAAATTCTGCTGTAGTTATAATTATCATTAATTCTTTTTTTTTCTTGTTGTTACGTTATGACCGGTGTTCTTGCACTCCATCACTATAATGAATCATTGTACAGGGTGTTTATAAAGTCTCACTACACTTGGTATCTAGGTCAATTTGAAAAAAAAAATGTTTATGACGTCATCACAATATGTGCTCCCACTGTCAATGAAATTTGTTGAATAAGTTTATTGCTACTGGAAATGTGGAAGATGCTCCACGATCTGGTAGGCCTGCTGTGAATGATGAAATATGTTTAGATATCCAAGACAGAATCCTTAAAAGTCCAGACAAGTCATTAAGAAAACTGTCGCAACAAGTGAACTTACCATTGAGCACATATTGTGATGACGTCATAAACATTTTTTTCAAATTGACCTAGATACCAAGTGTAGTGAGACTTTATAAACACCCTATATTAATTCACCTTTCAGTGTTAGCCGTTAATGGTTCTCAAAGAGTTCCGTGTACAAGAACAAAGTAAGTGTAAAGAGGTTGTTGCCATCTTACTTAGGGTACCATCAGAGAATTTGGTGACGAAATGAAATTAATACTCTTGTATACATGAAAGTAGTTCGATCCGAGCATAAACAAATATGCAACATGGAGAACATGTAGCTTAGACAGAACTTAACAACATGAACGACATTAGTTGTGAACGTAAACAAAACTAAACAACACGAACGGCATCAGATCCGAGCATAAACAAAACTAAACAACACGAACGGCATCAGATCCGAGCATAAACAAAACTAAAGAACACGAACGGCATCAGATCCGAGCATAAACAAAACTAAAGAACACGAACGGCATTAGATCCGAGCATAAACAAAACTAAAGAACACGAACGACATCATATCCGAGCGCAAACAAAACTAAAGAACACGAACGACATCATATCCGAGCGCAAACAAAACTAAACAACACGAACGACATCATATCCGAGCGCAAACAAAACTAAACAACACGAACGACATCATATCCGAGCGCAAACAAAACTAAACAACACGAACGACATCAGATCCGAGCGCAAACAAAACTAAACAACACGAACGACATCAGATCCGAGCGCAAACAAAACTAAACAACACGAAATACATCTGATCTGAGCGCAAACAAAACTAAAAAACACGAAATACATCTGATCTGAGCGCAAACAAAACTAAACAACACGAACGGCATCAGATCCGAGCATAAACAAAACTAAACAATACGAACGGCATCAGATCCAAGCATAAACAAAACTAAACAACACGAACGACATTAGATGCGAACGTAAAAAGAATTAAACAACATGGACAACAGCAGATCGGAACATAAACAGAACTTAGCAACATGAACTACATAACCTTGTAGTATAAACAGAAATATGTAACATAAACGACATACGATTGCAGTTTAGGCTGAACTATATATCATGAACTACATACAATTGTAGCATAAGCATAACTATATAACATTAACGATATAAGATTGTAGCATAAGATGAACTTTACCATGAACTACATAAGATTGTAGCATAATAATAGCTATGTAACATAAACGACATAAGATTGTAGCATACGCATAGCTATGTAACATAAACGACATAACATTGCAGCATAAGCATAACTATGAATCATAACCGGCATAAGATTGTAGCTTAATCTGAACTATATAACATGAAGCACAGTCACTGAAGTACTCCGTTGAAGCACGTAAAAAAAAAAAAAGATAAATGGCGGCGGATATAAATAGCAATCCAGTTGTTGTCTATATCAACTGAACAATAATAATTAGACTTACCATAGTTGATAGCGAGCGGTGCTCTCTACCGAGACCTATTTTGAACCAATTTTTTAGTTTATTCAGAACGAATTAAAGCAGTCACAAATAGTTGCTTAATTTAGGGGCACGTTAAAAGACACAGCCTACTAAAAGTAATATTGGAACGGAAAATACAAGGTAAATAAGGCAGAGGCAGACCAAGACTAACATGGATGAGTAACATTAAAAGATGGACAAGTCAATCTATAACAACCTGCACCATCAAAGCAAGAAGTAGAGTGGAATGGCGATCCATGGTAGCCAACCTTCGTTGCGGAGACGGTACTCGATGATGATGATGATGAAATAGATGCTTCCTCGTGTGTTACCGGGGCCTCTTTATGAGGGAGGTAAAGAATAGTGACACTGTGACCTTCCAGTCATGTCGTAAGAGGCGACTAAGGAGGCTGATCGATGGTTTGACAAGCTGTCATTGTAAAAAGTATTGTTATGGAAACAGCGCCATAGATTTTAGAAGCAGTGATCTCTGCAATATGTGCCATTTTGGCATGCAAGGTTTCTGTTTTTGAGATTGTGGTTCTGCCCTATGTGCCATCTTTGACTTGAAAGGACAATAGATAGAGATAGATAAAAAGGCTTGAGGTGCATAACACATTACAGACAACTTTAAGTATCATCCAAGTTGCGTTGAAGAATCATCGAGGTGTTTCTCTTCTTTTCTTTCCTTCCTCATCTGTCTTTCAGCGTCGAGGGAATATTTTATTTGCGGTCTTTTGCTCTTTCGATTGCCTATGCTGCTGTTATGGTTCCTAATATTTCTAATGTTCTGTCAATTCATCTTTTTTTGTGGGCGGTCCTTGGGTCTGGTGTTCTCTGCAAGGTTTATTGAAGGATCGTTGTGTTGTGTTTTGATTTTTCTGCCTTGCCACGTGGTTAAAAAAAAAACTGTATCTGCTCTTTCTTTATATGTTCTATGGCGGTGGCAATTCCTAGCTTTTTTTCTCAGTTCTTCATTTCTGATCTTATCTCTCTGGTTGTTTCCTGTCATTTGTTTAAGACATTTAATCCCAGTAGAGGTTATTTTTTCTTACTGTTCATGCATCTTGAGTCCAGGACTGGCATTGGTAGCACAACGTTGGGATGAAGATTGTATTGTTGAGTGCCAGTTTTGCTTTTAGAGTTATTTCCTTGTTGGACAATCTTGGTCATAGCTGTTCAATGATTTGACAAGCTTTGTTGCATCTCGAGTCTATTTCTGCTGTTTGTGAATTATCGTTTGTCGCTAGACTTTCTAAGTATTTAATTTCCTCTACTTGTTATAGTTCTCTACCGTTTATAGTTATGTTGATGCTCTCTTTGAGTAACTCACTGTAAAAGATCTCATGAGACTAAAATATGTATATTATAACGTTGTAATTAAGTACGTGGGGAAACATATATACCACGCTATACCGAGTATTTTCCTTAGACATTTATTTGCGAATGCGTTAAAATTTGTTTCTATGCCTCTTGTTGTTTTCCAGCTCTCACAAGCAAACGTAATGGTTGATAGTCCATTTTATTTTAATAGTCTAAGTTTTGTGTCTGTGCTGATGAGTTTTAATTTCCACAACTTTTCAAGGCTTTTGAAAGACATTGCTGCTTTAGCTACGTGTCGTGTATCATCATCATCAAGTACCGGGCCTACTGGCGTAGGTGATCATGTCTCTCCACAACTTTTGATCTGGACAGTTCTTTATCATTTCTGTTGTTGACCTTCAGCAAAGCCATGCTCTTAAGCTGTCTGGTATTTTCTCTTTTTGCTTACCTCTATCTCTTCGTCCCTCAATTTTTCCAGTTGTTACAATATATTCCAGTTGTTCTCTTCTCATTACATGGCCGAAAAATGATGATTGTTTCTTCCTAATATTAGAAATTAGCTCTATTTTTGCTTTGGCCGCTTTCAGAACATTTTTATTATTCTTCTTAGCTGTCCATGGTATTCTCAACATTCTTCTGTAAAACCACATTTCTACAGACTCCAGTGATTTTCTTGTTTGTTGTCCTATTGTCCATGATTTACATCCGTATGTTAAGACTGACTCTACATAACATTTATGAACTCTTTTTCTTGTTTCTATTGTCAAAAATGGATTGCATAGTATCTTCCTCATTTTCTGGAAAGCTGCTTTTGCCTGGGCCATTCTGCATTTCACCTCTTTTGTACATCTTCCGTCTGAGGTTAACAAAGTTCCCAATTATTTAATTTCATTTACCTGTTTTAATATTATTCCACTTGTCTTTATTCTGCACGGAGGTGATGTCTTTTTTTCTGTGTTGTTACCATTACTTCTGTCTGTTTGCTATTAAGGCTGAGTCTTTTATTTTTGCTTTCTTTCACTATAATGTTAAACATTTCATGTAACTCATTTTCACTCTTAGCGATTAAGACTGTATCATCAGCATACCTTAGGTTATTTATATTATGACCTCCAATTGTTATTCCAGGCATGCCCCTTATGGATCTTAAAATAATCTCACTATAAATATTAAACAAATCTGGTGACAGCACACAACCTTGTCTAACGCCCTATTTTATTTGTTGAAACATTCCCAATTGATTTCCAGTTCTTATGGCCGCTGTTTGTTGCCAGTACATGTTCTTTATTATTCTTAGATCTTTGCTGACGTGTATGGTGGTAAGTAAAAGTAAAGAGCCCCGTCACGCCAAGTGGCGTATAGGGAAATATGGTGTTAGTGACCATAAATTTTACAGACTTTCAGCACATGATTTTTGGGGTAACGTGGTCGGTATTACGCCCGTGCCGCTTTACTTTTGCAGAAAAAAATCCGGTACCCAATTAAGGCTGGGTGAAACCGGAAGCCGTCGGTTGGGATCAAACCCTACCTCTTGTCCTTTGTAGTCCAGTTCACTAACCACTGAGCTATCGCGGCTCCCCGTCTATAGTGGTAATCAAAAGTAATCATCTGCAGATCGTTTTATTGTAGTTTTTTTTTTTTTCGTTTGCCAGCTTTCACCTCTGACTATGAGAGAATAGAAACACCCAAGTTAATCTCTTTTTGTCACATTATGGTGTTTCAGGGTAGAAAACGGCAATGTTATGGTGAATCTGGATAGGCTAAAACAGCCACAGAGAGAAAGAGAACAAATTCAATGTATTGTAGAGAACTAGGATACACTTCGGCAAAATTCAAGAGAACTAGGACGCAAGTCGGCAACATTCAAGAGAACTAAGACACAAGTCGGCAACATTTAAAGCGACCTAGGATACACGTCGGAAAAATTCAAGAGAGCTAGGATACACTTCGGCAAAATTTAAGAGAACTAGGATACAAGTCGGCAACATTCAAGAGACCTAGGATACAAGTCGGCAACACTTAAGAGAGCTAGGATACACTTCGGCAAAATTCAAGGGATCTAGGATACACGTCGGCAACATTCAAGAGAACTATGACACAAGTCTTCAACATTCAAGAGAACTAGGATACACTTCGACAAAATTCAAGAGAACTAGGATACAAGTCGGCAACATTCAAGAGACCTAGGATACAAGTCGGCAACATTCAAGAGAACTAGGATACAAGTCGGCAACATTCAAGAGAACTATGACATCCTTCAATAACATAAAACATATCTAGAACATAGCATACACAATGTCAAGGAAAATCGAAGAACATTAAATGTATTTCGGAAAACCATAAAAGACTCGTGCATTTGTATCATGATAGACTAAAACAGTAAAATGGAAGAATCTCAGAAGACTACTGAAAGGCACATTAGAATGACATTACCAAGGTGAACCAGAGTAGACTAAGACCGTTTAACGGAGAACACGAATTGACTGCAGCCCACATTATAAAGCTTCAGAACTGACTAAATTTTTTTTATAAACGTTTATACAAGGTCATGAAGAACATGTGTTTCACACTACCGGCAAGGAAGTACAATTCAGATTATTGAAGGTCTGTAACTTCTCGATAGCAATATATGGTTATGAAACTTGCACAAATCTCGCAAACAGCAAGGAAGAAAATCGATTCATTCAAAACAAAATGTTACATTAAAATCCTAAGGGTACCTTAGAAAATGAAAAAGAGCAATGAAGACATATTAAAAGACTTGAGCATAGCAAATAAACGAATTATAATAACACAATTCTGCGGGAATAAAATTAAAAAAACTATGGCCAGCGGGCTGGGAAAAAAAAACAGTTATGGAAGCCATGGTTCCTGGGTGACGCATCAGGGACAGACCAGGAAGAATGTGGTTTTAGGACATCAAGGAGACTCTGCACGTGACAACAGAAGTGGGAGATCTGGCTGAAAACATAGAAAATAACATAGAAAAAAACATAGAAACGAACGCGCAGACAACTTAGCTAAAGAGGGAGGGAGATTACCACAAGAGAACCATCCGCTCAGTTATGATGAAGCCAAATCCATCATCAAAGGACGGTATCATATACAATGGAAACGAGAACACCCGAAGCATAACGAGAGGGACGGATACCTCCAACTATCAAGGAGGGATCAAGTCATCATACTTCGCCTACGCACTGGCCACAATAGAATGAGAAACCACATGTTCACCAAATTCAAATTAGGTACAACCAGCCTATGCCACTGTACACTGGACAATATGACAACAAAACATGTTCTAGAGGATTGCCCCCAGTACACAGACCCGAGAAGAGCAATGTGGTCCACACCCACCTCCCAGGAAGAGAAACTATATGGGACAATCGAATCACTTAAAATGACAGCTGGCTTCATGAGAGAGTCTGGAATCCTACTCTGATTGAGACTTGATCGCAGAGAGAGAGAGAGAGAGAGAGAGAGAGAGAGAGAGAGAGAGAGAGAGAGAGAGAGAGAAACATATATTTTTTTTCAGCCGGACTGTAGTGACTGCAACGTTCTGCAAAGGACACGCGACCTAATGATGATTAAGCACGGCAGATTTATGCATGTAGATAAATGATGCAGGAGAGAATTCAGGACATGCGAATCCCGCAATACGACCTAGAAACGAGGTAAATGAGTCATGAATATTTGATCATCAAATGGTTACAGCTCCCACTACAAAATCAATAATTTTGATGAGTGTTCGTGAGTTAACTTCTACGTAATCAACTAAAGACCTAGACTAGTCTATCTATCTTTCGTTCGCTCGAAGTATTGTCTATATCAGCAATGTCGTTTCCTGTATGAATTTACTAAAGAACTAGTAAAGTAAATAAGCGTTCCCTCCAGTCCCTACAAGGCGTGTAGGGAATCTGGCGTTAATGACCAATTTTTATTCTATAACCACGGCATAATTTTAGACGATGTGGTCGGTATCACGTCAGGCCGCCTTTATTTCAAAGAAATACCTCTGGTTCGAACTTTAGAGGCTCGGTGAACCCCGGAGTGAACATCCACTTCTGTGGATCGAACCTGGAACCTTCTGGTCAGGAAGCGAGCACGCTAACCACTCAGTCATCAAGGCTAAAAAAACAACTAGACAATTCATTAAATTAATTCATAAACAAAAACAAATGTCTATCTAGAATTCTTTGTGCCCAATGAGGTGATTTCAAAACTTGCGCAAGTATAAGTGGTAGGTGGTTACCAATAAAAATGGCGAATCAATTCAGAGGAAGAAGTATGTTTACAGCACTCGAAAAAAATGACAAATAATCAACCACCCCAAAAAAAAAAAAAAAATAATTGGTCCGAAGCAGGATCGAACCCGTACTCCTTGTCAGAGCGCCTTGCCACGAAAAGCCAAACGCTAGGGAACACTGCCAACTCGGCTATTTGAAAAAAATAACCATCATTGGTGATGTCTTAGACGCAGGTGTTCTCATGACTATAGCTTAGTGCTGCCATCACAACTCGAGAATAAATTGTGTATCTGTATTTTTCCTTTTAAAACAAGTATCTGCCGGATAGGGTAGGACTGAATACTCGTGTTGCAGACAGACATTTAGGACGAAACAGCACGAATCATGGTTTCCAAACGGTTTCTTATACGTATGGAGAATATGATAGGAGTAAAGGCACCAAGATTCCATGTAAGGGCAGCAAGCACCACGATTCTTAGTAATATCTTAGTCATGTGACTCATAAGGCTTATCATGCGATGATCATCGAACAATAAGCCTTAAAAGTCACATGACTAAGACATTTCTAAGAATCATCATGCGAAGAGTGCGAAACAAAATCAGTCCAGAAATTAGTGACGAACAGTGTGGTTTAGGTAGAGGTAAAGGAACGAGCAATGCCATATACGTCATAAGATCGTTACGAGCCATAGAGGTGAAAACAGATCTATACCTATGTTTTATAGATTATACCAAAGCATCTGACAAAGTAAAGCACCAAGAAATAATCAAAATTTTAGAAAGCATAAACATAGTCAGCAAAGATCTAAGAATAATAAAGAACATGTACTGGCAACAAACAGCGGTAATAAGAACTGGAAACCAATTTGGAATGTTTCAACAAATAAAACAGAGTGTTAGACAAAGTTGTGTGCAGTTTCCAGATTTGTTTAATATTTATAGTGAGATTATTTTAAGATCCATAAGGGGCATGCCTGGAATAACAACTGGAGGTCATAATATAAATAATCTAATGTATGCTGATGATACAGTCTTAATCACTATGAGTGAAAATGAGTTAGAAGAAATGTTAGACATTATAGCGAAAGAAAGCAACAATAAAAGACTCAGCCTTAATAGCAAAAAGACAGAAGTAATGGTAACAACAAAGAAAAAGACATCGCCTCAGTGCAAAATAAAGACAAGTGGAACAATATTAAAACATGTAAATGAATTTAAATATTTGGGAACTTTGTTAACCTCAGACAGAAGATGTACAAAAGAGGTGAGATGCTGACTGGCTCAGGCAAAAGCAGCTTTAAAAAAAAATGAGGAAAGATACTATGCAATCCATTTTTGACAACAGAAACAAGAAAAAGAGTTCATAAATGTTATGTAGAGTCAGTCTTAACATATGGATGTAAATCATGGACATTAGGACAACAAACAAGAAAATCACTAGAGTCTGCAGAAACGTAGTTTTACAGAAGAATGTTGAGAATACAATGGACAGCTAAGAAGAGTAATGAAGATGTTCTGAAAGAGGTCAAATCATAAAGAAAGTTAATTTTCCAAATTAGGAAGAAACAATCATCATTTTTTGGCCGTGTAATGAGAAGAGAAGAACTAGAATATATTGTAACAACTGGGAAAATTGAAGGACGAAGAGATAGAGGAAAGCAAAGAGAAAAAATACTAGACAGCTTAAGAGAATGGCTTGTCAGAAGGTCAACAACAGAAATGATAAATAATTATCGAGATCGAAAATGGTGGAGAGACATGACCACCTACGCCAGCAGGCCCGGCATTTGATGAGGATCATCTTGGTGTTGCTGAAATCTAATTCCTTGTTCAATTATCGAAACATTCATTTATAAAATGGTATAAGTTAAATAAATATAAATATGTAGATTGACTTTTAAAAACTTGAAAAAATGTCTCTGAAACCTTTCCTGTTGCATTGCTACCTTCCGTACTGAAAGAGTTAAGGATTTCCCTATTACTTCTAAGGTAAATCGCTATGCTGAATGTACATTTTTTCACTTGAATTGTGGACGATAATTTTGATTTATTATTATTGATTATCACAGCTCACCACAAGCGTCTCACGCGACATTCTCAGCCAATGAAGGTCTATGACAATGACTACCCGCCACTATAGTGTGTCTAGTTCCGTGGTTTAGCGCAATTTCAGTGCAGTTTCTTTTGGATGAACGATAAATTAGAGACAGACCACAACCAGATGGCATAGACCTGCGGCAGAAGAGACAAACACTGTGAAGACAAATCATCATCGTCATCGAGTGCCTTCTCCGCAACGAAGATTGGCTACCATGGATCGCCATTCTACTCTGTTTCTTGCTTTGATGGTGGAGGCTGTCATAGATTGACTTGTCCATCTTTTGATATTACTCGTCCATGTTAGTATTGGTCTGCCGCTGCCTCTTTTACCTTGTATTTTCCCCTCCAGGATTACTTTTAGTAGGCTGTTGTGTCTTTTAACATGACCCGAAAATCGCATTTGTCTTATTTGAATTGTGTTTTGCAGTTCTCTTTTCATTTTTAGTTATTTTAAGACTTCAACGTTTGTTTTCTTTTCCTTTCATCCAATTCAACCTAATCTTCTATATATCCACATTTCAAAGGCTTTAATCCTATGTTCTGTTTTCTTGTCTAATGTCCATGTTTCTGCACCATATAGGAATGCTGAGGAGACATATCATTTTGCATTTATTAGTTTTAGCCCTGGTGTTATTTGTCTTGATGTTAGTATGTTCTTCATGACATTAAAATTACTTTTTGCCATTCCTATTTTTTTGTTTATTTCAGTTGTACATTTTCCATCACTGGTTATAGTATGTCCAATGTATTTGTAGTTTTGAACTGTCTCCAAGTCTATTCCTTCAATTTTGATTTCCACTTGTGGGTTTTGAGTATTTTCTTTGTTTATGATCATAGTTTTAGTCTTTTGTGATATTCATATCTAGCCCATATTGTTTGCTTGTTATGTTTATTATATATTACCCGAAAAAAAAATCACAAATAATCAACTACAGAAAAAAGAACAATATATGGTCCGAAGCAGGATCGAACCCGTACCCCTTGACACACTTTTTAGTTAGCTGAGTTGGCCGTATGTTCTATCATTTGGTCTCTCGTGGCAAGACGCTGTGTCAAGAGTACGGGTTCTATCCTGATTCGGACCATAGAGAACACTTTTTTTTTCTGTTGTTGATTATTTGTGATTACTTGTCTTAACAGGAAAAAATACAGATACACAATGTATTTCCGAGCTGTGATCGCGGCCTTATGCTATAGTCATGAGAACACCTGCGCGAAAGATATTGCCTACTAAGCTAATTTTTTAGTTAGCTGAGTGGCAGTGTTCCCTAGCGTTTGGCTTTTCGTGACAAGGCGCTGTGCACTGAGTACGGGTTCGATCCTGCTTTGATTCATATTTTTTTCTGTTGTTGATTATTTATCAATTTTTCCGAGCGCTGTAAACATACCTCTTCCTCTGAATTGATTCGCTGATTATCGCCTCGGAAGTTTCCCTCTAGAATAATATCCATTTATTATTCTTTGTCTCCTACTGTAAACATATCTCTTCCTCTGAATTGATTCGCTGATTATCGCCTCGGAAGTTTCCCTCTAGAATAATATCCATTTATTATTCTTTGTCTCCTACTGTAAACATATCTCTTCCTCTGAATTGATTCGCTGATTATCGCCTCGGAAGTTTCCCTCTAGAATAATATCCATTTATTATTCTTTGTCTCCTACTGTAAACATATCTCTTCCTCTGAATTGATTCGCTGATTATCGCCTCGGAAGTTTCCCTCTAGAATAATATCCATTTATTATTCTTTGTCTCCTACTGTAAACATACCTCTTCCTCTGAAATGAAGTACATACTGTGGGCTAGATTAGGAACTTGATAATGCTGTGTACAGGCCGACTAATGCATGTGTTGCCTCACAAGGCGCTAGTGTGCATGGCGATTAAAGGTTGCGTTAACGGGCCGAAGCTAAGGTCAAGTACAAGAGACTTTAAGTCACAGCTGTTTATCCCTGACACTTTAGTTGATTTGTTCATTTTGGGGTTTTCCAAGAAGATAAAACAAGTTTATCTTCGATTATACCAACATCATCATCATCAAGTAGCGGGCCTGCTGGCGTAGGTGATCATCTCTCTCCACAATTTTCGATCTGGACAGTTATTTATCATTTCTGATGTTGACTTTCTGCCAAGCTATTCTCTTAAGCTGTCTGGTAATTTTTCTCTTTGATTTCCCCTATCTCTTAGTCCCTCAATTTCCCATTTGTTACAATATATTCTAGTTGTTCTTCTCTCATTACATGGCCAAAAAATGATGATTGTTTCTTCCTAATATTATAAATTAGCTCTCTTTTTGCTTTGGCCGCTTTCAGAATGTTTTCATTACTCTTCTTAGCTGTCCATGGTATTCTCAACATGCTTCTGTAAAACCACATTTCTACAGACCCCAGTGATTTTCTTGTTTGTTGTCCTATTGTCCATGATTTACATCCGTATGATAAGACTGACACTACATAACATTTAAGAATTCTTTTTCTTGTTTCGATTGTCAAAAATGGATTGCATAATATCTTCCTCATTTTTTGGAAAGCTGCTTTTGCCTGAACAAATCTGCATCTCACCTCTGTTGTAGATCTTCCTTCTGAGATTAACACAGTTTCCAAATATTTAAATTCATTTACCTGTTTTAATATTGTTCCACTTGTCTTTATTCTGTCCTGAGGTGATGTTTTTTTCTTTATTATTACCATTACTTCTGTCTTTTTGCTATTATGGACGAGTCCTTTATTGTTGCTTTCTTTCACTATAATGTCTAGCATTTCCTGTAACTCATTTTCACTCTTAGCGATTAAGACTGTATCATCAGCATACCTTAGATTATTTATATTATGACCTCCAATTGTTATTCCAGGCATGCCCCTTATGGATCTTAAAATAACCTCACTATACATATTAAACAAATCTGGTGACGGCACGCAACCTTGCCTAACACCCTGTTTTATTTGTTGAAACATTCCAAAATGGTTTCCAGTTCTTATGGCCGCTGTTTGTTGCCAGTACATGTTCTTTATTATTCTTAGATCTTTGCTATCTACGTTCATGCTTTCTAAAATTTTGATTATTTCTTGGTGCTTTACTTTGTCAAATGCTTTGGTATAATCTATGAAACATAGGTATAGATCTGTTTTCACCTCTATGGCTCTTTCTACTAACGATCGTATGATGTATTTGGCATTGCTCGTTCCTTTACCTCTAACAAAACCCCACTGTTCATCGCTAATTTCTGGACTGATTTTGTTTCGCACTCTTCGCATGATGATTCTTAGTAATATCTTAGTCATGTGACTTTTAGGGCTTATCGTACGATGATCATCGCATTCAATCGCACCCGATTTCTTTGGTAGGGCTATGAATATTGATTTGAGCACGTCTATTATACATTCAAATTAAATAGAAGAAACTGAATCATGAAAAAAAAAAAATCTTATGTGGTTAAAAATTAAATATTGAATGACCGTTCTAGATTTGTCAATATTTTATCTTCTAGCTACGAGTATTAACAGCTAACATATAATATGTACATACATATTGACTTTAACTAGAAATGTTGCGGTATGTGGGCGGTGTACACATTTACTTTATTAAAATGTTATTTTTTAGAATGAGTGGAAAGTTCTCAGGTCAGGACATCCATAAACGAAACAACGTTAGCAAGGTTAGAACTAAAATGGTACTTTGAGATGAAGGCAACAGCTGTGAGGTAAGGAAAGTAAGGAAATTTACCTCAGAATGAGTCTTTGAGAAAGTAGGCGTAAAAGTTGCCTCCCTTCCAAGAGGGGTTAAGGCAAAGAAATACAAATGAATGCATAAAAATGGGACGACGCAGTAAAGCTAAATGTGAGGGAGAATTAAAAAAAAAAAATTAGAAAAAGTGGTATGGTAAAAGCTTTACGTTATTGATAGACGACATAAATTTGAACGACGTTTCGGCTCAATAGGCCTTCAGCAGGAACAAACAACACACACAGATATGGGAGTAAACTCTTAGGACAAAATACAAATATTTAGTGGCAGTGTAAAAGCGGATCATATCTGTGTGTGTGTTGTTTGTTTGTTCCTGCTGAAGGCCTATTGAGCCGAAACGTCGTTCAAATTGATGTCGTCTATCAATCACGTAAAACTTTTATCATACCATTTTTTCTATTTTTTTTTCAATTCTCCCTCCCTTTCTTGATGACCGCCTGGAAGTATGTTGTTAGTAAACATTTTGTTGATTGGTTGGTTGGTTGGTTGGTTGCGTTCGCCCGATGACTAAAGTATTCTAGAGTATCGTGGTAGACTAGAATATTCCTCTTCATCATCCGCCCTTACAAGGACGTAGTGGTCGTGTCTGCATTGCGTTGTGTTTTGCAGTATAACTGTTATATTTGCGCCTTTCGGCCCAGGACATCCGACTTCAGCACGACATTTTTGAGTACCGGGTTATCTTCCCTCTTCGATCCCGGCACACTTGGCCAGACTAGACAGGTTAGTCTGTTACTGGAGGCACCACGGAGAGGTGGAGCAGGGTCTTAATGGTTTTGGTTCACCGATCCTGGCGCAAGCCATCAGCTGTGGGCTGCTGATGACTTCCAACTCTGGTGCTGGGAGGTGCGCCTTCGCCTCTATTTTGTTGCTTAACCAACGGGAATCATTTTGGTGATATGGTCTAAAGTAAAGTACCCCCGTCACGCTAAGTGGCGTATTGGGAATATGATGTTAGTGACCATAAATTTTAGACCTTCGGCACATGATTTTTGGGGTAATGTGGTCGGTATTACTCCCGTGCCGCTTCACTTTCCCAGAAAAAAAATCCGGTACCCATTAAAGGCTGGGTGAACCCGGAAGCCGTCGGTTGGGATCGAACCCTACCCCTTGTCCGTGGTTGTCCAGTTCACTAACCACTGAGCTATCGCGGCTGATATGGTCTATCAGGCTGCCTTTACTCCCCCACTTTCATATCTTTGGCATCCGGTTTTGAAGGCTAGGAGAATTAGAAGCTGTGTTGGTCAGATATAAAAGAAAGATTCGAACAATGTACTTTCGAACGTGAGGCTTTAGCCTGCTGAAGATGGAATGTGTCAGCCATGGGGCATGTTTAGGGGGAAAATAAAAACATAGACACACGTAAGATTACCGACCATGTGTTATGATGTTGTCTCTCCTTCTCCATCATTAAATAGGACAGAGTCAAGCTCTCATAATCAAAGACTTCAACGCTGAAAAAGAAAAAAAAAAAAAAAAAAAAAAAAAAAAAAAAAAAAAAAAAAAAAAAAAAAAAGAAGAAGAAGAAGATAAACTAGAAGAACTAGAAGAAGAAAACGAAGAAGAATAAGAAGAAGAAGAAGAAGAAGAAACAGTGGAAGAAGAAAAAAGAAGAGGAAGAAAAAGAGGAGGAAGAAGAGGAAGAAAAAGAAGAAGAAGAGGAAGAAAAAAGAAGAGGAAGAAAAAGAGGAAGAAGAAGAGGAAGAAAAAGAAGAAGAAGAGGAAGAAACAGAAGAAGAAGAGGAAGAAACAGAAGAAGAAGAAGAGGAAGAAACAGAAGAAGAAGAAGCGGAAGAAAAAGAAGAGGAAGAAGAAGAAGAGGAAGAGAAAAAGAAGAAGAAGAAGAGAAGAAACAGAAGAAGAAGAAAAAAAGAAGAAGAAAAAGAAGAAGAAAAAGAAGAAGAAGAGGAAGAGGAAGAGAAAGAAGAAGTACCTGAGAAAAGCAAACTTAACCTCACCGCTACAATGATTCTCAAAACGTGTTTTTTATCAACTGGTTACAACAAGTTGGTGTTTAACATATTGGTATTCAAATAATGATGTTCACATCTTGATGTTCGCATCATCGTAGTGCTCACATCATGTTGATTTTCACATCATCTTGGTTTTTCATTTCTGGATATCTTCGATGGGCCTAGGTGGTCTAGAGGCACGACCTCGGCCTCAGCACAGAAAGGACCCGGGTTCAGAGTCCACTACAGGCGGTGGTCATTAAAAAAAAAAATAATAGAAAAATAATTGAGTTATTTGCGGGTCATCATCATTGCACTCCGAACATGTCCATAGGTGCTCAGATCCCCCCCCTCCCCCCTCAGCAAATCCCGCAGTGTCCAGCGACTGACTACTCCAGTTCTGTGCTGTTTGATAAGTTACACGGCCACTAAGTTTCTAATTTCTGGCTGTGCCCATCTTTACTCCTATCTCCATCATCCGAAGAAGGGACGTGAATCTGTGTTTGTCAAAGTCCTGTGCTCTTCCCACATCTCGGAGGGCATTGATGATGTCCGCACGAATCATTGGTTGACCGTCCTCAACGACAGCGCAACTAGCCAACCTGTCCGCTCTTTCATTTCCCCGTAATTAATCCACAGTTTCTTTATGACGTTACCCTCCCCTGATCTCCTGGGTAGTGATATCCGATGTCTAGCCCTCTCGGATAACTGCAATAAACTGGAGGTATCGTGTGCACTCACGCACGTTAAAGATCCCCTGACATTTGAAATTGAAAAGAGCAGGCCATAAATTTAGCCGCTGCTCGGGAAAAAAACTGCCAGAAAAGCCCTACTCTCACTGTGGGTTCCAGACTATGCTACGGAGTTCGTGCACATGGCCAGGATCCTTTGTATTTGTCGAGAGGGATTGGAGTACCTACGGATTCGTCCGGCGTACATCATCTTGGTATTTACATCATCTTATATTTACATCATCTTGATATTTACATCATCTTATATTTACATCATCTTGATATTTACATCATCTTGATATTTACACCATCTTGATATTTACATCATCGTGATATTTACACCATATTGATATTTACATCATCGTTAAATTTACACCATCGTGACATTTACATCATAGTGATATTTACATCATCTTGATATTGACATCATTTTGATATTTACATCATCTTGATATTTACATCATCTTTATATTTACATCATCTTGATATTTACATCATCGTGATATTTACATCAGCTTGATATTTACATCATTTTGATGCTCATATTCACAACAGCCTACTAAAAGTAATATTGGAAGTTAAAATACAGGGTAACATAGACAGAGGCAGACCAAGACTAACATGGACAAGTAACATCAAAAGATGGACAAGTCAGCCTATGACAATCTGCACCATCAAAGCAAGAGACAGAGTGGAATGGCGCTCCATGGTAGCCAACCTTCGATGCGGAGACGGCACTCAATGATAACGATGATGCTCATATCATCTTGATGTGTAAACCATCTTGGTGTCTACGCCATCTTAGTGTTTTCATCATCTTGATGTTCATATTATCTTAGTGTTTACATTATCCTGGTGTTTACATCATCTTTGTGTCAACACCGCCAGACAGGTGTTTGTAACAAACCTACCACTGATTTCTGAAACTCTATACATATCTCAGAACTTATCAGAGTGGACAAACTTGAAGGTTTTTCTAGAAAGAAGCCGATCAGTGCGTTCCAAACTAATTGTGTTGTTTGACCTCGATCAAGAACAAGAAGTATAATAGTATACCCGGCAAGCCCATGGGTAATAGATCTTCTTCTTTAGGAGAGCCAATGATGTTTTTTTTTTAAATTGCAGTTCCACTAAAAAGAAGAAAAAAACATTTTCTTGTGCTTTGTTTTCTTCCCTTTTTTATTTCTACTTCTTCGACTACTATTTCCTCTTCTTATTTTTTTTCACATTTTCTTCATTTTCTGTTCTTGTTTTTGTTCTTCTATTTTTGTGTTTGTTATTGTTCTACTTTTTCGTCGTCTTTTCTTCTCTTTGTTACGTTCCTCTTATTGTTTTTCTTCATCTTCGTCACATTATTCTTCATCATCTTAACTTTTTGTTTTGTATCTTCCTAGTCATTATTATCATCATCATCTTTTTCTTCTTCTTCTTCTTTTTCTTCCCATTCTTCACCTTGCTTTTTCTCTGTCTTCATCTTCTTCGTCGCCTTCATCATTTTTTCCTTCGTCATGATCGTCATAATCTTCCTTTACTTATTCGTCTTATTTTCTTACCATTATCTTTTTCTTCTTCTTCAACCTCTGCAAACTTTCTTCCTGTACATCTTCGGTTGCTATGTTCAGTCCAGGATGGCTGCCTCACCTCGTCATCCGCTCATAAAATATTGGAATAGTTCGCTCGTGAACTGGTCTCCATCTACGATATCTACCCATTTCGTTCTCCAGGTACCAGGTTTCATTCTATCTCCAATCATTGCTTTGTTGGCGGGGCCAACACAGAAAGTTGGGGAAGGATATTGATCAGTTCTGAGTCACTAACTCTAAGACCAATAACAGCCAGCTATGAGTCAGTGATTGATTTCACCTATTGTGCATTTCACCGTCACGCCTCTAAACAATTTAACAACGAAAGACATCATTACTTATTTATTTCACTATGTCTGTGCTACAATATTCTACAATGGAATGAGCTTAAGACCTGTTCAGAAATAAGAGAAATAGTAAGAGAACTGGTAGGAGAATTAATAAGAGACAGTCCACCACCCAACAAACTCATCAATAATCAAGAAGGGAAAACAGATATATGTTGGTAATTTGATGATGAAAAGAAAGACCACAAGAATATCATCAGACAGGAGACAACAGAAAAAGAGAGACACTTGAAGATCATGTATAATAGAGGCAAGGACAACAAGTATCGATTCACTTATTGAGATTGCTAAGTTCGTACAGAACAAGAATTGTGGAAAGGTATACTGAAAGTTATGTGTGAGTCTGAGCTGACAGCACTGGAATAGTAACGATAATGGTAATTGTAATGGTAATGATGATGATAATAATGATAACAATGATGATCTTTTTCACCTTCTTTCTACACTTCTCTTGTACCCATTCCGGTGTCGTGGGAGATACAAAGTTCTGGTTCTCGCCCTTTTGACGGCTTCAATCATTGTCAAATGATGAATTGTTTTTTATTATGTTGTCTGTGAACATTGCTCTGGGTCTGCCTCTTGCTCTTCTCACTTCTCCAATTTTAATATATGCTTTGTATGGTAATGAATCACACGGCATTCTTCCTAGATATACAAAAAAGTGTGTTTGTTGTTTCTGTATGTAGCTTAGGATTCGTACAATGTCTACTGTTTCTCTTATATCATTTCTGAATATATGTCTTTTCTTGTCACTTTAAGCGCTTATCTCAGACATCTCATCTCTATGATGACAAGTTTTCTTTTGTGCTTAGATGTAAGAGACCATATTTGGCATTGGTAACACAATATCGGAATGATATATTCTATATAAGATGTTTCTTGGTGGTAATAGGTATTGCGTGGACTTCCGTTTTCAAGATGGCGGAACTAAGTCACGTTCTCTCTATCGCTGCAGAAATTGCTATGGAACCTTATCAATTTCGGGTTTCCGTTACAATTTTCTGCATTCCAGTCGAAATGATGTTCTACTTGTCATATCTGCGCCATTGAATTGGCGTTGCATGCACGGCAATACTCCGTTTTGACAAATCAAGTGTTGTGAATGCGCCCTCCACCGTCTAATGTTGATCTGCGTTTTACGTCACACTGACTGCTGTTCAATGACCGGTTGATGGAGATGCTTGCCGTAAGTTATTTACAATTTCCAACGCATTAATGTGGTGGGCTCCGTCAAATCAGCCGAAGTTTTATCTCTTTGGGAAGTTTGCACCATGTTTCGTTCGTTGTAGACTGCATTCACTAGCGTAATCATGAATACATGGGCGCAGTCATATTGTGCGTGCTACGTCATCATATTGTTTCATCGTGTGTCCCAAGACCGACCATGCGCTAATCTTGCGATCTGTTGTTTGGTGTGCAACGGGGATAATCTGACGACGAACTGTGTTTTGTATGTTCGTAGTTGGAGTCAAACACGATGTCCTAACATCATCAAGCGCCATACATTTAAATACTATGACGATCATAATTTTCAGGAGGACGTGATCTTCCGGGCAATGTGGTGGTAGGCGGCAGAAACCAGTAAAGTCTATGTCTGAAAAGTGTTCCTTGTTGCAGTTTCCTCATATTCCAAGTCTGGCTTGTTGCAGGAGCTACTGAGTTAAGTGCTTCGTGGACACCGTGAGCTGTGTGTTTCATCCGTTTTGATCATGTTCCGATATTCCAATTTCTCACGATGAATGCTGATATCGCATGACAGGGAACAGTTGGCTGTGTTAACTTTCTGTGCGGTTTCGCCTTATGTCTTTTGGCGTGTGCTGTGACTGCTATGATGGGGACTACAGCTACCTTTCTTTGTTTGGGAGATGAGTTAGTAATTCGGATGATTCCACTGGCACGGGCGGTTGAGTAATTATGGATTTTAATTCGTTTGCAGTGATACCGGGGCCTTCCATAACCAAATAACCAAATAAGGTATTGCGTTGTGTCGAAGTGTAGAGAATTGTTGTCACAATATTTGATTTCCAGTGCTGTATCGTATGCCTATTTCTTTGTCGATTTTACCATCTTCAAAGAATGTTGTTCCCAAAAATTTAAAGATTGTTACTTGTTTTATAACTTGGTGTTCTATAATAACATTTAATGTCTTCTTTTTGTCTTCCTATTAACATGACTTCACATTTTTTTCCAGTATTTAAATTAATGTTATTTATTTTGATATATTCAAGGACAGCATATATTGTTGAAGTTCTATAATAATGATAAGGACGATTATGATGATAATGATTACAATGATAATAATAGGTATGATGGTGATGGGGATGATGATGATGATGATGATGATGAAAATAAGGCTAATACCACTCTAATTTTCTAAAAATGAAAAAAAAAGTATTGAATTATTTGTAGCCACTGTTCTCACGACGTAGATCGTAAGTAAAAAAGTAAAGTACCCCGTCACGCCAAGTGACGTATAGGGAATATGGTGTTAGTGACCATAAATTTTACAGACCTTCAGCACATGATTTTTGGGGTAATGTGGTCGGTATTACGCCCGTGCCGTTTTACTTTCCCAGAAAAAAAATCCGGTAACCCATTAAAGGCTGGATGAACCCGGAAGCCGTCGGTTGGGATCGAACCCTATTTCAACAGCGAGGCCCGCTTGAAACTTCAACGAAGAGAGAAATTATGAGTACCTCTGAAGACAAGAGTTTTCTGTTTTTGCGGCGAGTGACCACTTTGACCTGTGCAGTTAAAAAAAAAAGGATTAACAAGCAAATTTCAGTTACTATAGTTCGTTCACAAATTCATGCCCACAGAGTTGATCAAATATCTCGGAAAGTGTTCAATGAATTTCTGTAATTCTTTTTCATTAAATCTGTTGTTTTTTTTTCACTGACCTTAAGATTTTATAACATTTAAGCACAAAGGTAGTCTGAATTTTGCACAAATCGTTTTTTGTTATATAATTTTAGGAAAATATCAAACCGTGTGCTCTAAACATTCGATTTCTACTGTAAATTATGTTAATTATCTAACAAACCTCTCCGTGGAATGCGTCTTACAAGTTATTGTTTAGTGAGCGAGAGATGGTGCTAAGATTGTGAGGATGGAGAGCACGTGAAATTTGCTTTTTTTAAACGGTGAGTAGATTACAACAAATGTGGGGATTGTAAAATCCTAAAAATTAGGACAACCTAGAAAATCATATTTTTATATACGCTTATACATATTTATATATATAAGCAAAAATCTTTCCTAAATGCATGATAATATGGACAAAAATCAGACTTAAGAAGGTGACAAAATAATATTTCATGAAAAAAGAATTACAGAAATTCATAAAACAGTTTCCGAGATAATTAATAAACTTCGTGGGCACGAATTTTTGAACAAACTATAGTCTCTAGAGACTTTATCTGAGTTGATGAAAGCTGGGAAGCTAAAAAAAAAATAAAATAAATAAAAATAAAAAAAATTAATGAATGGATGGATTTATGGCTGAATAACTCGGCCCGAGGACTCTATTTTTAATTCAAATTATATTTATGGAAAATTTCACCACACATGCTCTTAACCTCTCCATTTAAGTATCTTAATTGGCTATTAATACAAGTGGATCACGGCTCGATAACTGAAGGAAACATAGATTTAAGACGAGCCATTGAAAAAAAAAAAGCACTTTAAATAAAAACCGTGCTCTATTAATTATGTTTTAAACATTTTTATTTTTTATTTTTTTAATTAAATATTATGTTGGATATTCTTTCCCGTGTATTTATTTTTCCACTTTCCATCTCTGCGGGTCGTGATTCACTTAGTAAATGTAAAAGATACAAATGCAGTGTTATCTTTATGATAATATTTTATGTTGTAAAAAAAAAAAGAAACGAATAGAAGATTCTGTGATATGTTAATTAAGATTCGGTTAATTTAAAATGGAAAGTTTAGACATTTTACTAACCAGACAACCACAAGATAAGACTTAAATTTGAAAATAAGAGAAAAACAGAAGAGAACATAACATAAAGAGGTAATGAGAAGAACACTGAAAAGAGAGGCAGAGATAGCAGGCATGGGCTTTTTTTCTACAAGGAGTGTGATAGATCAAGCACGGTCGGCGAGGCCAGATTGACGTCTGGAGACAAATAATAATAAATGAATACTATTATAGAGGAAAGCTTCCGGGGCAATAATCAGCGAATCAGTTCAGATGAAGAGGTATGTTTACAGCACTCGGAAAAAATGAAAAATAATCAACAACAAAAAAAAACAACAGCACTGGAAGAATGTAAGATGTTAAAATAGTAGTGTAAGAAGGGAAGAATTTAAGTTGTTTAAATAGTAGTATAAGAAGGGAAGAATTTAAGTTGTTTAAATAGTAGTATAAGAAGGGAAGAATTTAAGTTGTTTAAATAGTAGTATAAGAAGGGAAGAATTTAAGTTGTTTAAATAGTAGTATAAAAAGGGAAGAATTTAAGTTGTTTAAATAGTAGTATAAGAAGGGAAGAATTTAAGTTGTTTAAATAGTAGTATAAGAAGGGAACAATTTAAGTTGTTTAAATAGTAGTATAAAAAGGGAAGGATTTAAGTTGTTTAAATAGTAGTATAAGAAGGGAAGAATTTAAGTTGTTTAAATAGTAGTATAAAAAGGGAACAATTTAAGTTGTTTAAATAGTAGTATAAGAAGGGAAGAATTTAAGTTGTTTAAATAGTAGTATAAGAAGGGAACAATTTAAGATGTTTAAATAGTAGTATAAGAAGGGAAGAATTTAAGATGTTTAAATAGTAGCATAAGAAGGGAAGAATTTAAGATGTTCAAATAGTAGCATAAGAAAGGAAAAAATTAAGATGTTTAAATAGTAGCATAAGAAAGGAAGATTTAAGATGTTTAAATAGTAGCATAAGAAGAGAAGAATTTAAGATGTTTAAATAGTAGCATAAGAAGGGAAACATTTAAGATGTTTAAATAGTAGTATAAGAAGGGACGAATTTAAGATGTTTAAATAGTAGTATAAGAAGGAACGAATTTAAGATGTTTAAATAGTAGTATAAGAAGGGAAAAATTTAAGATGTTTAAATAGTAGCATAAGAAGGGAAACATTTAAGATGTTTAAATAGTAGTATAAAAAGGGAAGAATTTAAGATGTTTAAATAGTAGTATAAGAAGGGAAGAATTTAAGTTGTTTAAATAGTAGTATAAGAAGGGAAGAATTTAAGTTGTTTAAATAGTAGTATAAGAAGGGAAGAATTTAAGTTGTTTAAATAGTAGTATAAAAAGGGAAGAATTTAAGTTGTTTAAATAGTAGTATAAAAAGGGAAGAATTTAAGTTGTTTAAATAGTAGTATAAAAAGGGAAGAATTTAAGTTGTTTAAATAGTAGTATAAAAAGGGAAGATTTAAGTTGTTTAAATAGTAGCATAAGAAGGGAAGAACCTCGTCACAATTCAAGAGTGGTAAATGCGAAATATAGTGTCAATGCTCATTCTTCTTCTTCTATCCTTCCTCTGCTGCCGTTGGCGTCGAGGGGAGAAACAATCTGCGATTCTTTGCTCTTCTGTTGGCCTCTTCTGATAACTCTAGTATTCCCTTTATCCATCTCTTTCTCGGTCTTCCTCTTAATCTGGCGTTTTCGTAGCGTTTGTTTATGGCTCTTTGATTCATTGTTAGTTCTTTTTGTCTTGTTATGTGGCCGAACCAATTTATTGTTATATATTATTAATATAAATGCTCATTTATTAAAAAAAAATATATCATTGACATCTTTTCTATGATCTGGTCGGCACTACACAGAGCTATTCTGATCCATAAAAAAAAAAATCACCAGCTCTAGTTTAAAATGAGCGAACCTAGAAATCCTTAGGTCTAGAAATGAAATCTGCCTTCCTGTTCTCAGATATCACTTTTTTTTAATTCAACGTCTTAATATCTGAAAAAATAAACGTCCAAATAGACACGTTACATAAATATCACTGTCAGTTTCCCTCTTGCACTCAGAGGTCACCACTCTATAGAGGTGTCACAATATCTGAAAAAATAAACGTCCAAAAAGACACATTACATAAATATCACTGTGAGTTTCCCTCTTGAACTCAGTGGTCACTACTCTATAGAGGTGTCACAATATCTGAAAAAATAAACGTCCAATAAGACACATTAAATAAATATCACTGTGAGTTTCCCTCTTGCACTCAGAGGTCACCACTCTATAGAGGTGTCACAATATCTGAAAAAATAAACGTCCAATAAGACACATTAAATAAATATCATTGTGAGTTTCCCTCTTGCACTCAGAGGTCACCACTCTATAGAGGTGTTACAATATCTGAAAAAATAAACGTCCAATAAGACACATTACACAAATATCACTGTGAGTTTCCCTCTTGCACTCAGAGGTCACCACTCTATAGAGGTGTCACAACATCTGAAAAAATAAACGTCCAATAAGACACATTACACAAATATCACTGTGAGTTTCCCTCTTGCACTCAGAGGTCACCACTCTATAGAGGTGTCACAATATCTGAAAAAATAAACGTCCAATAAGACACATTACATAAATATCACTGTGAGTCTCCCTCTTGCACTCAGAGGTCACCACTCTATAGAGGTGTCACAATATCTGAAAAAAATAAACGTCCAATAAGACACATTACATAAATATCACTGTGAGTTTCCCTCTTGCACTCAGAGGTCACCACTCTATAGAGGTGTCACAAGATCTGAAAAAAAAAACGTCCAATAAGACACATTACATAAATATCACTGTGAGTTTCCCTCTTGCACTCAGAGGTCACCACTCTATAGAGGTGTCACAATATCTGAAAAAATAAACGTCCAATAAGACACATTACATAAATATCACTGTGAGTTTCCCTCTTGAACTCAGTGGTCACTACTCTATAGAGGTGTCACAATATCTGAAAAAATAAACGTCCAATAAGACACATTAAATAAATATCACTGTGAGTTTCCCTCTTGCACTCAGAGGTCACCACTCTATAGAGGTGTCACAATATCTGAAAAAATAAACGTCCAATAAGACACATTAAATAAATATCACTGTGAGTTTCCCTCTTGCACTCAGAGGTCACCACTCTATAGAGGTGTCACAATATCTGAAAAAATAAACGTCCAATAAGACACATTACATAAATATCACTGTGAGTTTCCCTCTTGCACTCAGAGGTCACCACTCTATAGAGGTGTCACAACATCTGAAAAAATAAACGTCCAATAAGACACATTACATAAATATCACTGTGAGTTTCCCTCTTGCACTCAGAGGTCAACACTCTATAGAGGTGTCACAATATCTGAAAAAATAAACGTCCAATAAGACACATTACATAAATATCACTGTGAGTTTCCCTCTTGCACTCAGAGGTCACCACTCTATAGAGGTGTCACAATATCTGAAAAAATAAACGTCCAATAAGACACATTACATACATATCACTGTGAGTTTCCCTCTTGCACTCAGTGGTCACTACTCTATAGAGGTGTCACAATATCTGAAAAAAAATAAACGTCCAATAAGACACATTAAATAAATATCACTGTGAGTTTCCCTCTTGCACTCAGAGGTCACCACTCTATAGAGGTGTTACAATATCTGAAAAAATAAACGTCCAATAAGACACATTACATACATATCACTGTGAGTTTCCCTCTTGCACTCAGTGGTCACTACTCTATAGAGGTGTCACAATATCTGAAAACTGATGTTTGATTGTTAACAATAGAATAAATGTGAGTTGTCACTTTTTATACAGTTCAACAACCACCGCTTTACTTTCCCAGAAAATATGTTGATAAACAACTCTTCAGAGTTCACCCTGCAATTATAATTCATTCCAACATGTTTCAAAACATTGTTATCATTATTTTAATGGCAAACGATAATTCTCAAACAGCAGAGGTAGAATCAAGGTGCAACAAGGCTTGTCAAATCATTGGACAGTTATCACCACTATTGTCCAACAAGGAAATAACTCTGGAGGCAAAACGGGCGCTCTACAATATAATCTTCATCCCAACGTTGTGCTACCAATGCCAGACCTGGACCCTAGATGCAAGAACAATAAGAAAAATTACCTCTACAGAGATGAAATGTGTTAGACGAATGACAGGAAACAGTCTGAGAGATAAGATCAGAAATGAAGAACTGAGAAAAAAAGCAAGAATAGCCCCCGCAATAGAATATATAAGGAAACAACAGATACAATGGTTTGGCCACGTGACAAGGCAGAAAGATCAAAACACAACAGAACGAGCCTTCAACAAACGTTGTGAGAATACCACACCCAAGGGTCGGCCACGAAAAAGATGGATCGATGGAATATTAGAAGCACTAAGAAACATAACAGCAACAGAGGCGAACAGAAGAGCAAAAGACCACAAATTATATCTCCCCTCGACGCTGAAAGGCAGATGAGGAAGGAAAGAAGCAGAAGAAGAACAAACACCCTACAAATTTTACTTCGATTTGCCTCTACATCTCTCCACAACAGTGTATTTTTTGTGCTTCTATACTAAAAAAAAAAAAAACAGATATTATTATAATATTTTATATATATATATATTCAAATATATATAATCCCACTAAAAACATTTTAAAATGACAAATTAATAATAGCTAGCAACAGTTTGTTTTAAAATGTCTTGTCTAAGCTCCCTTAAAACTGCTCTATTGTTTAAAGTGGGCTTGCCAGTCTACACTTTTTATTCAAGCAAGTTCAACGGCTGTGTCAGTTCCGAATAATTTACTGCTTTATCCTTTTGTTATCTCTCCTCTAACAAGGTCATCTTGGAAGATTCATGATCATAAATGGAGACCAGGCCAACCATGAATCTTTTTATTTTAATCTGGTAGCTTTGTGAGGGTATCTTCGTCGTTGACCTCTCCTTAATAAAAGTCTGACAACGGCTCTTTGAGCTTTTAATCATCATCATCAGGTTACATGTTCATTGCAGAACATTGTATTCATCACAGATTGTCTGAAAGAATCTGTGTCTCCAGTCGGGTCTCCCAAAGAACGTTACGTTCATCACAGCTCGTCTGAAAGAATCTTCGCCTCTGGTCAGGTCTCCCACAGAACGTTGCATTCATCACAGCTCGTCTGAAAGAATCTTCGCCTCTGGTCAGGTCTCCCACAGAACGTTGCATTCATCACAGCTCGTCTGAAAGAATCTGTGTCTCCAGTCGGGTCTCCCAAAGAACGTTACGTTCATCACAGCTCGTCTGAAAGAATCTTCGCCTCTGGTCAGGTCTCCCACAGAACGTTGCATTCATCACAGCTCGTGTGAAAGAATCTTCGCCTCTGGTCAGGTCTCCCATTTCTTCTGTTGTTCTTAAAACCATCTTCTTCTTAGTCTGCCCCTGATCGTCGCCCAGTAACCATTCATTCCAGTATTGCTCTTCTCAGGTCGCTCTATCTTTTAACGTGGCCACATTATGTTAATTTCCTCTGTAGAATAATGTTTATAAGCCAGTTCTATTTATTGTTTAAATCTTTTAATATTTTGTTATTGCTCTTTTTCATTATCCAATGTATCTTAAAGATTATTTCTGTTGTGTTTTGTTTCAAATAAATCGATTTTCTTCCTTGCTGTTTGTGAGATTGTCCATGATTCAAACCATATGTTGCTTTCGGGAAGGTAGGGCCAAGGCAAAGAAAAATGCTCATTTTTTTTTATCAAAATGCGAAGATGCAGTGAAACTACCAGTGAGGAGAAATGACCAAAAAATACATAGAAAAAAATGAGAAGCTAACAGTGAGAAAAATTATATATATATATATATATATATATATATATATATATATATATGTATAGAGCCGCGATAGCTCAGTGGTTAGTGAACTGGACTTCAAAGGACAAGGGTAGTGTTCGATTTCAACCGACGGCTTCCGGGTTCACCCAGCCTTGAATGGGTACCTGATTTTTTTTCTGGGAAAGTAATGCGGCACGGGAGTAATACCGACCACATTACCCCGTAAATCATGTGCTGAAGGTCTGTAAAATTTATGGTCGCTAACACCATATTCCCTATACGCCACTTGGCGTGACAGGGGCTCTTTACTACTCACTTATATATATATATATATATATATATATATATATATAGAGAGAGAGAGAGAGAGAGAGAGACAGACAGAGAGAGAGAGAGAGTGAAATTATATTTTCCTTTTTTTATTCTTTTCATTTCAGGAAGGTACATGTCCTCAGTAATTTTAAAGTTTTTCTAGTATTGTGCCACGTGATCTTTAAGGCATTTAATTTGTATGTTGATATTGCAAATCAATATTCTATTGATCTCTTTCTGTCCGTCTCCATCGTGTGTCTTGAATCAACTTCTACTTGTAATATCTCGTGTGAAACATTAGTAAACACTTACAACACTACCGGCTGCTTTAGCAAATATAAACAATGAGGTAAGGGTTTCAGTCAAGCTTTAATCCAGTATTTCCAATATTTTTACAAAGAGAATCGGTACATTGATGGCTGGCATGGTCGGTATCACTACAGGTCGTCATACTTTCGCAGAAAAGTAATCTGGTAACCATTTTCAGAAGCAGGGTGAACTCTGAAGCTGTGTTTTTTCCAAAAAGAGATAGTTAAATTTGGGAATTGATGGTGCGCGCCGGGGGACTGAGTAACTTAGTGGTAAGACAACGACACTGGAGTATTTCACTTCGATTATGTGGTTTTTTAAATAGCTTTACACTCTCTCGGACACTGGATATTAGGATCCGATGCCTAGTGCTATGAGAAAACGGCGGAAAAAAAGAGACCCCGTGTGCAATATCGCACGTTAACGAATCCTTTGTAGTTAAAAGTTAAGAAGAGTAGGCAATAAATGGCCGCTGCCAGCGTAAAAATTATTGAATAAATCTACACATACCGAAGAAGGATGTACCGGGTCTAAAATCGGAGATATTGTGGTCTTTGCGTAAACTATCGACATAGCGCATCTATAAGTAAAAGTAAAGTACCCCCGTCACGTCAAGTGGCGTATGGTAATATGGTGTTAGTGACCATAAATTTTACAGACCTTCGGCACATGTTTTTTGGGGTAATGTGGTCGGTATTATGCCCGTGCCGCTTTACTTTCCCAGAAAAAAATCCGGTACCCATTAAAGGCTGGGTGAACCCGGTAGCCGTCGGTTGGGATCGAACCCTACCTCTTGTCCTTTGTAGTCCAGTTCACTAACCACTGAGCTATCGCGGCTCCCAAATGCACGACAGTAGGGACAAAAATCAGGCTTAAGGTCGGTGGAAAAAAAATAAAATTTCATGAAAAAAATATTGAAATTCATGAAACATTTTCCGAGATAATTAATAAACTCTGTGGGCACGAATTTCTGAACGAACTATAGAATTATCAGCACTGCTCTCTGGATGGATGCATAGGTTCTTGGACGTCCCGCCCCTAGAATCTCGAGAAAATCAGCGGAGAAGCCAGCCCCATGTACATAAACTCCGTAGCACGACATGCACGTCTGTTTCATTACGTGAGGTATCGGACACAAATTCTACAGAAACATTCTTCAGATACCTTATGGTTGGTTGGTTGGTTGGTTGGTTGGCTGGCTGGCTAGCTGGCTGGCTGGCTGGTTGGCTGGTTGGTTGGTTGGTTGGTTGGCTGGCTGGCTGGCTGGCTGGTTGGTTGGTTGGTTGGTTGGCTGGCTGGCTGGTTGGCTGGTTGGCTGGTTGGTTGGTTGGTTGGTTGGCTGGCTGGCTGGCTGGCTGGCTGGTTGGTTGGTTGGTTGGTTATTTGGTTGGTTGGTTGGTTGGTTTGGCCTGTTTGGTTGCGTTCACCCGATGACTAAAGTATTCTAGAGTATCATGGTAGACTAGAATATTCCTCTTCATCATCCGCCCTTATAAGGGCAGGACGTGTCTGTGTTGTGTTGTGGTTTGCAGTATAACTGTTATATTTGCGCCTTTCGTCCCAACATCTCCGACTTCAGCACGACATTTTTGAGTACCGGGTTCTCTTCCCTCCTACGATCCCTGCACGCTTGGCCAGACTAGACAGGTTAGTCTGTTACTGGAGGCACCGCGGAGAGGTGGAGCAGGGTCTGGATGGTTTTGGTTCACCGATCCTGGCGCAAGCCATCAGCTGTGGGTCGCTGACAACTTCCAGCTGTGGTGCTGGTAGGCGCGGCTTCGCCTCCAGATACCTTATATAATGAAGAAGAGCGAAAAGACGTATTACAAGATTTAGGGGGTTAAGGCAAAGAAATGCAAATTAATGCATAAAAATGCGAAGCTGCAGTAAAGCTAAATATGAGGGAGATTGAAAAAAAAATATATAAAAAATGGTATGGTAAAAGCTTTAAGGGAATGATAGACGACACAGATTTGAACGACGTTTCGGCTCAGTGGAACAAACAAACAACACGCACACACAGACATGTAAGTAAATAAAACAAATCATATATAGCTAACTAGTAATGAAACATCCAAAACAAAATAATCGAAACTGGTTTAAGAAAAGAAAAAAATGCTTCCCTGTGTCGTGGTCAGATTGGGAAAGAAGAGAGTCACGAGGGTGTAGACTTACAAGATTTAAACATGAAAAGGAACTGGCTTACAAACACCATTTTACAAAGGGAATTATAATACTATGGCACAGCCAAGAGACACAGAGGGCTGGAAAGAACAATAATGGAAGGTATTGTTCCTGGGCGACGCTTCAGGGGCAGACCAAGAAGAAGGTGGTTTCCAAATATCAAGGAGAACTTGAAGACTTGAAGATAACAACAGAAGTAGTGGGATATCTGGCTAAAGGCAAAAATTCTTTCAGGCGGGCTGTGGTGAATGCATGGTGTCCTGCATAGGACACGCCACTTAATGATGAAGATGAAGATATCCTAATGATATTTGTGTGGCATTTAACAGAATAGACAGAAAATAGTAAACATCAACACATAAAGATACCTGCCTCAACGTTTCTTTTAACTAACAGGAACCATATATATATTTATAGTTCGCCGCTTCTAGAATCTGTGGGGGAAGGGGGAAGGGCTTTCATTGAAAAAAAAGTAAAGTACCCCCGCGTAAAAGGAATATGGTGTTAGTGACCATAAATTTTATAGATCTTGAGAACATGATTTTTGGGATAATATGGTCGGTGTTACGCCCGTGCCGCTTTACTTTCCAAGAAAAAAATCTGGTACCCATAAGAGGCTGGGTGAACCCGGAAGCCGTCGGTTTGAGATCGAACCCAACCCCTTGTACTTTGTAGTCCAGTTCACTAACCACTGAGCTATCGCAGCTGCTCTCTATGAAGCTGAAGAATAAAGACTGTGATGTTCGGAGATACCCAGGCATGTCAGAATTTTAAATTCACCTTTATAGAGACTACTCTACTGTAGATTGAACCAACATCCACCTACATTGGAGAACTACAGGGTTTTGCTTCTATTTGTCTTTACAATTTGAATGATTAATTTGTCACATTCACCTTTAATTGTTCATAAGTATGATGGCTTGACAAGCTGTCATTGTAAAAAGTATTGTTATAGAAACAGCGCCATAGATTTTAGAAGCATTGATCTCTGCAATATGTGCCATTTTGACACGAAAGGTTTCTGTTTTTGAGATTGTGGTTCTGCCCTATGTGCCGTCTTCGGCTCGAAAGGACAATAGATAGAATAGATAGATATCTTATAGCCCTCATTTCTAGTCTACTTTCTTATCTTTTTCTTCTTTCCTTTCCCTTATATCATTGTGTGCGTCGAGAGAGATATATGTTTCCAGCCCTCTTCCTTTGTGCGAGCCTCAATTACTGCCACGCCACACAACGTAATTATAACCTCTGAATATTCTTGTTTACGCATGTCCTTGGCGTTTCTAATTCAAAACACGGACAAAACTGTAGGTAAACAAATGGAGTCTTCACAACACTGACGTTTTGTTTTAATCAAATTCCGTGTTCAAATAGCTGTTGTTGTTCTCAAGTGCGTCAACGGAAAGGCAAATTGTTTCTTTCAAGTTCGATACGCGGGTCCTGTAATAATTTCTGTAGGAGACTGTGCTCAGGTACGATAAACAAGGCTGAGATCACAGGTCAACAACATAAGTTTAGGGTGGTCCACATTAAAGATGCCAAGATGTTAACAACAAAAGCCTAGAGTGGTCCTCATTAAATATGTTCACAACATAAGTTTAGAGCGGTCCTCATTAACGATCTCTGGGTGTTAACAGAAATCTAGAGTTGTTCTCATTAAAGATATGAAGTGGTTAACAACAAGTCTAGAGTGATCCTCATTAAAGATATCACGATGTGAACAACATAAGTCTAGAAGTGGTACTCATTATAGATGTCATGATGTTAACAACACAAGTCTAGAGTGGTCCTCATTAACGATGTCATGATGTTAACAACACAAGTCTAGAGTGGTCCTCATTAACGATGTCATGATGTTAACAATACAAGTCTAGAGCGGTTCTCATTAACGATCTCATGATGTTAACAACACAAGTCTAGAGTGGTCCTCATTAATGATGTCATGATGTTAACAACACAAGTCTAGAGTGGTCCTCATTAACGATGTCATCATGTTAACAACACAAGTCTAGAGTGGTCCTCATTAACGATGTCATGATGTTAACAACACAAGTCTAGAGTGGTCCTCATTAACTATGTCATGATTTTAACAACACAAGTCTCGAGTGGTTCTTATTAACAATGTCACGATGTTAACAACACAAGTCTAGAGTGATCATCATTAACGATCTCATGATGTTAACAACACAAGTCTAGAGTGGTTCTCATTAACAATGTCACGATGTTAACAACACAAGTCTAGAGTGGTTCTCATTAACAATGTCACGATGTTAACAACACAGGTCTAGAGTAGTTCTCATTAACAATGTCACGATGTTAACAACACAAGTCTAGAGTGGTTCTCATTAACGATCTCATGATGTTAACAACACAAGTCTAGACTGGTTCTCATTAATAATGTCTCGATGTTAACAACATAAGTCTAGAGTGGTTCTCATTAACGATGTCACGATGTTAACAACACAAGCCTAGAGTGGTTCTCATTAACGATCTCATGATGTTAACAACACAAGCCTAGAGTGGTTCTCATTAACAATGTCATGATGTTAACAACATAAGTCTAGAGTGATCCTCATTAACAATGTCACGATATTAACAACACAGGTCTAGAGTGATCCTCATTAACAATGTCACGATATTAACAACACAAGTCTAGAGTGGTTCTCATTAACAATGTCACGATGTTAACAACACAGGTCTAGAGTGGTTCTCAATTAACAATGTCACGATGTTAACAACACAAGTCTAGAGTGGTTCTCATTAACGATCTCATGATGTTAAAAACACAAGTCTAGAGTGGTTCTCATTAACGATCTCATGATGTTAACAACACAAGTCTAGAGTGGTTCTCATTAACGATCTCATGATGTTAACAACACTAGTCTAGAGTGGTCCTCATTAACGATGTCACGATGTTAACAACACAAGTCTAGAGTGGTTCTCATTAACGATGTCACGATGTTAACAAAACAAGTACAGAGTGGTTCTCATTAACGATGTCACGATTTTAACAACACAAGTCTAGAGTGGTTCTTATTAACGATATCACGATGTTAACAACACAAGTCTAGAGTGGTCCTCATTAACAATGTCACGATGTTAACAACACAAGTCTAGAGTGGTTCTCATTAACAATGTCACGATGTTAACAACACAAGTCTAGAGTGGTTCTCATTAACAATGTCACGATGTTAACAACACAAGTCTAGAGTGTTCTTCATTAACGATGTCACGATGTTAACAACACAATTCTAGAGTGGTCCTCATTAACAATGTCACGATGTTAACAACACAAGTCTAGAGTGGTTCTCATTAACAATGTCACGATGTTAACAACACAAGTCTAGAGTGGTTCTCATTAACAATGTCACGATGTTAACAACACAAGTCTAGAGTGGTTCTCATTAACAATGTCACGATGTTAACAACACAAGTCTAGAGTGGTCTTCATTAACGATGTCACGATGTTGACAACACAAGTCTAGAGTGGTTCTCATTAACAATGTCACGATGTTAACAACACAAGTCTAGAGTGGTCTTCATTAACGATGTCACGATGTTAACAACACAAGTCTAGAGTGGTCCTCGAAGCAGGATCAAACCCGAATATGGGCGAAGGAGTACGAGTTCGATCCTGCTTCGGGCTGCCCATGGTTCTTACTCTCTGTTGTTGATTGTTTGTGATTGTTTGTCGCAATGTTGTCAACATTACCTCTTACCCTGAAATGATTCACCTTCAGTGAGGGTGCCCTGGCCACTAAGCTAAACTAAACCTCTTCTTCCTCTTTCCTTCCTCATTTGATTTTCAGTTTAGAGCAGTGGTGGCCAACTTGAGGTTGCCCGAGGGCCGGATTAAAGCCAAGGCCAAGACCCGCGGGCCACACTTAAGAATATCGTCAAAAATGACAGTAGGGACCTATGCGATATAGTAATATATAAATAATGCTTGCACTTTGACTACATATTTGATTTGTAACAAATCCATTAATTATTCATTTTAAAATTACCTTTAATGTCTCAGTGCGACGATTGTGACTTGTCACAGCTTTCCACCAGAGATTTGAAGTCCACTTCCATTTTTGACGTGGCGATTCGGAGAGTATGGGACAATGTCGAATCGGTCATTCTGTTCCTGGTCTTAGATTTAATTAACTTCATGGAAGAGAATGTTGTCTCGCAGAGATATGTGCTGCCGAATATAGAGCACATCTTTAGTGCCCATTTTCTCAGACACGGGTAACGTTCATTTGGTAGCAATTTCCAGAAGTCAGCTCCTAATGCCTTTACAGTACTGAGGAAGGGGTCACACTGAAGGTCACACAACTCTAGTTGAAGATCTGATGGCTGGCACTCCACTGTGCACTTAATTGGGTTATTAAAAAGTTCCGTTTGCGGACGAAACATTTCAAAATCTTGAAATCGTCGATCAAATTCACAAATCAAATGTTCAATGTCAGCTGCGTACTTACTGAAGTTTGCACTTTCTATCTCTGACAACAACTGCTTACAACTTGAAAAATGGAACAGATCATTTTTTTGCAAAGAAAGTCTAAATAGATTCAGCTTCTTTTTAAAACCATCAACATATCCCATCAATTGAAAAATGGTTTGCTTTTCCCCTTGTAGCTGCAAATTCAATATGTTCAAATGTTGTGTGATGTCTGTGAGATATGCCAGATTATGAAGGAAATTAATGTCTTTGAGTGCATGTTGAAGATCAATGGAGCATGGTAAGTTCTCTCGCAGGAAGTCATAAATGTCATTCTTCAGTTCAAAAAATATTATTAAACATTTCCCTCGACTAAGCCATCTTACTTCTGTATAAAGCAGGAGATCACCGTAGCTAGAATCTACTTCCTCTAAAAATGATAAAAACTTCCTGTGATTTAAAGACTGGTGTCCTCCTCTTATCAAATTTGTTATTTTCACAACAGTAGCCATGGTGTCTTTTAGATTTATGGACTTTGCACAAAGGGCCTCTTGATGAATTATGCAATGCAATGTAGGTACGTTAATTTTGTTTTGCTTTAGAAGTCCAACAAAACCAGTATTTGAACCAATAAAAGCTTTGCAACCATCAGTACACACTGCAGACAACTTTCCAAAACCACCTACTTCATCTACGGCACTATGAACTGCAGAAAATATGTCTGTCCCTCTACAAGTGTCATGCAAAGAGCAAACTTTCAACAATCCTTCAATAGCAGTAAAATCCTCCTGGATAACTTTAACAAAAATAAGAAGCTGGCAAGTGTCAGTGATGTCAGTACTTTCATCAATCGCGAGCGAAAAATATGAGCAGTTTTCAATACAAGTTTTTAAACTTTGAGACAGTTGCAGACTGTTGTCTTCTGTTCTTCTGGCTACAGTTTGTTTTGAAAGAGGCACAGATTCAAATTCTTTGGCTATTTTTTCTTGACCGAATGCCTTTGCCATTTGAATCGCACATTTCTTCACAAAATTTCCGTCAGTAAAGGGTTTTTTAGATTTTGCAAGCTCATAGGTAACTGTATATGATGCAATGATCGATGACTCTTTAATTTTATTGTCCTTTGTATACATACTTTGCTGTTGATTCAACTTTGTCTTCAGCTGTTCAACCAAAAGCTTCCTAGCTTCAATGCTATGTTTCTCATACATGTTTTGATGATGTGTGGCATAGTGCCGTTTTAAATTATATTCCTTCAAAACGGCTAACACTTGAACGCAAATTAAGCACTGAGGTTTACTATCCTTATTGAAGATGAACAAATAATCTAATTCCCATTCAGGTTTAAATATGCGATTTTCACAATCAACTTTTCTACGTTTTAACATGATTTAATACAAAATCTCACATCAAAGTTAAAAGTCACAGAATGTTGGTCCACTATCGAAAATAAGTCCAGATTTGACAGTTATACACAGACTTGTGTTTGACAATGAAATCAAAAGATTGTGACCAAATAAACACGTTGCAGTCATTTTATGGACAAGACAAGACGATGAGATCAAAGGGAATGAAGGCGAACAGTGAAACATTTTGAATGTAACTTCAAAGACAGAATTAGAGCTACGAAGTCCCCTCACCCCTGTCCCTCCCAACCTCATTAACCCCTTACCGCGAAATGAAAGAGCCACCACAAGTCCAGACGACAAATGTTGAGCCAAAGATCTGACGCTATCACCGCACTGACAATAAAGCAACTTTGCGGTACCAACTCGAAGCAAAGACTTTGAATATTGTCGGCACCATTAGTTGTGCAGTGTGTGTGTGTGTGTGTGTGTGTGTGTGGTGTGTGTGTGTGTGTGTGTGTGTGTGTGTGCGTGCGTGCGTGCGTGCGTGCGTGCGTGTGTGTGTGTGTGTGTTATTTGAAATTATGTTGCCAATCTAGCTGTTGCGAGAAATTGACAGAGATTTTCAAATTGTGTATTCTTGAACGATAGAAGAGTTAACTCCGACACGGATTAAAACCAGGAGAAATCCGCTATTAGGGGTAAAAAATGAAGTAAGTCCGTGGAGCTTCGCGGGCCAAGAAAACTAGGCTGGCGGGCCGGATCCGGCGGGCCGCCATTTGGCCACCCCTGGTTTAGAGGGTAGATATATAATATACGCTCTTTCGCTCATCTGTTGGCCTCTGCTGAAGTTATATTTTTTCTAGCACTTGTAATATTTCGTCAATCCATCTTTTTCGTGGTCGGCCTTTGAGTCTGATGTTCTTGCAACGTTTACTGAAGGCTCGTTGTGTTGTGTTTTGATCCTTGTCTTATCGCGTGACCAAACCATTTTACCTGTTGTTTCTTTATGTATTCTATGGCGGGAATTTCCCCAGCATTTTTCTCAGTTCTTAATTTCTGATCTTATCTCTCGTGCTCTTTTTTAAAATTCGTCTAACAAATTTCTTCACGTTAGTGGTTACTTTTCTTGTCCGTTTCATAACTCGTGCCCAACTTTTAAAATCGATATCTTTTTAACCGCTTTTTGTAAGTTGTTCAAAATTGGCATGTAAAGTTATAATGATTAGAACCCAACAAGGAATTAATTTCACTAAAAAAAACATTTGGTTATTATTGTTGCTTATTTGATTTATATAAATTTATAACGACCCATTGATGTAGTCAAAACTTAATGTTTACAGTATTTTAAGTTACAAATAGCGAGTAAAAATCCATACACGGTTAAATTGACATGTTTGCACGCTTTTAACGTGGGTTTTCTAACACAATTAGGCACTTGTAAAAAACACGAGACATTGAGTGTTCTATTTCCGTTCATTCAGCGGCGGAGCCGTGGAACGATAACATTTATCATGAGTCTTAAAATGAAATTCTGCAGTTTACAAAACATCGCAATAAAAATGTATGACTATTTTTGCAAAGAGGCTAAACGAGGAAGATTATTTCATTCTTTAGAAAACCCTGAGAATAGGACAAGACACATTTTGGATTTATCTAAACGGTCATTTAATCGCTGGATTCAAGCACGTGACCGTCAATGTTCAAAATATACAAAATCACAAGGAAGAGCAAAAATGTTGGATAATTTCGACAGTGAACTTATTAGAAGTGAAATTCACAAAATGTTGGGTATGAATGAAACTGTTACAATAAGAAAATTAAAAGTATCGCTGAAAAAGAACAACAGTATTGAAATATCAAAGTCTATATTATGGAGGAATGTGAGAGCTGCAGGCTTTACATTCAGAAAGTATTCCAATGGACGAAACATCAACTGTGAGAAGCCACATATAGTAGTCATGAGAAGCAAGTACTTACGTGAAGTAAAAGAGATGCGCAAACAAGGTTATGATATTGTGTACTTGGATGAAACATGGATCAATGCTCACCACACTAACCAAAGGGAATGGCAGTCATCAGATGGAAAGATTAAGAGATTAATACCTAGCAGCAAAGGACAGCGCTTGATAATTGCTCATGCAGGTAGTCGACAACATGGACTAATACAGAATGCAGAGCTCATTTTTCTTTCAAAATCCATAGACAATAGGGATTATCACTCTGAGATGAATGGTCATATATTTAGACATTGGATTGAAAATTCTGTTCTCCCATCACTAGATCGACCATCTTGCCTAATAATGGACAATGCAGCGTACCACAACATTGTTGCACTGGAAGATAAAGTCCCGACGTCATCCAGTACAAAAGATGCTATTAAGATATGGCTCACAAAGGAGCACATAAAATTTAATAACATGTACTTAAAACCTGAATTACTATCTCTAGTAAAGAAAAAACAAAGGACAAAGATTTTTCAAATAGATAAGATTATCCAAGAGCACGGTCATATAAGTTTGAGGCTGCCACCTTACCATGCTCATTTAAATCCAATAGAACTAATCTGGGCAAAATTAAAAGGACAAGTGGCAGATGAAAATACAACATTCAAAATATGCGATCTAAAGACTCTCGCTAATCTCGCTTTATTAAATATAGACAAAGATTAGTGGGCTAAATGTGAAGACCACGTCTTAAAACAGGAAGAGGAATATTGGAAAAATGATGGTTTGTGGAATGTTCAACCCCAAACAGTTATTAATCTTTTAGACTCGTCTGATTCAGAATGAAAGTATATAGCCCCCACAATGTTGGCCCCTATATTACCTTAAATTAGTTAAAAAAAAACGGTCCTTTTCAGGACCACACAACTATGAAAATTGGACATACAGGTATACCTTGATATTATCGTCCGTCCTCGAACTGAGAAGACAATGACAAAGATAATTCTCCTGGTGTTTTGTCTTATTAGGTTATTTCCCCATTACGGCCACGCCTTTACCTAGTGAAAATTAATCATAGACCAGCAACTACGGTAATTTCTATTATTTAGGGGTTCACAATTTACAATTTTGACAAACATCAAAGAAATTCGCCGCTTTAAGAAAACTGCAGCTGCAAGATATTTGTTAAATATACATTTAAAGGGTCTTTTGCATTCTATTAACATTTGGAAAATTTCAACAGTTTTTAACAAATGGTTACTGAGTAATAGCGTTTTGAAGTTGGGCACATGATTTGAAACGAGCTATAGCGTCCATGTCTGGCATTGGTAGCACAACATTTGGATGAAGACTGTTTTATTTCATTCTTTCTCTCTTTGTGTCTCTCTCCCTAACAATTTCTCTCTTTCTCTCTTTGTGTCTCTCTCCCTAACAATCTCCTATTCTCTCTGTGTGTTTCTCTTCTATATATGTAATTTGGTTTTTCTCAGTGTCTCCCTCTCTATTTCTGTTCTTCTCTGTCTTTGCATGTCGCTTCTATCTATGTCCTTTCTCCGTGTTTCTCTCCTTATTTATTTCCTTCTCTTTGTGTTTCTTTCTTAGCTGCCTCTATCAATCTTTCCCCTTGTTTCTTTCTCTATTTCTGCCGCTCTCTCTCTTTCTCTCTCTCTCTCTCTCTCTCTCTCTCTCTCTGTGTGCATGTATTTCTCTCTATTTTTTTTGTTCTTTTTCTGTGTGACTTCCACAGCTATATATTATATTTCTCCCTCCTCCATTATCTGTATCTCTATCCACTATACGTGTCCTTCTTCTCTGTGCCTCTCTCCACTATTTATGTACATCTTTGTCTGTTTCTCTTACACTGTCTATACCTTTCTTTCTTTATGTTTCTCTTTACAGTCTGTGACGTGACTTTCTCTATGTCTCTTCACTGTTATATCTTGTTCCTGTGTGTTTCTCCTCCACAATGACCTATCTCTATGTTTCCCTCCATATTCAATATTCTTTCTCTAACTCCGTTGTAATTGTTGTTCTTTCTCCGTACCTCTCTTTACTGTCTATATCTTTTCTCTATGTCTCTCTCCGGTGTCTTTGTTGTTCTTTCTCCGTTCTTCTCACTGCTATCTATATCCTTTCTCTATGTTCTCATTAACGATCTCTTTACTGTCTATATCCTTTCTCAATGTCTCTCTCCACTGTCTTTGTTGTTCTTTCTCCGTTCTTCTCTCTACATTCTATGTCCTTTCTCTATGTCTCTTCCAATGTCTAAGTTGTTCTTTCTCCGTGCTTCTCACTGCTATCTATATCCTTTCTCTATGTTTTCATTAACGATCTCTTTACTGCCTATATCCTTTCTCTATGTCTCTCTCCACTGTCTTTGTTGTACTTTCTCCGTGCTTCTCTCTACTGCCTATATCCTTTCTCTATGTCTCTCTCCATTGTCTAAGTTGTACTTTCTCCGTGCTTCTCTCTACTGCCTATATCCTTTCTCTATGTCTCTCTCCATTGTCTAAGTTGTTCTTTCTCCGTGCTTCTCTCTACTGCCTATATCCTTTCTCTATGTCTCTCTCCATTGTCTAAGTTGTTCTTTCTCCGTGCTTCTCTCTACTGCCTATATCCTTTCTCTATGTCTCTCTCCACTGTCTTCGTTATTCTTGCTCTGTGTCTCTTTCCTCTGTTTATGTCCTTTCTCTGTCTCACTCCACTGTCTATGTTATTCTTTCTCTGTGTCTTTCCCCACTCTCTATGTCCTCCTTTCAGCGTTGCCCCATCTTACCCCTTCTGTGTCCTTGTATTCATACCTCACTGTGCTACATTACTGTTGCTGGTATTAAAGATCTGAAGATGAAGGATTCATTGCTCTTATTTGTTGCCTCAGCCTTCCCACTCGTTGCCCCCGCCAGGTAGTAATCTTTATACACACATCTTTAGCATGACAGTCTATGATTCTACTGACGACAACTACCAAACAACCAAACATATTTCTGTTCCTATCTAATTGTTCTTCGTTTTTTTTTAAAGTTCTTAGTTATAGAATTATTTTGTTTGGGTTAAATTTTGAAATACCAGCGCGTATTTCGCTGCTGTTTTTTTTTTATTTTATATTGTAGTTGTTATGTTTATGTACTAATTCTATATTACAAACTTATATGATTATTCTTCTATGTGCGACTCATCATCATCGAGTGCCTTCTCCGCAACGAAGGTTGGCTACCATGGATCGCCATTCTACTCTGTTTCTTGCTTTGATGGTGCAGGTTGTCATAGATTGACTTGTCCATCTTTTGATGTTACTAGTCCATGTTAGTCTTGGTCTGCCTCTGCCTCTTTTGCCTTGTATTTTCCCTTCCAATATTACTTTTAGTAGGCTGTTGTGTCTTTTAACATGCCCCAAACATTTCATTTGTCTTGTCTTAATTGTATTTAGTAGTTCTCTTTTTATTTTCAGTTGTTTTAAAACTTTATCGTTTGTTATATTTTCTTTCCATCCAATTCTACCTATTCTTCTATAAATCCACATTTCAAAGGCTTCAATTTTCTGTTCTGCTTTCTTGTCTAATGTCCATGTTTCTGCACCATACAGGAATATTGAGAAGATGTAACATTTTGCCATTCTTAGTTTCAGCCCTGCTGATATTTGTTTTGTTGTTAGTATATTTTTCATGGCATTAAAATTACTTTTTGCCATACCTATTCTTTTGTTTATTTCAATTTTACATTTTCCACCACTGGTTATAGTATGTCCCAGGTAGTTGTAGCTCTGGACTGTCTCCAGATATATTGCCTTAACTGTGATATTTAATTGTTAGTGACCATAAATTTTACAGACCTTCGGCACATGATTTTGGGGTAATGTGGTTGGTATTACGCCCGTGCCGCTTTACTTTCCCAGAAAAAAATCCGGTACCCATTAAAGTCTGGGTGAACCCGGAGCCGTCGGTTGGGATTGAACTCTACCTCTTGTCCTTTGTAGTCCAGTTCACTAACCACTGGGCTATCGCGGCTCCCCTTGCTGAGATGTGCGGCACATAATTCTTCCATTCATGACCTTTACTGAGTTGTGCTGCACATAATTCTTCCACTCATGACCTTTGCTGAGTTGTGCTGCACATAATTCTTTCACTCATGACTTTTGCTGAGAGGTGCTGCACATAATTCTTCACTCATTACCCTTGCTGAGATGTGCTGCACATAATTATGTCACTCATGACCTTTGCTGAGATGTGCTGCATATAATTTTTCACTCATGACCTTTGCTGAGATGTGCTGCACATAATTCTTCCACTCATGACCTTTGCTGAGATGTGCTGCACATAATTCTTCCATTCATGACCTTTGCTGAGATGTGCTGCACATAATTCTTCCACTCATGACCCTTGTTGAGATGTGCTGCACATAATTCTTCCACTACTGACCTTTGCTGAGATGTGCTGCACATAATTCTTCCACTACTGACCCTTGCTAAGATGTGCTGCACATAATTCTTCCACTACTGACCTTTGTTGAGATGTGCTGCTCATAATTCTTCCACTCCTGACCCTTGTTGAGATGTGCTGCACATAATTCTTCCACTCCTGACCCTTGCTGAGATGTGCTGCTCATAATTCTTCCACTCCTGACCCTTGCTGAGATGTGCTGCACATAATTCTTCCACTCCTGACCCTTGCTGAGATGTGCTGCACATTATTTCCCCCATAACCCTCGATCTTGGTCCCTGTACCTGTATTCCTGTATTGGCTAATTGATGGAGAAACAGGTTTCTTGCTCGTCTAGACAATATCAATTGTTTTTCTAGACCAGTAGAAAATTTACCCTGAATTCTATTCTGGCTGGAGGAATAGGTTTCTTACTCTCAAGATAATATCAATTGTTTTTCTAGACCAGTAGAAAATTGACCCTAAATTCTATTATATTTTATTATATTGATGAAACTAGTTTAATTTCATTAAGGAATTCACCATATCCATTCCACCACTTGTAACATTTCTCAAAATGCGTCGGTAATTTACTTTTACAAGATCGCTCCATGCACACCCTACTGGACTGAACAGGCGACGATTCCAAACCCCTCAGTCGTCGCTTATGGCGTGCTTTGCAGATAAAAGTCTATTCCTTTCACCCCTCATTGTAAAGGTAGTCACACATAGATCCAGTATTCAGGTTCAATAAAAATACAAGAAAATTTAAAACTTTAAAAAATAAATAACTCATACTAAATGTAAAGAGAAAGGTGTAGAAAAAGTAGAAGAAATCAGCACAGAAGGAGCAAGAACTACGGGGATATAAGAAAAAAATATGAGTTGAAGGAGGAAGAAGAAAAAAATTAATAAACGATGACAAAATAGGAAAAAGATTAACATGAACAGGGATAAAAAAAAAGGAGAACGAAAAAAGGAAGTAGAAGACAAAAGAGATAAATGTTAAAGAGGATACAAGAAAAAGAAAGAAATGGAAAAAAGAACAAATCTATAATTAATTTATGAATTACTAGTACATTTAATGTTCTTATGAAGTACCATTTATTTAAGTCAGTTATAAACGGCGATAGAGTGGTACTTTCGTTCTATATGTTGTATTTTAATACAACTGAAAGCGGATCCCACCTGCCTCGGGTAGTGCGATATGATCAATAACACTTTCTCGCTTATCACATCGAATCACGTCCTAAGTTCGTGGTCAAATTATGAAACCTTGACCTAGTTACAATTTTAAGAATTTGACCTTTTTGTTGTTTAAATCGAAAATATCAAATATAATCTATTTCAGCGATTCTCAAACGGTTCGCGGGCATCACATGAAATTTATAAGGTTATTCAATTTCAGCGATTCTCAAAGGGTCCACTGATTTCACATACACTTTATATAGTTAATCTACTTCAGCGATTCTGAAACGGTTCACTGATTTCACATAACATTTATATGGTTAATCTATTTCAGCGATTCTGAAACGGTTCACTGATTTCACATAACATTTATATGGTTAACCTATTGCAGCGATTCTCAAACGGTTATGTTTCACGGATTGTATCTTTGGTTGTAAGTACCCGAAAACTGAACTTCTCTCTCTCTCTCTCTCTCTCTCTCTCTATCTATCTATCTATCTATCTATCTCTTAAAATACACATCTTAAAGATGATCAAATATATTTATTAAAATTATTTAATGAGACCTCTTCTGGAAGCAGCAGTAGAGAAGTGGTTAGTGTAATAGCCTACGTGGGGTATGAATTTAGGCTCCAGCGACCTGCCCACCTCGAGGATTCATCCACGACCCATAACGAGAGGTGTAAGATATCATCATCTTCATCATTGTGTGCCGTCTCCGCATCGAAGGTTGGCTACCATGGAGCGCCATTCCACTCTGTCTCTTGCTTTGATGGTGCAGATTGTTATAGGTTTACTTGTCCATCTTTTGATGTTACTCGTCCATGTTAGACTTGGTCTGCCTCTGCATCTTTTACCTTGTATTTTCCCTTCTAAGATTACTTTTATTAAGCTGCTGTGTCTTTTAACATGACCCAAAATTGTCATTTGTCTAGTTCTAATTGTGTTTAGTAGTTCTGGTTTCAGCTTTAGTTGTTTTAAGACTTCATCATTTGTTTTCTTTTCTTTCCAGCCAATTCTACCTATTCTTCTATAAAATCCACATTTCAAAGGCTTCAATTTTATGTTATGTTTTCTTGTCTAATGTCCATGTTTCTACACCATTCAGGAATATTGAGAAGATGTAAATTTTGCTATTCTTAGTTTTAGCACTGGTGCTATTTGTTTTGATGTTAGTAATCCTCTATGAGTTGTGGAAATCAAAACTAATCAGCACAAACACAAAACTTAGGCTATTCAAATCAAATGTACTATCAACCCTTACGTATGCGTGTGAAAGCTGGAAAACAACAAGAGATATAGAAACAAAGTTGAACGCATTCGAAAATAAATGTCTAAGGAAAATACTTGGTATAGAGTGGAACGAATTCAAAACAAACGAGGAAATTAGAGAAATCGCCAATCAACCACTAATATCTTCAGTAATAAAGAAAAGACGATGGTCATACATTGGACATGTGATGAGAAGAGATAATAACCGAATAGCAAAGCAGGCCGTCATATGGGAAACAACAGGTAAGAGAAAAAGAGGAAGACCCAGGGAGACACTGAGAAGAACATTGATGAGAGAGGCAAGAGCAACAGGATTCGGCTCCCTCAATGAGATAGAGCTGCTTGCACAGAACAGAGACAAATGGCGAGATTTGATAAAATATCTTTAAAAGAAAACTGATAGAACAAACATTCAGATATGAGAAGGAGTATCTTGGTCTACGCCCTATGGGCCGGCAACGGCTCGAAAGGTCAATAGATAGAATCCTATATAACCCTAAATCTTGTGCTCTGTGTAAAAGTTCCAATATTGATCTTTTCCCCATGCGCGTCATTAAAAAATCCTGCATCTTTCCTCTTTGTCTACCTCTGTCTCTTTGTCTACCTCTATCTCTTTGTCTACCTCTATCTCTTTGAACTTCTTTTTCTCCTGTTACTAAGAATTCCTAGTCCCTTCTTCTCCAGCCACGCCCCACAAACTTGGGCTATTTTTTCCTAATTTGTTTTAAAATCTACACACAACAAACCTGGACTATCTTTTCCTAATTTGTTTTATAATCTACACCCCACAAACCTGGACTGTCTTATCCTAATTTGTTTTATAATCTACACACAACAAACCTGGACTATCTTTTCCTAATTTGTTTTATAATCTATGCCCCACAAACCTGGAATGTCTTTTCCTAATTTGTTTTATAATCTACATCCCACAATCCTAGACTGTCTTTTCCTAATTTGTTTTATAATCTACGCCCCACAAACCTGGACTGTCTTTTCCTAATTTGTTTTATAATCTACACCCCACAAACCTGGACTGTCTTTTCCTAATTTGTTTTATAATCTACACCACACAAACCTGGACTGTCTTTTCCTAATTTGTTTTATAATCTACGCCCCACAAACCTGGACTGTCTTTTCCTAATTTGTTTTATAATCTACAACACACAAACCTGGACTGTCTTTTCCTAATTTGTTTTATAATCTACACCACACAAACCTGGACTGTCTTTTCATAATTTGTTTTATAATCTACATCCCACAATCCTAGACTGTCTTTTCCTAATTTGTTTTATAATCTACGCCCCATAAACCTGCACTGTCTTTTCATAATTTGTTTTATAATCTACACCCCACAAACCTGGACTGTCTTTTCCTAATTTGTTTTATAATCTACACCACACAAACCTGGACTGTCTTTTCCTAATTTGTTTTATAATCTACGCCCCACAAACCTGGACTGTCTTTTCCTAATTTGTTTTATAATCTCTGCCCCACAAACCTGGACTGTCTTTTCCTAATTTGTTTTATAATCTACACCACACAAACCTGGACTGTCTTTTCATAATTTGTTTTATAATCTCTGCCCCACAAACCTGGACTGTCTTTTCATAATTTGTTTTATAATCTCTGCCCCACAAACCTGGACTGTCTTTTCATAATTTGTTTTATAATCCACGCCCCATAAACCTGGACTGTCTTTTCATAATTTGTTTTATAATCTCTGCCCCACAAACCTGGACTGTCTTTTCATAATTTGTTTTATAATCTCTGCCCCACAAACCTGGACTGTCTTTTCATAATTTGTTTTATAATCTACACCACACAAACCTGGACTGTCTTTTCATAATTTGTTTTATAATCTCTGCCCCACAAACCTGGACTGTCTTTTCCTAATTTGTTTTATAATCTCTGCCCCACAAACCTGGACTGTCTTTTCATAATTTGTTTTATAATCTACACCACACAAACCTGGACTGTCTTTTCCTAATTTGTTTTATAATCTACACCACACAAACCTGGACTGTCTTTTCATAATTTGTTTTATAATCTACACCACACAAACCTGGACTGTCTTTTCATAATTTGTTTTATAATCTCTGCCCCACAAACCTGGACTGTCTTTTCATAATTTGTTTTATAATTTACGCCCCACAAACCTGGACTATCTTTTCCTAATTTGTTTTATAATCTACACCCCACAAACCTGGACTGTCTTTTCCTAATTTGTTTTATAATTTACGCCCCACAAACCTGGACTGTCTTTTCATAATTTGTTTTATAATCTACACCCCACAAACCTGGACTATCTTTTCCTAATTTGTTTTATAATCTACACCCCACAAACCTGGACTGTCTTTTCCTAATTTGTTTTATAATCTACGCCCCACAAACCTGGACTATCATTTCCTAATTTGTTTTATAATCTACGCACCACAAACCTGGACTATCTTTTCCTAATTTGTTTTATAATCTACGCCCCACAAACCTGGACTATCTTTTACTAATTTGTTTTATAATCTACGCCCCACAAACCTGGACTATCTTTTCCTAATTTGTTTTATAATCTACGCCCCACAAACCTGGACTGTCTTTTACAAATTTGTTTTATAATCTACGCCCCACAAACTTAGACTATCTTTTCCTAATTTGTTTTTCTAATCTACACCCCACAAACCTGGACTGTCTTTTCCTAATTTGTTTTATAATCTACGCCCCACAAACTTAGACTATCTTTTCCTAATTTGTTTTATAATCTACACCCCACAAACCTGGACTATCTTTTCCTAATTTGTTTTATAATCTATACACAACAAACCTGGACTATTTTTTCCTAATTTGTTTTATAATCTACACCACACAAACCTGGACTGTCTTTTCCTAATTTGTTTTATAATCTACACCACACAAACCTGGACTGTCTTTTTCTAATTTGTTTTATAATCTACGCACAACAAACCTGGACTATCTTTTCCTAATTTGTTTTATAATCTACGCCCCACAAACCTGGACTGTCTTTTCCTAATTTGTTTTATAATCTACACCCCACAAACCTGAACTGTCTTTTCCTAATTTGTTTTATAATCTACGCCCCACAAACTTAGACTATCTTTTCCTAATTTGTTTTATAATCTACACCCCACAAACCTGGACTGTCTTTTCCTAATTTGTTTTATAATCTACACCCCACAAACGTAGACTATCTATTCCTAATTTGTTTTATAATCTACACCCCACAAACTTAGACTATCTTTTCCTAATTTGTTTTATAATCTACACCCCACAAACCTGGACTGTCTTTTCCTAATTTGTTTTATAATCTACGCCCCACAAACTTAGACTATCCTTTCCTAATTTGTTTTATAATCTACGCCCCACAAACCTGAACTATCTTTTCCTAATTTGTTTTATATTCTACACCACACACACGTGGACTATCTTTTCCTAATGTGTATTATAATCTACATCCCACAAACCTGGACTGTTTTTTCCTAATTTGTTTTATAATGTACACCCAACAAACCTGGACTGTTTTTTCCTGATGTGTTTTTTAATCTTTTTCTCATTATCTACCTCTGTAACACCTGCTCATTAAATTTTTTGCAGTTCACAGTATCTTTTTTCATATTTCTAAAAACCATATTTTAACTTAATGAATTAGGCTTTGTGTCTATTTGTCTGCTGTCCATAATTCGCAACCGTGAAGCAGCTTTGATTCAATGTAACAATTCAAGACTCTCTGTCTAATTTTTAATGAAAATGACTTGTTGCATGACAGTTGTTTTGCCCTTCTATATTAGTTATCTTGTCATTTGTGTCTTTCCATTCAGTTTAATGACACAAGCTTCTACTGTTATACATTGGGAGTTTCTGAAAAAAAGTTTTATCTTAAAGTTTAAGAACTTTTGTAGTAAAAAAAAAAAAAATTGTTTAATGCATCCCCCGAAACTCATAGATATGGAAATGTGTATATTTGTTTGTTACGAGCATTAATGACTAAAATGCAATCATACAGAAATATTGACCATTAGCTAAAAATATTACGTTTCCTGTGAGGTGTCGCACATTGGAATCACTTCCGTCAAATATCAATTTTAAGAGTGAGGGGAATGTACTAGGCCCAGAACAGCTTCATCATTAAATGCTGCACAGTTTTCAAGACTAGATCTAAAGTGCCACTTTGATATGTAAATATACACCCGTGTAAATGACATATTTCCTGTTCTAAAATTTAAAATATCCTCAGCCTGTATGATTAAACTTGTTACCTCAGTAAGACATCTCTTGAAAAATGATGTTAGGACCATCATCACTGCACACTGGACAAACCCATAGGTGCTTCGATATCCCCCCTCTCGAGAACATCATCGGAGAATACTGGTGAACGTGCACGAACTCCGTACCACGGCCTGCATCTCAAGTCAGTCAGCATTAACAAAGTAATAACGAGTTTTCTTGGAAAGACGGGTTGACGAAGCGCTGATCAATGACTTCTTTCATTTAGAAATATATTGATTGGTCTCCCCGCCAAAAAAAAAAAATAAAAACTAAATCCATTTCCATTTTGCCAATATGTGACACTACAGGCTTGACGGAGCACTTGCTTTATTCTCCATGGCGAGTTTTTATACGAAAAATAACCACTACCGAGAGGAAATGTATTTGATGAATGACAGAAAACAGCCAAGGAGATAAGACCAGAAGTGAAGAAGTGAGAGAAACGGTTAGAATAATTCCCGACACAGAACAAAATAAAGTAAAGTAAAGTACCCCCGTCACGCCAAGTGACGTATAGGGAATATGGTGTTAGTGACCATAAATTTTACAGACCTTCAGCACAAGATTTTTGGGGTAATGTGGTGACACAGACTAAGTCACGGATAAAACGGTTTGACCACGTGATAAGACAGAAAGTCCAGAATACACCGATCCTTTAATAAACGTTACGAGAACACCAGACCCAAGGGCTGATCACGAATAAAATGGATTGATGGATGAGAAACACAATTCACGGTGTGCAGAGAGCAAGTACTAAACTCAGTAGCTCCTGAAGCAAGACGGACCGGACTTGGAATATGAGGAAACTGCAACAAAGAACACTTTTCAGACTGAATAGTTCCTGTCGCCCATCCGCCATATTGACCGGTATTCTAGTCCACTAGCACGGTCGGTTGAGAAATTATGGATTTTAATTCGTTTGCAGTGATACCGGGAACTTCGACTAACTATAACCATAACCATGGATTGATGGAATATAAACACTAGAAAACATAACAGATTCTGAGGCTAATAAAAAAGCAAAAGACAGCGAATTATACCTCCCCTCGACGCTTGAAGACCGCGATAGCTCAGTGGTTAGTGAACTGGACTACAAAGGACAAGGGGTAGGGTTCGATCCCAACCGACGGCATCCGGGTTCTCCCAGTCTTAAATGGGTACCGGTTTTTTTCTGGGAAAGTAAAGCAGCACGGGCATAACACCGACCACATTACCCCAAAAATCATGTGCTGAAGGTCTGTAAAAAGTATGGTCACTAACACCATATTCCCTATACGCCACTTGGCGTGACGGGGGTTCTTTACTTTACTTACTTCGACGCTGAAAGGCAAATGAGGAAGAAAAAGAGAATAAGAAAAAAGAGTCTTTAAATTATTTAGAAAAAAAGGATAAATAAATTAACGATACTTTCAATTAAAAGAATACAGACAATAACAGGAAGTGAGTATTCTTGATGGTAGCTTCTCAGACAAGAAACAAACAATTGAGGGACAATTATATGCTTACAGGACTGTGACAAATATACAAATATACAAGAGAAATTACAGAGGGCAACAACTAAGCTTTGGTAGGCTTGAGCTCTACTTCTGGACACAGCGATCTGTCACCAGAGACCTGCATTTCTGAACACCGACAGGTAGGCAACCTAGAAAAAACATACGCGTGCTGAAGACAGACATATATCTATCTGTCTTATTGACCTTTCGAGCCGTAGCCAGCCCAAGGGGCATAGACCAAGATACTCCTTCTCTTGTTCGGAGTGCAATGATGATGACCCGCAAATAACTCAAATAACTCCTTCTCTTATCTAAATTTTTGTTCTAGCAGTTTTCAATTCTTTTAAAGATATTTTATCAAATCTCACCATTTGTCTCTGTTCTGTGCAAGTAGCTCTATCTCATTGAGGGAGCCGATTCCTGCTGCTCTTGACTCTCTCATCAATGTTCTTCTCAGTGTCTCTCTGGGTCTTCCTCTTTTCCTCTTACCTGTTGTTTCAGACATATATACAGGGTGTAAAACACAATGCATTAGGATCAGTTACTAAGCGCCAGATAGAGAAAAAAAATGTAGAATTCTGAATGATTTCTTTCAGGTTTGTTTCCCTACATTAGATACTCTCCCGTGCTCTGTTTCTCAGCTTGTCAAGTTATTAGGCAGATCTCACCATTATTGTCTTACAAACAAGTAACACTAGAAGCTAAGCGAGCTACTTATAAGGTTATCTTTATCCTATCTTTATCCTATCTTTATCCTATCTTTATCCTATCTTTATCCTATCTTTATCCTACCAGTGCCAGACCTTAGACTCAAGAACTATTAGAAAAATAACCACCACAGAAATGAAGTGTGTCATACGCATGACAAAAAAAAAAAAACAGCACGAAAGATACGATAATAAATGAAGAGTTGTGAAAAAAGACAAGGAACAGAACCGGCCATTGAATACATAAATCGACGAAAGATCAAGTGGTTCGGGTATGTGGTAAGACATAAAGAACTAAATCTAATAAAATAAACGATACGAGAACACCAGATTAAACGGCTGACCTAGAAAAGGGGAATAAACGCAATGCTAGAAACACTCGGAGGTATAACAGCAGAAGAGTCTAAAAGAAGAGCAAGAAACCACGAACCATATCTTCTCTCGAAAGCCGAAAACCAAATGAGGAAGGAAACAAAGAAAGAAGTTTTATTTCTTTCTATCTCATTTGTCTTCGTCTGCTAACATCTCTCCACTCCCTCTCTTTATATCTCTTTGTTTGTCTACATCCCTATCCCTTACTGTCATTCTTCTTTGTCTCCTCGTCTATTAATCACCGTTATCTGCTTCTCGTTATATCCCAGTGTATCCCTTCTCTGCCTTTAACTTATTTTATGTACTTGCTCTTCGTTGTCTTTCTTATTTATAACTCACTCACCTCCTTTCTGCCCTCGTTGATGTAAACAGAAAGAACACTCGCCAAGCCTCGATTATTTCTTATATTGAACACCGTGTTAGTTCCAATGTTTGCCTTTCTCCGCAGGAATATTTTATTTGGGAAATATAGTCAGCAGCACTCCAGGCCGCGCTTCTTCCTCAGAAAAACCTTCATCACATAACTAAGGCTTGTTTAGCTTAGCAGTAAGTAGGTGCATGCAATAAACCTGGTCACCTATTCATGTTAAATTTGTTCAGTAATAATTTTGTTTACAGCGGTTTTCTTTTTTTGCAAACAGAAGGACACAAATAAAGTTCATAATAAAATGTAAAGGTGGTAGCGTTCCAAAAATAATTTGGAAACCACTGCGTTGAAGCTTTGGTCGTGAGTACGTGCGTACCGTCAGAGAATCTAAACAGACTTGGCTAGCTGTTGGAGTATCTCTGTTACAACGTTCATGTAATTGTTGGTTACAAATGCTTACATATATGCTATCACCCTCGTCATTACCACACCCTGAAAATCATCACCGTGACCACCATGTCTACCATAAATCAAACGACATATAACACCACCGCTACCACTATTATCATTATCAACCACACTACATCATCATCACTATATTCATTATTGTCACCGCCATTATCATCATCATCATCACCTTTACCAGCATTATAATAATTATCACCGACACCATTATCATCATCACTATTTTCACCACCACTGTCTTCATCACCATCATCATTATTTTCACCACCACTATTTTCATCACCATCATCATTATTTTCACCACCACTATCTTCATCACCATCATCATTATTTTCACCACCACTATCTTCATCATCATCACCATCACCGTTACCAGCATTATAATAATTATCACCGATACCATTATCATCATCACCACCATCATTATTTTCACCACCGCTATAATCATCCTCACAGCCACATCATCATCATCATCATTATCAGCAGTATTATCATCGCTACCACCAACACCGTTTCCATCATCATAATCATCATTATCACAGCCACCAACATTATAATAATTATCACCAACACCGTTATCATCACCATCATCACTATCATTATCTTCACCTCCGCCAACAAATGTCAAATATCTCAGCTATGGCTGGCCATGTTGCTTCACACGTTCTATCTCTTTGTCTTCACACCAAACAATCCTCTTAAACTAGCTGGTAACCTCCAGTCACTCCAATCTCTTCTCACTCCATTTGTCCAAGTGCCACAATGTGTTCCACTTTTCCCTTTTCATGGGAACCGCGATAGCTAGGGAGCCGCGATAGCTCAGTGGTTAGTGAACTGAACAACAAAGGACAAGAGGTAGGGTTCGATTCCAACCTACGGCTTCCGGTTCACCCAGCCTTAAACGGGTACCGGATTTTTTTCTGGGAAAGTAAAGCGGCACGGGCGTAATACCGACCACATTACCCCAAAAAATCATGTACCGAGGGTCTGTAAAATGTATGGTAACTAACACCATATTCCCTTTACGCCACTTAGCGTGACAGGGGTACTTCAATTGTTTTTCCCTTTTAATGACATGGACACAAAATGACGATTGTTCCCTCCAGATGTGCTGCGGCGATTAAAGAGCCCAACTACTGACGTCAAAAGTTCTGGTTCAACTACCAACAACTATTAGGTTCACCAAGTCTTCACTGGGTATAAGACATTTTCTTTCATGAAAGTAGAATGGCCTGGGTCTGACCACATTACCAGGTGTTGGACCTGACTTCTTTTTCTTTCTTTTTTCTTTTTTTTTTAAAGACAAAAATACATCATCATCATCAAGCACCATGCCTACTGGCTGAAGTGATTATGTCTCTCTACAACTTTCGATCTCGGCAGTTAATTATCATTTCTGTTGTTGACCTTCTGCCAAGCCATTCTCTTAAGCTGTCTGGTATCTTTTCTCTTTACTTCCCTCTATCTCTTCGTATCTCAATTTTTTTCCAGTTGTCACAATATATTCCAGCTGTTTCCTTCTCATTACATGGCCAAAAAATGATGATTGTTTTTTTCTAACATTGGGAATTATCTCTCTCTTTGTTTCGGCCTCTTTCAGAAAGTTTTCATTACTCTTCTTAGCTGTCCATGGTATTCTCAGCATTATTCTGTAAAACCATATTTCTGCAGCCTCTAGTAAATTTCGTGTCTGTTGTCCCACTGTCGATGATTCACATCCATATGTTAAGACTGTCTCTCCATAACATTTAAGAACTCTTTATTTGTTTCTATTGTCAAAAATAATGCCTGCCTATCTATCTATCTATCTATCTATCTATCTATCTATCTATCTATCTATCTATCTATCTATCTATCTATCTATCTATCTATCTATCTATCTATCTATCTATCTATCTATCTATCTATCTATCTATCTATCTATCTATCTATCTATCTATCTATCTATCTATCTATCTATCTATCTATCTATCTATCTATCTATCTATCTATCTATCTATCTATCTATCTATCTATCTATCTATCTATCTATCTATCTATCTATCTATCTATCTATCTATCTATCTATCTATCTATCTATCTATCTATCTATCTATCTATCTATCTATCTATCTATCTATCTATCTATCTATCTATCTATCTATCTATCTATCTATCTATCTATCTATCTATCTATCTATCTATCTATCTATCTATCTATCTATCTATCTATCTATCTATCTATCTATCTATCTATCTATCTATCTATCTATCTATCTATCTATCTATCTATCTATCTATCTATCTATCTATCTATCTATCTATCTATCTATCTATCTATCTATCTATCTATCTATCTATCTATCTATCTATCTATCTATCTATCTATCTATCTATCTATCTATCTATCTATCTATCTATCTATCTATCTATCTATCTATCTATCTATCTATCTATCTATCTATCTATCTATCTATCTATCTATCTATCTATCTATCTATCTATCTATCTATCTATCTATCTATCTATCTATCTATCTATCTATCTATCTATCTATCTATCTATCTATCTATCTATCTATCTATCTATCTATCTATCTATCTATCTATCTATCTACTATCTACTATCTATCTATCTATCTGTCTGTCTGTCTGTCTGTCTGTCTGTCTGTCTGTCTGTCTGTCTGTCTGTCTATCTGCATGCCTTCCTGTCTGTCTTTCTATCTATCTTATATATCATTTCATGTTTTTCTAGCCCGACCGCTTTCTTTTCACCTCTGCTTCTCATTCGAGATCTTCCTTTTGAGCTACAAACATGAAAATGAAAAGAAAAATGAAAATTCTCTCTACAAAAATGAAAACAGCATTTTCATAATTTCCTAGAAATGATTTAACAATTCACGACAACCCTTGCGTTCAATAAAACATCTGTCACGTTCAGTTGCACCGTATGAAGTGGGTTGAAACATTCATCAGATTTATGTTAGCAATAAATGTGGGATTGCTATTACGTGCAGGTTTAATGATCCATACTAGAGATCGGAATCAAATCCTTGTAGATAGGAGTCAAGAACTGTAACTCTGTCTTTTCCTCATGTTCATATTTCGGTGTTTCTACTTCCAGGCTTAAAGAAGGGGAATGAAGGACGGATGTCAGGCCTCTAGGCAGGCGCTTGTGATATAGGATGTTAGTGAAATTAAAGATCTATCATTCGTTACACACACAAAATAGAGCAACCATTAAAATAAGATAAAGGTAAAGGTAAAGTACGAGACTTGAACCGGCGTCTTAGCACGCGAGTTTCCACCCATATGTGCTCGGCCGCCTATCCAGAAATGTTCGGAGATTTCTGTATAGTGTCTCCTCAAGCATTGAAACTCAGATGCGAGGCGACATTCCTCACCTTCCCAGGGTAATACCCTGGTGCCCACTTCTACCAACGGCTGGGTCGACCGTGGGGGTATTTTTTTTAATTTCCAACCACGAGTACAATTCACACTGCTCCCAGCGGGAATCGAACACGGGTTGTCCGAACGTCGGTTGTCCAGTCGGGTGGTTTTCCCAACTAGGCTGCCGAGGCCCCCATTAAAATAAGAATAGATAATAATCATTCATGTAAGAAGAGAGGGCAATCATTCAAGTGAGAAAAGAGAGCAATCATTCAACAAACAAATATCAATAATTCAAGAAAGAACAGAGGAAAATCATTCAACGAACAGATAGCAATCATTCAAGTAAGAACAGAGGACATTCATTCAACGAACAAATATCAATCATTCAAGTAAGAACAGAGAGCAATAATTATGCGAACAGATAGCACTCCTTCAAGTAAGAACATGCAATAATCATTCGAACAAGAACAGACAACAATCGTTAAAGTAAGAATAGAGGACAATCATTCAATGAACAGATTGCAATCATTCAAGTAAGAACAGATAGCAGTCATTCAAGTAAGAATAGAGAGCAATCATTCAAGTAAAAATAGGGAACAATCATTAGACGATGAACAGAGAGATATCACTCAACTAAGAACAGAACATATTCACTCAAGTAAGCAAAAGGAGAAATCATTGAAGTAAAAACATGCAACCATAATTCAAGTAAGCAAAAGGAGAAATCATTGAAGTAAAAACATGCAACCATAATTCAAGTAAGCAAAAGGAGAAATCATTAAAGTAAAAACATGCAACCATAATTCAAGTAAGCAAAAGGAGAAATCATTAAAGTAAAAACATGCAACCATAATTCAAGTAAGATTAGAGACACATCATTCGATTTTCAACATAGACAAATCATTCAAAATAAGTACAAACTAAAAAAGGGACCGATAATTCAACTAACAACAATGACAGAGCATAAAAAAAAGATAACTCAAACTAATCGTTCAATCAAAAACATAATTCACTAACTTCGGGGACTGTTTGGTCTCGGGGCAAGACGCCGGTCTTAAGGAGAGATTGTGAGTTCAAATCCCGGCTGAACCAGTTTAGATTCTCATTTATGATTTCTCTCTGCGGCAACCACCCCTGGTCTCAGCAGCGAGGCCCGGGTTGAATCATCAATTACTCATTAACGGAAAAATAAAATATGAGTACCTCCGAATACCGAGTTATCTACTGTATGGCGAGGGACCCCTGTGCACACAGCTGGTAGGGGGACAAAAAACGGATCAAAACGCAAAATTCAGTTCCTAGTCTCTAGGAACTTCGCCAGTGATGAACTGGCGAACGCAAAATAATAATAATAATAAATAAAGTAAAAGATCACTCATTACAAGTAAAAATGTAAAGTAAATTACCCCAGTCACGCCAAGTGGCGTATAGGGAAATATGGTGTTAGTGACCCTATATTTTACATACCTTCAGCACATGATTTTTGGGGTAATGTGGTCAGTATTACGCCCGTGCTGCTTTACTTTCCCAGAAAAAAATCTAGTACCCATTTAAGGCTGGGTGAACCCGGAAGCCGTCGGTTGGGATCGAACCCTACCCCTTGTCCGTGGTAGTCCAGTTCACTAACCACTGAGCTATCGCGGCTCCCTCATTACACATAAGAAGAAACTGATACCAGACACTCAACTAAGGCTAAGACCAGCTATCAATCATTCACATATGATTGAAGACCTTTCGTTTATTTTAACATAAAAAAAAACCTTATAGTAAAATTAAAGACCAATAACTTAACTAAAAAATAATAATAATAAAAAGAAATCTTTCAATCAAAAGCACAGATCAAGAAGAACTCTCGTTTTCTTCAGCAAAAGCTACCATGATTTAATTCATCTATCGCCGTTCATCAACAGGTACCTCAAACTAATTCCACAAGTACTTTAAACATCACCCACAAGTACCTCAAACTTCTCAAACAAGTACCTCAACTTCACCTACAAGTACCTCAAACGTCCCCTACAAGTACCTCAAACTTCACCTACAAGTACCTCAAACTTCACCTACAAGTACCTCAAACTTCACCTACAAGTACCTCAAACTTTACCTACAAGTACCTCAAACTTTACCTACAAGTACCTCAAAATTCACCTACAAGTACCTCAAACTTCATAAACAAGTACCCCAAACCTCTTCCATACGTACCTCAAACCTCATCCACAAGAACTACAAACTTCACCAACAAGTACCACGAGCATCATCTACAAGTACCAAAAGTTATATCCCTCTCCCTCCTATAACTGACACATCACTCTCCCTCCTACAACTGAAACATCTCTCTCCCTCCTACAACTGACACATCACTCTCCTTCCTACAACTGAAACATCTCTCTCCCTCCTACAACTGACACATCACTCTCCCTCCTACAACTGAAACATCTCACTCCCTCCTACAACTGACACATCACTCTCCCTCCTACAACTGAAACATCTCTCTCCCTCCTACAACTGACACATCACGCTCCCTCCTACAACTGACACATCACTCTCCCTCCTACAACTGAAACATCTCTCTCCCTCCTACAACTGACACATCACTCTACCTCCTACAACTGACACATCACACTCCCTCCTACAACTGACACATCACACTCCCTCCTACAACTGATTCATCTCTCTCCCTTCTACTACTGAAACATCTCTCTCCCTCCTACAACTGACACATCGCACTCCCTCCTACAACTGACACATCACACTCTCTCCTACAACTGATACATCTCTCTCCCTTCTACTACTGAAACATCTCTCTCCCTCCTACAACTGACACATCACTCTCCCTCCTTCAACTGATAATCTCTCCCTCCTACTACTGAAACATCTCTCTCCCACCTGCAACTGAAACATCTCTCTCCCTCCTACAACTGAAACATTTCTCTCCCTCTTACAACTGACACATCACACTCCCTCCTACAACTGAAACATCTCTCTCCCTTCTACAACTGAAACATCTCTCTCACTCCTAAAACTACACATTTCTCTCCCTCCTAAAACTGACGCATCACTCTCCCTACTACGACTGGTTCATCTCTCGCTTCTCCTACAACTGAAACATCTCTCTCACTTCTACATCTGATACATCTCTCTCCCTCCTATAATTGACACATCTCACTCCCTCCTACAACTGATACATCTGTCTCCCTCTAACAACTGATACATCTCTCTACCTTCTATGATATATATCTCTCCTTCCTACAACTGATACATCTCTCTCCCTCCTACAACTGATATATCTCTCTCCCTCCAACAATTAACCCTAAAACAACTGATATCTCATTATCTCATATATATATCTCATTATCTGTCCCAACTGACACATCTCTCTCCTCCCAACAACTGACACAACTCTCTCCCTTCTACAAGTGATATAGCTCACTCCATCAACTGATATCTTACTCTTCCTCAAACAACTCATTCTCTCCTTTCCTAAATTGATGCATCTCTCTCCTTTCCCGAATTCATACATCTTTCTCACTCTCTCTCTCTCTCTATCTCTCTCTCTCTCTTTCTCTCTCCAACGACTGATATGATATATCTCTCTCACTCTCTCAACTGATACATCTTTCTCTCCAACAACTGATATCTATCTCTCCCTCCCTCGACTGATATCTCCCTCTTCCTCCATAAACTCACACATCTCTCTCCTTCCCTCAACTGATATCTCTCTCTTCCTCCATAAACTCATACATCTCTCTCCTTCCCTCGACTGATATCTCCCTCTTCCTCCATAAACTCACCCATGTCTCTCCTTCCCTCGACTGATATCTCCCTCTTCCTCCATAAACTGATACATCTCTCTCCTTCCCTCAACTGATATCTCTCCTTCCCTCCCTAAACTGATACATCTCTCTCCTTCCCTCAACTGATATCTCTCCTTCCCTACCTAAACTGATACATCTCTTTGCTTTCCTCAACTCATGTATCTCTCTCCCTCCCACAATTTCCACTCTCCCTCTCACAATTTCCTCCCATCTTCCGACTATTAATCTGGTCTCTCCCTCCCGTTCTATCTCCCTCTCTCACTCCCACTGTACACTTTGACCTGCCCTACTTAACGACTTAACACAGTTTCTAGTCAACACGTAGAACCATATTCCGTGTCATTTCATTGGCTCGACAAATCGCACAACACCAGCTGCCACACGCCCGGGTCTATTTTTGAACCTCGACTCGTCTCCTCGATCAAGACTACAGTCCTAGCAGTTCATTCCGCCGGTGGTAAACTACTCTAACTTTGTAAACGAAAACGTGTATACGTTTACACAAGATTTTGTTATTTAAAAATTGTTAACAAGTTGGGGTTAGTTGTACACCTGGATCATAACCTCATCTTACATTGTGGAAGTTGAATTCTTATTAAGTTTGGACTTGTTTTAAGGCAATTAAGAGGAATTCATTAGGCTAGCAGTTTTTATGTGCAAGTGATGTACCCTAGCTAGGGTTTTCCCCTAAACATTTGAACAAAATGATCGAATTATTCCTTGAGACTAAATTGTGAAACGTAAGTATTTTATTTTATTTTATTTTATTTCAAATCGTTTTATTTATATATTTCTGCATGTGGTGTATTTGTTTAATTCAACTTTAAATACTGTCGGATGCAAATAGAATATTAAACATTAAACAATTAATAGTCACAGTGAACACAAAACAAAAAAAGATGAATTGATGTAACAATAAAAAAGGGGTCAAGGCAAAGAAATGCATCATCATCGTCATGCGCCATATACCGGTTGGCGTAGGCGATCATGTCCCTCCACAATCTTCTATCTACAGTGCATCATATCAGTTCTGTTGTTGACTGTTTTCCATGCCATGACACCAAGCTTATCCAGTATTTTCTTTGAAAAAATGCATAAAAGAGCAAAGTTGCAGTAAGCTTCTACATATGTGTGTGTGTGTTGTTTGTAGTTCCAGCTGAAGGCCTCTTGAGCCGAATTGCCGTTCAAGTTTGTGTCGACCATTAATTACGTAAATCGTTTGCCATACCACAATTACCCCTGTATCAATAACAGCAGGACAGCTGTGAACATGACTACTGTTTACGTTCACCTTCAACATGTCATGCTTTACTTGTCTCATTTTGATTTTCTTTACATAAAAGAGCACACACGAAGATGTCAACAACAAAAAACTATTCATCTTTTCGCTTAATTTTGTCAGTAAAAAACGATTGGTGCATTGATTTATAGAATCAAAACGTCAAGGGATTATTTCTTGTATTACAGAATGTACATTTCAGTAAAGGTCTAGTATAGTACCGTAAATTATTTTTAGTGAAAAATTGATCTCCCCTTAATTGACGTCACAACAAAAACTGCAGTGGTTCTCAAATACTGTTGAAGACACAAACTAGATCCCTTCTCGGTAAAGTTCTGGTTTAGTCCTTTTAAATTGAAGTTCGCAAGAGTAACGTCCCCTTGAAAAAGCACTTTGTTCGGACCCCTAATTGTTGAGCTCGGGGTTAATTTTATGCTAAAACTAAACCTAAATACAAAAAATATTTTTAGAATTTGAGAACTACTGTAGCTTTGTTGTGACGTCAGCTATGGGGAGATCATTCATTTCGTTTAAATAATTTACAGGTCGAAATTAGTAAAACTAGTCTAACCCCGCCTCTCAATTCAGGTGATATATTCGTTTTTATTTAATTAACTAAGCGTGGACATTTGGTTCAAGTAAACCCTGTTATGTCCCAGTGTGCTTCCCTGATGAAATGTGCCCTCAGTTTAGATGAGTTATCGGACATATCCGCTCAAATGTACCTGTGCCTATTCATTCGCTTTTTAAATGACATTAAACTCGCGTTTTTCTTTCCTCTAGAATTAGGGGTCTTCTAATGATAGGCTGAGAACCACCGAATAGAGTACAATGTTTACACACGTGGGCACTACTCTTCCGAACTGAAAAAATTTACGGGATTAAACTTGACCTTTACCTAAATCTCTAATGTTAATGCTGCTCACTTACTTCGTTGATCGCTAACTAATTACATGTTCTAAAATTACTTAAATATGGCAATTTACTGGTTTAGCTACCTAAATTCTTTCTGCTCGGAGTAACTTCCCCTTGCACTTTTTCGGCCGGTCTCTAATCTGTCACAGGAAGATCACGTGTTAGATTTATTTTACTTTAAACCTAACCCTAGACCTAACAATAAACCTAACCCTAGACCTAACACTAAACCTAACCCTAAACCTAACACTAAACCTAACCCTAGACCTAATGCTAGATCTAACACTAAACATATCTCTAGACCTAACACTAAACTTAACCCTAGACCCAACACTAAACCTAACACTAAACCTAACCCTAGACCTAACACTAAACCTAACACTAAACCTAACCTTAGACCTAACACTAAACCTAACACTAAACCTAACCCTATACCTAACACTAGACCTAACACTAAACCTAACCCTAAACCTAACACTAAACCTAACCCTAGATCTAACACTAAACCTATCTCTAGACCTAACACTAAACTTAACCCTAGACCCAACACTAAACCTAACACTAAACCTAACCCTAGACCTAAAACTAGACCTAACACTAAACCTAACACTAAACCTAACCCTAGACCTAACACTAGACCTCACACTAAACCTAACCCTAGACCTAACACTAGACCTAACACTAAACCTAACCCTAGACCTAACACTAGACCTAACACTAAACCTAACCCTAGACCTAACACTAGACCTAACACTAAACCTAACCCTAGACCTAACCCTAGACCTAACACTAAACCTAACCCTAGACCTAACACTAAACCTAACCCTAGACCTAACCCTAGACCTAACACTAAACATAACACTAAACCTAACACTAGACCTAACACTAGACCTAACACTAAACCTAACTCTAGACCTAACACTAGACGTAACACTAAACCTAACCCTAGACCTAACACTAGACCTAACACTAAACCTAACCCTAGACCTAACACTAAACCTAACCCTAGACCTAACACTAAACCTAACCCTAGACCTAACACTAGACCTAACACTAAACCTAACCCTGGACCTAACACTAGACCTAACACTAAACCTAACCCTATACCTAACATTAGACCTAACACTAAACCTAACCCTAGACCTAACACTAAACCTAACACTAAACCTAACCCTAGACCTAACACTAGACCTAACACTAAACCTAACCCTAGATCTAACACTAAACCTAACACTAAACCTAACCCTAGAACTAACACTAGACCTAACACTAAACCTAACCCTAGACCTAACACTAAACCTAACCCTAGACCTAACACTAGACCTAAACACTAAACCTAACCCTAGACCTAACACTAGACCTAACACTAAACCTAACCCTAGATCTAACACTAAACCTAACACTAAACCTAACCCTAGACCTAACACTAAACCTAACCCTAGACCTAACACTAGACCTAAACACTAAACCTAACCCTAGACCTAACACTAACCGCCCCCCCCCCCCCCCAACCTTGTCGCAAAAAAATACAATGAAATTAAATGCACAAAAGTTAGAAGCAGTTCATACATCAAAATACGGTCAATCAGGAAAGATCACTCATTTAGCAGAAATAATTCAGGTACCTAAACTCGTAAATTACCAACCTATTTCCAAATTACCTATACGTTTTCAAATTACTTGAATATTCTCACATTACTTAAATTGCAGCAAAGCATCCAGTAAATGTGATCATTATCTATCATGGAGAGATTAAACAAAAATATAGAAAGAAATAAATGATATGGTAAAAGTCTTACATAAACCACGAACCATTTTTTTTCTATGTTTATTATTTTCTTTTCTTCTTAACCATCGCATTTATTGTTACTATTTTTTTAAATTTCTCTTTCTACGTGAAAGCCTTAACCATACAATTTCTTAATTTTTTTGTTTTGTTTAATTTCTACTTTACAAACAGCTTTACTGCAGTTCGCATTTTTAATGAATTTATTTGCCTTGGTCCCATTATCTATATACCTAACTTTTTGTTCATACTTTTATCAGTCAATTCTCTTTACATTTTGAAACCGTTTTTGTTTGGATCCTCTAGTACCTTTCTCTCTCTCTCTCTCTCTCTCTCTCTCTCTCTCTATCTCTCTCTCTCTCTCTCTCTCTCTATCTCTCTCTCTCTCTCTCTCTCTCTCTCTCTCTCTCGTCCTTTGTTCTTTTTAAAATATAATACTCACAGAAAATTGAAAACACAACATAATATTATAATTAAATCATTGAAATTATCTCTCCAATGTTACTTTAGTTTCGAAGTTATTAATAAGTTGAAACATGTCAACAGATGTATTCCACTATAAGATAAGTTGTACCATGTCAACATATATATTCCACTATAAGATAAGTTGTACCATGTCAACATATATATTCCACTATAAGATAAGTTGTACCATGTCAACATATATATTCCACTATAAGATAAGTTGTACCATGTCAACATATATATTCCACTATAAGATAAATTGTACCATGTCAACATATATATTCCACTATAAGATAAATTGTACCATGTCAACATATATATTCCACTATAAGATAAATTGTACCATGTCAACATATGTATTCCACTTTAAGATAAGTTGTACCATGTCAACATATATATTCCATTATAAGATAAATTGTACCATGTCAACATATATATTCCACTATAAGATAAGTTGTACCATGTCAACAGATGTATTCCACTATAAGATAAATTGTACCATGTCAACAGATGTATTCCACTATAAGATAAATTGTACCATGTCAACATATATATTCCACTATAAGATAAATTGTACCATGTCAACATATGTATTCCACTTTAAGATAAGTTGTACCATGTCAACATATATATTCCACTATAAGATAAATTGTACCATGTCAACATATGTATTCCACTTTAAGATAAATTGTACCATGTCAACATATATATTCCACTTTAAGATAAGTTGTACCACGTCAACAGATGTATTCAACTATAAGATAATTTGTACCACGTCAACAGATGTATTCCACTATAAGATAAATTGTACCATGTCAACAGATGTATTCCACTATAAGATAAGTTGTACCACGTCAACAGATGTATTCAACTATAAGATAAGTTGTACCACGTCAACAGATGTATTCCACTATAAGATAAATTGTACCACGTCAACAGATGTATTCCACTATAAGATAAATTGTACCACGTAAACAGATGTATTCCACTATAAGATAAGTTGTACCATGTCAACAGATGTATTCCACTATAAGATAAGTTGTACCATGTCAACAGATGTATTCCACTATAAGATAAGTTGTACCACGTCAACAGATGTATTCCACTATAAGATAAGTTGTACCACGTCAACAGATGTATTCCACTGTAAGATAAGTTGTACCACGTCAACAGATGTATTCCACTATAAGATAAGTTGTACCACGTCAACAGATGTATTCCACTATAAGATAAGTTGTACCATGTCAACAGATGTATTCCATTATAAGATAAGTTGTACCATGTCAACAGATGTACTCCACTATAAGATAAGTTGTACCACGTCAACAGATGTACTCCACTATAAGATAAATTATTATCTGCTGTTGGACAAACCTCCTTTGAGTCTTAATATGGTGTCACGATCATCATGTATTACCATGCCAGCTGGCGTAGGTCAACATGTCTCTCCACAACTTTCCATGTTGACATTTATCATTACTGTTGTTGACATTCTGCTAAGCCATTCTCTTAAGCTGTCTGATATATTTTCTCTTTGCTTCCCTCTATCTCTTTGTCCCTTAATTTTCCCAGTTGTCACAATATATTCCGGCTGTTCCCTTCTTATTACATGGCCAAAGAATGATGACCGTTTCTTCCTATATATAATATGTTGTATGTGTATTGTATTCTTTACTTCATTCGTCCGACAATTATTTCTTGCCAACATAAGTTTACAAAACAAAGTTCAATAGGCGTATATGTGTTGTGTTGTTGTTTGCATAAACCTGTGCACTTTTTGGCTTGATACATCCGGTTTTGTATTTTGTTGAAATAGATTTCATTCCTTCATTGATAGTTTGTTAATCTCACCATTTCCTGGTAGGCTGCTGTGAGATATCTTTCAGATCTGATCACAACCGCTCTAACTATATTTCATATCACTGTGGTATTCACAGCCATCGGTGGATTATATAGATATGATTTATAATAAATATTATATGTACTGTGTTCAATGTCTGTCGGGAGCTCCTGCTGCAAAGCAGCTCACTATAAGCTGTATCGATCTAGACGTTCCCTTGTAGCCACCTTTTAGTGGCGGAAGGAGAAGCCTGTTACATGAGCTGCAGCAGTCGTTAACACAAGGCTGAAGTTTGAGCTACAGCAGTCGTTAACACAAGGCTGAAGTTTGAGCTACAGCAGTCGTTAACACAAGGCTGAAGTTTGAGTTACAGCAGTCGTTAACACAAGGCTGAAGTTTGAGTTACAGCAGTCGTTAACACAAGGCTGAAGTTTGAGTTACAGCAGTCGTTAACACAAGGCTGAAGTTTGAGCTGCAGCAGTCGTTAACACAAGGCTGAAGTTTGAGCTGCAGCAGTCGTTAACACAAGGCTGAAGTTTGAGCTGCAGCAGTCGTTAACACAAGGCTGAAGTTTGAGCTAGAACAGTCGTTAACACAAGGCTGAAGTTTGAGCTGTAGCAGTCGTTAACACAAGGCTGAAGTTTGAGCTGCAGCAGTCGTTAACACAAGGCTGAAGTTTGAGCTAGAACAGTCGTTAACACAAGGCTGAAGTTTGAGCTACAGCAGTCGTTAACACAAGGCTGAAGTTTGCAAAACCACTAGGCTGAAGTTTGAGTTACAGCAGTCGTTAACACAAGGCTGAAGTTTGCAAAACCACTAGGCTGAAGTTTGAGCTGCAGCAGTCGTTAACACAAGGCTGAAGTTTGAGCTGCAGCAGTCGTTAACACAAGGCTGAAGTTTGAGCTAGAACAGTCGTTAACACAAGGCTGAAGTTTGAGCTACAGCAGTCGTTAACACCAGGCTGAAGTTTGCAAAACCACTAGGCTGAAGTTTGAGCTGCAGCAGTCGTTAACACAAGGCTGAAGTTTGAGTTACAGCAGTCGTTAACACAAGGCTGAAGTTTGCAAAACCACTAGGCTGAAGTTTGAGCTGCAGCAGTCGTTAACACAAGGCTGAAGTTTGAGCTACAGCAGTCGTTAACACAAGGCTGAAGTTTGAGCTGCAGCAGTCGTTAACACAAGGCTGAAGTTTGAGCTACAGCAGTCGTTAACACAAGGCTGAAGTTTGAGCTAGAACAGTCGTTAACACAAGGCTGAAGTTTGAGCTGCATCAGTCCAAAACCACTAGGCTGAAGCTTAGTGCTCTAGGGAGGACGGACCAGCAGAAATGAAGGGGAAAAAAACAAACTTAAAACAAGATTTGTTAAGGGCACTATAACTATCGCCTTTCGAGACTAACATGATCCCGCTATCACTACCATCACTATAACTACTACTTGTACTACAGCTGCTACTTTTGCTACTACTGCTACTGCTGATGCTGCTACTACTGCTGCTACTACTTCAACTACTACTGATACTAATGCTGCTACTACTGCTACTTCTAATACTACTACTGATGCCACTAATAGCCACTACTACTAGTACTGCAGAGAGCAGAACGTTCAACGGAGCAGTAAGAACAGAACGTGCAACGGAGCAGTCAGAGAGTAGAACGTTCAACGGAGCAGTAAGAACAGAACGTGCAACGGAGCAGTAAGAACAGAACGTGCAACGGAGCAGTCAGAGAGTAGAACGTTCAACGGAGCAGTAAGAACAGAACGTGCAACGGAGCAGTCAGAGAGTAGAACGTTCAACGGAGCAGTAAGAACAGAACGTGCAACGGAGCAGTCAGAGAGTAGAACGTTCAACGGAGCAGTAAGAACAGAACGTTCAACGGAGCAGTAAGAACAGAACGTGCAACGGAGCAGTCAGAGAGTAGAACGTTCAACGGAGCAGTAAGAACAGAACGTGCAACGGAGCAGTCAGAGAGCAGAACGTTCAACGGAGCAGTAAGAACAGAACGTGCAACGGGGCAGTCAGAGAGTAGAACGTTCAACGGAGCAGTAAGAACAGAACGTGCAACGGAGCAGTCAGAGAGCAGAACGTTCAACGGAGCAGTCAGAGAGCAGGACGTTCAACGGAGCAGTAAGAACAGAACGTGCAACGGAGCAGTCAGAGAGCAGAACGTTCAACGGAGCAGTAAGAACAGAACGTGCAACGGGGCAGTCAGAGAGTAGAACGTGCAACGGAGCAGTAAGAACAGAACGTGCAACGGGGCAGTCAGAGAGTAGAACGTGCAACGGAGCAGTAAGAGCAGAACGTGCAACGGGGCAGTCAGAGAGTAGAACGTTCAACGGAGCAGTCAGAGAGCAGAACGTTCAACGGAGCAGTAAGAACAGAACGTGCAACGGGGCAGTCAGAGAGTAGAACGTTCAACGGAGCAGTCAGAGAGCAGAACGTTCAACGGAGCAGTAAGAACAGAACGTGCAACGGGGCAGTCAGAGAGTAGAACGTTCAACGGAGCAGTAAGAAAAGAACGTGCAACGGGGCAGTCAGAGAGCAGAACGTTCAACGGAGCAGTCAGAGAGTAGAACGTTCAACGGAGCAGTCAGAGAGTAGAACGTTCAACGGAGCAGTAAGAATAGAACGTTGAATGGAGCAGTCAGAGAGTAGAACGTTGAATGGAGCAGTCAGAGAGTAGAACGTTCAACGGAGCAGTAAGAAAAGAACGTGCAACGGGGCAGTCAGAGAGTAGAACGTTCAACGGAGCAGTAAGAACAGAACGTGCAACGGAGCAGTCAGAGAGTAGAACGTTCAACGGAGCAGTAAGAACAGAACGTTCAACGGAGCAGTCAGAGAGTAGAACGTTCAACGGAGCAGTCAGAGAGTAGAACGTTCAACGGAGCAGTCAGAGAGCAGAACGTTCAACGGAGCAGTAAGAATAGAACGTTGAATGGAGCAGTCAGAGAGTAGAACGTTCAACGGAGCAGTAAGAATAGAACGTTGAATGGAGCAGTCAGAGAGTAGAACGTTCAACGGAGCAGTAAGAATAGAACGTTGAATGGAGCAGTCAGAGAGTAGAACGTTCAACGGAGCAGTAAGAATAGAACGTTGAATGGAGCAGTCAGAGAGTAGAACGTTCAACGGAGCAGTAAGAACAGAACGTTCAACGGGGCAGTAAGAACATAACGTTCAACGGGGCAGTAAGAACAGAACGTTGAATGGAGCAGTCAGAGAGAGTAGTTCACAGTCAAGTGTTTAGATCTAGTCAGCAGTTAGCAGTCAGTCTCTCCTTAGTTAATTCCATTGTATAAATTTCCAGATATGATAGTTTAGATTGTGACCATTTAGAGAATGAATGGAATAAACTAATTGCTATGTTGTGAAGATCTTGTTATTCATTGGTCAAGTTGAAGTCTGATCTTGAGTGTGATAGGAGGGATCAAGTCATCATACTTCGCCTAAGCACTGGCCACAATAGAATAGGAAATCACATGTTCACCAAATTCAAAATAGATACAACCAGCCTATGCCACTGTACACTGGACAACATGACAACAAAACATGTTCTACAGGACTGCACCCAGTACACAGACTTGAGAAGGACAATGTGGTCCGCACCCACCTCCCTGGAAGAGAAACTATACGAGGCAATCGAATCACTTAAACAGACAGCTGACTTCATGAGAGAGTCTGTAATCCTACACTGTTTGAGTCTTGGTCGCAGAGAGAGAGAGAGAGAGAGAGAGAGAGAGAGAGAGAGAGAGAGAGAGATGACACTGGAACAGAAAGCTGGAATAGTTAGTTATAACAGGCAAAATACAGGGAAAGAGAGTTCCCCGAGAAAGAGATAAAATACTACACAGCTTGGTGTCATGGCATAGAAAACAGTTAACAACAGAATTGATACACTGTGGATAGAAGATTGTAGAAGGAAATGATCACCTACGCAACCAGTGTAGCACATGATGATGGTGAAGTTGTGAAATTCTACTTAACGTTAAAGGTACCTGAGTAAAAAGCAGATATAGGAAAGTATTTTTGAGAATAGAATAAAGAAAAAGAGTTCTTAAATGTTATGTAGAGCCAGTCTTAACATAAGGATGCGAATCATTGACAATAGGAAAACTGACAAAAAAATCACAAGAGCCTGCAGAAATGTGGTTTTACAGAAGAATATTGAGAATACTATGGACAGCAAAGAAGAGTAATGAAAACGTTCTGAAAGAGGCCAATGCAAAAGGAGAGCTAATTTCCAATATTAGGAAGAAACAATCATCATTTTTTGGCCATGTAAAGAGAAGAGAACAGCTGGAATATATTGTAACAACTGGGAAAATTGAGGGACGAAGAGATAGAGGAAAGCAAAGAGAAAAAATAACAGACAGCTTAAGAGAATGGTTTGAAGGAGGCCAACAACAGAAATAATAAATAACTGTCGAGACCGAAAGCTGTGGAGACACATGATCACCTACGCCAGCAGGCATAGTACTTGATGGTGATGATGATGATAGGAAAGTATGGGGTGCTATAGAAGTAAGATGGCACGCTAGGGCACTCGCGTTGGACAGCAGTGGTCTAGATAATGATGTAGTGAATTGTTCAGTTTGTTTCAATTTACCAGCAACACATACAATCCTCGACACCCGCAACTATTCAACCAGTCCAGTCTTGACTAGTTAAGCATACAGAAGCAAACTATGAGGTAAGTAAATCGTGAACAAATACAAACAAAAAAGGTACATTTATAAGCAATTCAAAAGACACGAAAAAACACTCGTTCACATAATAATATAAAGAGAGATCGTGTTTTCCTTAGTACTACTTGATCACAAGGTAAGTGAGATCTAGTACCGAGGAACGAGCGATGAAAGAAAGCTTTCCGAGTGCAAGTTGTGCACTTGAAAGAACTCTCAGTTGAACATTTAATAGAAAAGCGTGGTGAAATTAAAGTTAAAATGAACTATTTATAACTTTCGTTTCCCATGAGTGACGTATATTAAGAAAGAAAACGGCTCTAGGGACATGCGAATTGTGCCAGAAAGTTGGGTACTTGGTCATCATAGAAGGGAATGAGAAGAAGATCAAGCTGAAGAAAAAAATAGCTTTATGAGTTATGTTTTGTTGGAATCATCATCATTGCACTCCGGACATGCCCATAGGTGCACAATCAATTTTCTGGAGAATTTCCCCCGAACTCTGTTTGCACGGCTTCAATCAGTTCGACATTGGTAGATTCGTAAGTAAAAGTAGTCAAGTACCCCCGTCACGCCAAGTGGCGTATAGGGAAATATGGTGTTAGTGACCCTATATTTTACAAACCTTCAGCACATGATTTTTGGGGCAATGTGGTCAGTATTACGCCCGTGCTGCTTTACTTTCCCAGATAAAAAAATCCGGTACCCATTTAAGGCTGGGTGAACCCGGAAGCCGTCGGTTGGGATCGAACCCTAACCCTTGTCCGTGGTAGTCCAGTTCTCTAACCACTGAGCTATCGCGGCTCCCTATTGGTAGATTTGATTAACAATTTTTTACCCAAGCAGCGACCATTATGGTCTAGTCATTTCGACTCTTAACCTTCAAATTTTCTTTAACGTGCGCAGAATGCACACGGGACTTCCTACTTTTGTTATTGTCGTTATCCAAGAAGAGTTGATTCCAGATCTCACTAAACACAGACCAGAAGAACCATAAAGAAACCACGGTTTCGATTGAAAAAAAAAAAAAATCCCCACCATATTAGGTGGGAATCGAACCTGTGACTTTCTTGTCTTAATGCTGATGTCTTACCTCTAGAAGCGTAGTGCCTTCAGAAACAGACTAACTAGTTTATTTTAGCCAAGCGAGCAAGGGTCGAACAGGGAAGAAAACCTGGTGCACAAAAATGCTGCGTTGAAGTCGGATGAGGTGGGCTGAAGTGCGCAGTTATAGTTGTTCTACTGCAAAATGGACAAGGGAATAGGTATGGCAAAAAGTAATTTTAATGTCATGAAAAATATACTAACAACAAAACAAATATCAGCAGGGCTGAAACTAAGAATGGCAAAATGTTACATCTTCTCAATATTCCTGTATGGTGCAGAAACATGGACATTAGACAAGAAAACAGAACAGAAAATTGAAGCCTTTGAAATGTGGATTTATAGAAGAATAGGTAGAATTGGCTGGAAAGAAAAGAAAACAAACGATGAAGTTTTAAAACAACTGAAAATAAAAAGAGAACTACTAAATACAATTAAGACAAGACAAATCAAATTTCAGGTCATGTTAAAAGACACAACAGCCTACTAAAAGTAATATTGGATGGGAAAATACAAGGTAAAAGAGGCAGAGGCAGACCAAGACTAACATGGACAAGTCAATCTATGACAACCTGCACCATCAAAGCAAGAAACAGAGTGGAATGGCGATCCATGGTAGCCAATCTTCGTTACGGAGGCTGCACTCGATAATGATGATGATGAGGATAATGATGATGATGATGGCTACAAATCACAGGGAGCCGCGATATCTCATTGGTTAGTGACCTGGACTACTAAGGACAAGAGGTCGGTTTAGATCCTTATCGACGGCTTCCAGGTTCACCCAGCCCTAAAGGGTACCGTATTTTTTTTGGCGTACGTAAAACGGCATGGACGTTATACCAGATTACCCCAAAAATCATGTGCCGAAGGTCTGTAAAAATTATGGTCACTAACACCAAATTCCCTCTACGCCACTTGCCGTGACGGGGCACTTTACTTACTACCTATCTATCTATCTATTGATCTTTCTAGCCTTGGTCTGCCCATAGAGCATAGACCCAGATATTCTTCCTCCTTTTCTAAATTTTCTTTCTAGCAGTCTCAATTCTAGCAAAGATCTTTTATCAAATCTCGCCATTTGTCTCTGTTCTGTGCAAGCATCTCGATCTCATTGAAGGAGTCGATTCCTGCTGCTTTTGTCTCTCTGATCAATGTTCTTCTCAGTGTTTCTCTGGGTCTGCCTCTTTTCTTCCTACTTGTTGTTTCCCACATGAGGGCTTGCTTTGTTATTCGGTTATTATCTCTTCTCATCACATGTCCAACATTAGTTCTCTTTTAAGTCACTTACTACAAATAAAAGCATAAAATCCCACTTAACTCCTTTCTAAGGACGGATAACGAACATGGCTATCCATTTTTTGTTAGTAGTAATCGGGTGAGCTAAGGAAAGAGAAATGTTTAAAATATACTCATTCCAGTTTTCAACACAGAACACAAACTTCGTAACAGCCAGCAAGAATCGATTTTAAAAAATATTACTGAATTAAAAACAAAAAGGATACAAGAAACATTAAATCACGCGACGATGTTCGTGAAACATGAATAAAACAATAACACAACATGTTTACTTATAAGTGCTCCAACGCACACATACAAACAACAATGAGAGCTGTCAGCAACCAGATCGTGTATTTATTTCATTTAATATAACAATCGTTGTCACGTTTAGTTCCAATTCTTGCTTACGGTCATAAATCACCTTTACTCAACGACTGTGTCTCTAATTTTGTTTGCAATTTATACACATGGCTGATTTTTTTTCCCTTCTTGTGAAGTGTTTTGTAGTTATGTTAGTATCTCCGTTATGTTTTATTTGTTATATTCCTTTTTTTCTCACGCGTTCTTACTTGTTATTTCTTCAACTATTTCCATCTTAACACCCCTCTTTTCCTTTCAACACTTACAGTCCCTTTCTCTTGTTTCTCTATCACTTCTTCCCTCTCTATCTTTCCCCAATTTCTTTTTCTCACTCTCTTTGATTCGCTTTCCTCTCTATCCCTCCCTTCTGTTCACTTCACTCGCTCTCTATTTCTCGTCCGTTCTCTATTTTTCACACACTCATTTCGTTTTCTCTCTTTCCATTTCTCCCAATTCTGCATCTCTCTCTTACTCTCTCTGCTATTTTCCCTCTTTTGTGCCTCGGCCAATCTCTGTCTCATATCCTCTCCTTCATTCCTTCTTATTGTCTCTCCCCTCTCTTTCTCATACCTTAGTTTTCCCTCACGTTTCATTCTCTTTCTGCTTGTCGGTCTTCATTTTACTATTTCTACCTACTTCTCTCACTCTATCCATTTCTGATTCTTCTCTTCCCACCCCCCTATTTTTCTCTCTTCTTTCTCTTCTTTCTTTCTTTCTTTCTTTTTTTCTTTCTTTCTTCTTCTTTCTTTCTTTCTTCTTTTTTCTTCTTTCTTCTTTCTTTCTTTCTTTCTTTCTTTCTTTCTTTCTTTCTTTCTTTCTTTCTTTCTATCTTTCAATCTTTCTTTCTTTCTTTCTTTCCCCTCCTTTATACCCAAACCCACATGCCCTCCTATGTCTTACTTATCAAAATTGAAATAACCATCAGACTACACGGGGCTGCGACATTAATTGAATTGCAAACAAGGGACCAGGCTACACGGATAATAGATTCAGACAAATGATATCAATAACCGTCAGCCTCAAGCAGCTATAGTAACAGCTTTAGCTGTGTGTAGCTGCATCCTTGTGTGTACCGATGCCACTGCAAAGTCAAATTCATACAATAAATGATTTGCCACATGTGGAACTTGTTTGATTGACCTTGTCTTATGAGTTTTTATTATTTTATCCTTCTTTGTTACAACACGTCATCTTTGTGGCAACACGTCACCTTTGTGGCAACACGTCACCTTTGTGGCAACACGTCATCTTTGTGGCAACACGTCATCTTTGTGGCAACACGTCACCTTTGTGGTAACACGTCACCTTTGTGGCAACACGTCACCTTTGTGGCAACACGTCACCTTTGTGGCAACACGTCACCTTTGTGGCAACACGTCACCTTTGTGGCAACACGTCATCTTTGTGGCAACACGTCATCTTTGTTGCAACACGTTATCTTTGTGGCAACACGTCACCTTTGTGGCAACACGTCACCTTTGTGGCAACACGTCACCTTTGTGGCAACACGTCACCTTTGTGGCAACGTATGTTCTTTATGTCTAGCAGATCCGTCATTTCTCGACAAATCGGTTGCTGATAGTGATATTCATCATTGTCATTGGGCGCTGTCTCCACATCGAAGGTTGACTAGCATTGGGCGCTGTCTCCACATCGAAGGTTGACTAGCATTGGGCGCTGTCTCCACATCGAAGGTTGACTAGCATCGGGCGCTGTCTCCACATCGAAGGTTTACTAGCATTGGACGCTGTCTCCACATCGAAGGTTGACTAGCATTGGGCGCTGTCTCAACATCGAAGGTTGACTAGCATTGGGCGCTGTCTCCACATCGAAGGTTGACTAGCATTGGGCGCTGTCTCCACATCGAAGGTTGACTAGCATTGGGCGCTGTCTCCACATCGAAGGTTGACTAGCATTGGGCGCTGTCTCCACATCGAAGGTTGACTAGCATTGGGCGCTGTCTCAACATCGAAGGTTGACTAGCATTGGGCGCTATCTCCACATCGAAAGATGACTAGCATTGGGCGCTGTCTCCACATCGAAGGTTGACTAGCATTGGACGCTATCTCCACATCGAAAGATGACTAGCATTGGGCGCTGTCTCCACATCGAAGGTTGACTAGCATTGGGCGCTGTCTCCACATCGAAGGTTGACTACCATGTGGCGCTGTCTCCACATCGAAGGTTGACTAGCATTGGGCGCTGTCTCCACATCGAAGGCTGACTAGCATTGGCACTGTCTCCACATCGAAGGTTGACTAGCATTGGGCGTTATCTCCACATCGAAAGATGACTAGCATTGGGCGCTGTCTCCACATCGAAGGTTGACTAGCATTGGACGCTGTCTCCACATCGAAGGTTGACTACCATGTGGCGCTGTCTCCACATCGAAGGTTGACTAGCATTGGGCGCTGTCTCCACATCGAAGGTTGACTAGCATTGGGCGCTGTCTCCACATCGAAGGTTGACTAGCATTGGGCGCTGTCTCCACATCGAAAGCTGACTACCATTTGGCGCTGTCTCCACGTCGAAGGTTGACTAGCATTGGGCGCTGTCTCCACATCGAAGGTTGACTAGCATTGGGCGCTGTCTCCACATCTAAGGTTGACTAGCATTGGGCGCTGTCTCCACATCGAAATCAGACTACCATTGGGCGCTGTCTCCACCTCGAAGATTGACTAGCATTGGGCGCAGTCTCCACATCGAAAGCTGACTACCATTAGGCGCAGTCTCCACATCGAAGGTTGACTAGCATTGGGCGCTGTCCCCACATCGAAGGTTGACTACCATTGGGCGCAGTCTTCACATCGAAGGTTGACTATCATTGGGCGCTGTCTTCACATCGAAGGTTAACTACCATGTGGCGCCGTCTCCACATTGAAGGTTGACTACCACTGGCGCCGTTTCCACATCGAAGGTAGACTAGCATTTGGCGCTGTCTCCACATCGAAGGTTGACTACCATTGGGATCTGTCTCCACATTGAAGGTTGACTACCGTTGGGCGTTGTCTCCACATTGAAGGTTGATTACCGTTGGGCGCTGTCTCCACATTAAAGGTTGACTACTATTGGGATCTGTCTCCACATTGAAGGTTAACTACCATTGGGCGCTGTCTCCACATTGAAGGTTGACTACCATTTAGTGCCAATTTACTCTTGTCTTGATGATGTATGTTGTCACAAGCCCACCTATCAAATATTTTGATGTTATCAGTCCACTTTGGTCTTGAACTGCCTTATCTACCTCATATTTTCCCTTCCTAGATGACCTTCAGTAGAACATTATATCGTTTCCCATGTCCGAACAATTTCAGTCCCCTTCATCAAACTGTGTTGCGTATTTATTTTGTCACTCTCATTTGTTTCACAACTTCACTCTTCGTCTTTTTTTTCCTTTCACTCAATTTTCCCCATTCTTCTATAGATCCACATTTCAAAGGCTTCGATTTTCTGCTCTATTTTCTATTTACTGTGCGTGTTTCTGCACCATAAAGAAATATTAATATTCGTAGTTTTAGCTTTGGTGTTATTATTTTTTTATGTGATCATATTTTGCATATTACCATTTCTTTTTGCCATTCTGATTCTTTTGATTATTTCTGTTGTACATTTTATATCATTATTATAGTAATGTTCGAATCATGGACCGTAGACAAACAAATGAAAAGACGATTAGAGGCCACAGAGATGGGATTTCTCAGAAGAATGTTGAAAGTTCCCTGTACAGCTAAAAAGACCAATGAGGAAGTTCTCAAAGAGGCCAACACAAAAAGGGAGCTCTTAAAAAACATCAGAAAGAAGCAATCAACATTTTTCGGGCACATCATGAGAAGAGGAAAGTTGGAATACTTGGTTACAACTGGCAAAATAAAAGGAAAGAGAGATCGCGGGCGACAAAGAGAGAAAATACTGGATAGCTTGGTGTCATGGCATGGAAAACAGTCAACAACAGAACTGATACGATGCACTGTAGATAGAAGATTGTGGAGGGACATGATCGCCTATGCCAACCGGTATGGCACATGATGATGATGATGATAGTAATGTTCATTATCATCACTGAGTGCTGTCTCCGCTTCGAAGGTTGGCTGCCATGAAGCGTCATTTCGCACTCTCTCTTTACTCTTGCTTTGGTAGTACAGGTTATCAAGGGTGATTTGTCCATATTTAGATGTTGTTCATCCATGTTAACTTGGTCTACCTCTGCCTCTTTTACCTTGTATTTTTCCTTGCAATATTACTTTTAGTAGGCTGTTGTATCTTTTAACATGCCCCGATTTTCTCATTTGTGTTGTTTGAATTATGTTTAGTAGTTCTCTTTTCAAATTTCAACTCTGTTGCTGTGATGCACCTTGCCTCAGTTGCTAACAGCTTGCAGCTCTGTTGCTGTCATGCAGCTTGTGTCATTCGCTAACAGCTTCCAGCCCTGTTGCTGTCATGCACCTTGCCTCAGTCGCTAACAGCTTCCAGCTCTGTTGCTGTCATGCAGCTTGCCTCAGTCGCTAACAGCTTTCAGCTCTGTTGCTGTCATGCACCTTGCCTCAGTCGCTAACAGCTTTCAGCTCTGTTGCTGTCATGCATCTTGCCTCAGTCGCTAACAGCTTCCAGCTCTGTTGCTGTCATGCATCTTGCCTCAGTCGCTAACAGCGTTCAGCCCTGTTGCTGTCATGCATCTTGCCTCAGTCGCTAACAGCTTTCAGCTCTGTTGCTGTCATGCACCTTGCCTCAGTCGCTAACAGCTTTCAGCTCTGTTGCTGTCATGCATCTTGCCTCAGTCGCTAACAGCTTTCAGCTCTGTTGCTGTCATGCACCTTGCCTCAGTCGCTAACAGCAACCAGCTCTGTTGCTGTCATGCAGCTTGCCTCCACACTGAAGTAGTGAGTAATAAGACACGATAGAAGACGTGTTGACTAGACATCACTATCGAGAGCTGCGGTAAAGTGGAGAATCAGGAGAATAGAAGACAATTGTAAATTATTATTATTGTTTTACTACACAGAAAAGAGGAGCCGCGAAGTGAGGAGCTCAGTGGTTAGTGAGTAAAAGTAAAGAAGTGAAGAGCCCAAGTCACGCCAAGTGGCGTATAGGGAATATGGTGTTAGTGACTATACATTTTACAGACCTTCAGCACATGATTTTATGGGTAATGTGGTTGGTATTACCCCCGTGCCGCTTTACTTTCCCAGAAAAAATCCGGTACCCATTAAAGGCTGGGTGAAACGGAGCCGTCGGTTGGGATAGTACCCTACCTTTTGTCCATTTTAGTCCAGTTCACTAACCACTGAGCTATCGCGGCTCCATCAGTGGTTATCGAACTGGACTACAAAGGACAAGATGTCGAGTTCGATCCTGATCGACGGCTTCCAGGTTTACCAGCCTTTAATGGGTACCGGATATGTTCTGGGAAAGTAAACCTGCACGGACGTAGTACCGACCACATTACCCCAAAAATCATGCGCCGAAAGTTTATAAAAATTATGGTCACTAACACCATATTCCCTATACGCTACCTGGCGTGAAGGGTTCTTTACTGTTTTTGTTTCAACTATTAAGATAGGCATTATCATGCTATTTGATATTGTGCACCCATGACGAGGTACATCTGTTTTATCATCATCATTATCATGTGCCATACCGGTTGGCGTAGGCGATCATGTCCCTACACAATCTTCTATCCAAAGTGCATCGTATCAATTCTGTTGTTGACTGTTTTCCATGCCATGACATCAAACTATCCAGTATTTTCTCTCTTTGTCGTCCGCGATCTCTCTTTCCTTTTACTTTGCCAGTTGTAACCAAGTATTCAAATTTTCCTCTTCTCATGATGTGCCCAAAAAAGATTGCTTCTTTCTGATGTTTTTTAAGAGCTCCCTTTTTGTGTTGGCCTCTTTGAGAACTTCCTCATTGGTCTTTTTTAGCTGTCCAGAGAATTTTCAACATCCTTCTGAGAAATTCCATCTATGTGGTCTCTAATCGTCTTTTCATTTGTTTGTCTACTGTCCATGATTCGCATCCATAGATCAGAATTGGTTCTATATAGCACCGATGAACTCTCTTTCTCATTTTCATTGACATAGATTTGTTGCATAAGATATTTTTCATTTTCTGAAATGCTATTTTGGCCTGAGCTATTCTGCTTTTTATTTCTGTGGTGCATCTTCCATCCGATGTTATTATTGTGCCCAAGTATTTGAACCGTTGCACTTGATTCAGATTTGTCTCGTTTATTTGTATGCTGCATGATGGTGGTGATTGTTTCTTCGATATAACCATTACTTCTGTTTTCTTACTATTAAGACTGATACCTTTCTTGTTGCTTTCTTTTACTGTTATGACTATCATTTCTTGTAGTTCGTTCTCTGTCTCTGCTATTAAGACTGTGTCATCCGCATATCGCAAATTGTTTATGTCATGACCGCTGTTTTATAGAAACAAATAAAGTTGGAGTAATTTGAATCGGTCACATCAAAGTCTATCATATGAACCGAAGAGACATTTAATTTATATGTACGGCCTTTAGCATATTGATATCAAGCAATCATGATAAGTCAGTAGTTTGGTAAAATATGAATGTCTTATACTGAATGCTACTTTGCTAAACAGCTTCTCTGGGGATGGCGTTTTCCTTCTGCTGTGTCGTAACGAGGATGGAACTGACATTTCTGGTTGCTTGCTATACCTGGGTCAATAATATGGAGATAGTGCTATCCCCAAAACACACTACCCGCCTCTCGGCTCCTCCGTGCAGCGTTTCGAAGGAGGCACGAGGTACTTACGTTCGGGACGGTTGATGCGTAAAGCAAATAACGTTTGTTGTGTAAAGCATATAACGGTTGATGTGTAAAGCAAATAACGTTTAATGTGTAGAGCAAATAACGGTTGATGTGTAAAGCAAATAA